>CM077350.1:29529399-30073103 GCA_039655645.1 Ammopiptanthus mongolicus
AGGTTCACCCCCCAAGCCTGTTGAAGAGCAGATATCCGGATCAAAGTCGGTTGATCGGTTTGTGAACCTCCTGACAATCGTCACCAACTACAACAACACAACCATCAAACATTAAACAACAATCAAAGCAAAACCTAACAATTATACCTAAGGGTTTCGGACACCCTAAAGAAAATAAAGCTAGGAATTGATCTTGGTTTTCCATTTCAAGGATTCAAAGGCAATAGGAAAGCTAAGGATGAAATCAAGTGTTAGAAAGCAAAAATTGATGAAAAACACTATTCATGGCCATATTGTTCTTTTTGAGCTATGATGAGAATTGAATCATAAGCTCTTGGGTTTAGGTAGAGAATGATGAGATGAGTTCAAAGAAATTGGTCTTACATCAAAAGGATTTTTCTACAAATTCCTATGGATTTTCAAAGTTTTGGATCTAAAAAATGATTTTCATGAAAATGAAGTTTGGTCTTGAGATAAAGAGAGATTCAAGAAGCTAAGAGATCATAGAAGTGATCTTACCTTAAAATGAAGGAAGATTGCACAAGGAATCAAGTGATTCTAACAAATAATCAAGCTTTTTCAAGAAGAAAATGGAGTTTCTCTCAAGAACAACTATGGAGTTCAAAAGGGAGAGGGTCTGTGCGAAAATGAGGGCTGGAGGGGCTGAGTTCAGCCTCTTAAAAGCTCACTTAAGGGCAAAAAGGTCATTTGCCAAAAGGGTAAAATGGTAAAAGTGTAAAAGACTAAGTTAGGGGCATTTTGGGCATTTTGTGTCCACATATTTCCGAACGTCATGACGACTCTGGCATACTCTCCCAAGTGTCCTGGGATGATGTGGTAACAAGATGATCCGTTGGCGAGTCTTGGTAAATCCATATGTGGCTCCGTTCGTCACTCGATTGAGGATTCTGCTCGAACCGAGGTCAGGTAGTGATTTTTCTGAAATTTTTTGTGAAATTTAACCAAAACGTAGAGAATCGAATTCTAAGACTTACTGTCTCGTTCACGGGTCCATCTGAGGTCTCCTGAGCAGTAAAATCATACTGTCAGTGTAAAAACGCAGACCGGACTCCGTTTGAGTTTTCGACTCAAAACTTAATAGTAGCTTCCTACGATATCGTCGAGCATGACTATGGTCTCGGAATATTTTATTTCCATTCCTAAGACCTCGAATAAAATAAAAACGTTAAAATACTGAAGAATTGGAAAATGTGAAAATCAGGGCGTTACATTCCTACTCCTCTTAAAAGAATTTCGTCCTCGAAATTATACGTACCTCTTAAAACAGACTCAGATACTGTTGTTGCATGTCTTCCTCTCTTTCCCAGGTAGCATCACCTGTAGTCTCGTTCCAGATAACTTTGACCAAAGCTATCTCCTTCCCTCGCAGTTTCTTTACTCTCCTGTCCTCGATCTTAACCGGTAATGTTTCATAGGTTAGGTTATTCTTTAGCTGTACTGAATCAGACTCTATGACATGATTGGGATCAGGAATATACTTTCGCAATTGCGAAATATGAAAAACATTATGAAGGTTGGATAGAAAAGGCGGTAAATCTATTTGGTAAGCTACTGGACCTATCCAACAAAGAATTTGATAAGGTCCAATGAATTTTGGAGTGAGTTTTCTGGACTTAAAGACCCTGCCCACCCCAGTCATTGGAGTGACTCTCAAAAACACATGATCCCCTTCCTCGAACTCAAGTGGCCTACGTCTTTTATCCGCATAGCTCTTCTGTCGGCTCTGAGTTGTCCTCATCTTTTCTTGAATCAGTTTTACCTATTTAGTCATTTGTTGCACTAGTTCAGGTCCTAATGAAGCACTTTCTCCATCTTGGTACCAACACAAAGGTGTTCTACAACGTCGTCCGTATAAAGCTTCGTAGGGTGCCATCCCTATACTCGAATGATAACTATTGTTGTAGGTGAATTCTATTAACGGTAGGAAATGCTCCCAACTTCCGGCATGTTCCAACACCCACGCCCTCAACAGGTCCGCTAAAGACTGAATCCTCCTTTCTGATTGTCCATCAGTTTGAGGATGGTAAGCCGAACTCAAACGTAACTTCGCTCCTAAAGCTTCATGCAAACTTGGCCAAAATCGCTAAGTAAAACACGAGTCTCTATCCGATATGATACTTGAAGGTACTCCATGCAGTCTCACAATCTCACTAATATAAATCTGAGTAAGCTTCGCCATGGAATACTTAAGATTGATAGGTAGAAAATGAGCTGATTTCATAAGCCTATCAATTATAACCCAAATGGAATCGTGTCCTTTAGGTGTTCTTGGCAAACACGTTACGAAATCCATCGCTATGTTGTCCCATTTCCACTCTGGGATATCCAATGGAAGTAACATTCCCGCTGGCCTTTAATGTTCAACCTTTGCCTTTTGACACACTAAGCAAGATGCCACATAATCAGTAACATCTCTCTTCATGCCTTGCCACCAAAACAACCGCTTCAGGTCTTGGTACATCTTGGTTGACCCTGGATGCATACTCAACTTGCTTCTATGAGCTTCGTCCAGAATTAACCTTCTTATCTCCGGGTTGTTTGGCACACAAACCCGTTCTCCTCGTCTTAGGATTCCATCTGCTCCTTCTTTGTATTCAGACGTCATCCCTTTCTTTAGATTCCTCGCTCTTTCTCCAGGTACTGGTCATATACTTGTTTCTTCCGAATCTGATCCATCAGATCACAAGATACTGTAACCATACCCACACATAGTCTTCCTGGCATACTAACCACGGACAGATGCATATCCCTGAACTGTTCCAACAGCTCGTGTTCCCTAACCATCATGGCAGATACATGTAACACTTTCCTACTCAGAGCATCCGCTACCACATTAGCTTTTCCCAGATGATAGTGCAACTGGAAGTCATAGTCCTTCAGAAACTTCAGCCACCGTCTTTGCCTCATGTTGAGCTCTTTCTGATCCAACAGATACTTTAAGCTCTTATGATCGCTGAAGACATTGAACGTCGAACCACACAAGTAGTGCCTCCAAATCTTCAACGCAAAGACTACCGCTGCTAACTTCAGATTATGAGTTGGGTAATTCTTCTCGTGCACTTTCAACTGCCTTGAGGCATACGCTACCACCTTCTAATTCTGCATCAGAACATAGCCCAATCCTTTGTATGAAGCGTCACAGTACACTTCAAAAGGTTCTCTTGGATCTGGCAATATCAACACTAGCGATGTAGTTAGCCTCATTTACAGCTCCTGAAAACTCTGCTCACAAGCTTCAGTCCATTCAAACGTTTTATCCTTCCTCGTCAATTCGGTAAGAGGTCCTACAATCTTAGAAAATCCTCCATAAACCTCCGATAATACCCAGCCAAACCCACAAAATTGCGTATATCAGTCACTGTGGTTGGTCTTTCCCACTCAAGAACTGCTTCAACTTTCCACGGATCTACAGCAATTCCTTCCTTCGAAATTACGTGACCCAAAAACTGCACTTCGTCGAGCCAAAACTCACACTTGGACAATTTTTCATACAGCTGTTTCTCCTTCAGAACTTGAAGAACTACACCAAGATGTTCAGCATGTCCTTCCTGGTCTCGAGAATAGATGAGTATGTCGTCTATGAAGACAACGACAAACTTATCCAGGTATGAACGAAAGATCCTATTCATATAATCCATGAATATAGTTGGAGCATTCGTCACACCAAACTGCATTACAAGATATTCGTAGTGCCCATAGCGTGTTCGAAACGCTGTCTTTGGTACATCTTCTGCATTCACATGAATCTAGTGATAACCCGATCGCAAATCAATCTTGGAGAAAACTGTCGCTCCCCTCAACTGATCCATCAAATCATCTATCCTCGGAAGTGGATACTTGTTCTTAATAGTAACCTTATTCAACTGGCGATAATCCATGCATAGACGAGATGTTCCATCTTTCTTTTTCACCAACAGCACAGGTGCTCCCCACGGCGACACACTGGGTCTACCATACTGCTTCCCTAATAAGTCAACCAACTGTTCCTTCAAGGTTTCCAACTCAGCAGGTGCCATACGATACGGTGCCATAGACACAGGTCCTGTTCCTGGCACAAGATCGATCGTAAACTCGATGTCCCGAACTGGCGGTAAACCTGGTACATCTTCAGGAAAGACTTCCGAAAACTCGTTCATGACAGGTACGCGCTCTAAGACTAGCTCGCTCTTGACCTCCAAAGAAGATAGTAACATGTATCCTTGAGCTTCTTCTCTCAAAGAAGCGTTTACTTGGTTGGCAGTCAAAAATCCAGAATTCTCACAACTAGGGAAAACTAAAGTTTTATTTGCACAGTCTAACAGGATATGATTAGAAGATAACCAATTCATTCCTAAGATTACATCCATTTGTGAAAGAGGCAAACAGATCAAATCAATCAAAAATGTTCTATCTTTAACAGAAATAGAATAGTTCAAACAAACTTAAGCAGTTATAACAGGCTTTGCAGTAGGCGTAGAAATTACCAAATCAAAAGGTAAAGAAGACACAGGTAATCCCAACAGATTTACGCAGTCATAGGCAATAAAAGAATGCGTTGTGCCTGAATCAAACAGTACAGTTAGGGTTTTACCTCCCATGACACACTGATCTTGGATTAAGTCTTCATTTTGAGAAGTGCAACACCCTTTCCCGAGTGTCACATTCCCGAACGTTTATAAGGCCGAAAATATTATTTAATGCCGAAAATACGGTTTTTTTTTTCTTTTCGCAAGATGTAATGGGATTTATTAAAGGTAAATAATACTAATAAACGAACTTAGGTTCGCCATGCATTTCTAGAACATGCTGTATAATAAACACAGAACAGAGACAGAAATAGAAACGTCAACATCACTGTGTACAGACATAAGAAAATACAATAAGTACTAGGAGTCGTAGATCCCAAAAGGTACTACAAAAACTGACATAGTCTGGCCAACAACAAAATTAAAACAGCAAAAAGAGTCCGCCTCCGGGCTCAAGGAGACTATTGAACTGAACCATCGTCACGTCCATCTGTTCAAGCAGCAATAGCAAGTACCAACAGAAAACATACAGATATGGGTGAGATTCTCGTTCATCAACACAACAAAACAGCAGTAGTAAAAACGGGACGACTCACCGGGTAACAACGTACCCAACATGCTTACAAAGGTTCTCAATATAAATCATGTTAAGCAGTCAACAACATAATATCATGCTAAACATTTAATAGCATAATATAAGGCATTCTTAAACAATGCAGCGATGTATAACAGTAAATGTAAACATCAATAGCCATGCAATGCAATGCAATGTATATGACTCAATGTCAACGTCACTGGGTACTACTCTGATCCCTACTCCATGGAGCTAACAAAATATTTGGAGAGAGTGAATGGGAGGACATATTCCGGTTTCTGCCAGCCATGAGCAAGATGCTACAACATTCGTAACGTGCATGCATCTGGCTTTATGGAAACACTCTCGACCAAACATGAAAAGTATGGCATCTAGTAGAGGATATCAGTGTATTGCACGGATTCGCCACAACACAGAAGAGCTACCAACTGGCCACATGTAAGCCCTTCCAACCCTGATACCTCCAAAAAGACCATTGAAGATCGTCATCGTAAGATTCGCACCTGCATCAAGGTGTAAGCTCAACTCCTAGGCTCAAGGCCTTACAACTATGCAAATGAAATGCCAATGCTTACACAAAGCAGATGCGATCAAGCAATGTCTATCCCCCGGATAAACCTCGAAGTCTACTAAGGTTCTCTTCCTTAAGAACTATATGTGTCTTTTGAAAAACAAAACCTTTATCCACCGAATAAGTCTCGTGATCCCTCCGGGATCGAGTCATCACAAGACTGAAACAATTGAACGACTGATCGGGGTCTGAATCACCGGTCCGTCATCGAACTACTGTTTCAAAACCCAAAACGTTTCATGTTTGTGTTTATGGCTTATGAAGTCATTGATGTACTAAGTCATCAATGGTATAGTATATGGTCTTGTTTCACCACATATTATACTTAATTATCCCTTGTCTTCAACTCTAAGTCAATTACTTAACTTAGGTTTTTAATGCGTAAAACTTTACAGTTTGAGTTGAAAAACACTCTTTATAAACAAAACCATTTCTCGCGAGGCGAAGATATATATCGCGACGCGAGGCTGAGAAGTTATCTTTACTGTTTAGACAGTCTTTCTGCTTCGCGAGGCGAGGATTATATCGCGACACGAGGCAGAGAAGCTACATCTTCACTGCTTGGGCAGTTCGCGGGGCAAGAACTACTTCATTACGCGAGGCCGAGAAGCTGCATCTTTGCTTCTTAGGCGGTTCGCGAGGCGATAACGACTTCGCGATGCTAGGCCGAGAAGCTGCATCTTTGCTGCTCGGGCTAGTCCACTGTCTCGCGAGGCAAGGCAAGGTTAGCCTGGCGAATGCCTTGTCTTCCCTCTGTCTCGCGGGGCGAGACGGGGTTCGCTGGGTGAGTGCCCTGTTTTCACTTTTCCCTAACTCCTTCATTAATTCTTCTTTTGAAACACTTAGTTTTATTAAAGACCTATGGCTAAAGAAAAGACATTTTCCCACTTTGGTGACACACTTTCAAGGTTAAAACTTCATTTTGATAATCACTTTTGTTTCTCTTTGAAAACATAGGTTATGAAATCATGTTTTGTTGCATCACATCCTTGCCAAAACAAGAACAACACATGTTCTTATATTTTCCTCTTACTAAGGCCATAAGCCTACTCCAATGAAAAATGGAGACTTTGCTTCACCAACAACGTAAATGTAGCTCAAAAGCTCACACAATTATGATAAACCACAATACACATTACTACATCATAATCAAACATCCGAGTCCATCACACATCATGGTCTCATAATCAAGCATAAAAGTCCATACTTGTTCTAGTGATCAAAGTAGGTTTTTCAACATACATGGAAATTATTTTCATTCAATCATATCATCATCAACATGATGCTAAACTCATCATGACAATCTCGTTCTCCAAGAGAAATACACAAAACTTAACAAATAAAAGTGAACCCAAACTAAAGGGTTTCACCCACACATAAACTTAAACAACCATCTTCACTACCACCATCTTGGTGTGACGAGGTTCATCCCCCCATACTTGTTGATGAGCAGATTCCCGAATCAAAGTCAGTTGATCGGTTTGTGAACCTCCTGATAATCGTCAACAACTACAACAACACAACAATCAAACATTAAACAACAATCAAAGCATATCTCAACCATTATAACAAAGAGGATTTCGGCCACCCTAGGCTAAAAAGGTTAGGAATTAATTTTGGTTTTCCATTTATGGATTCAAATGCATTAGGAAAGCTAAGGATGAAATCAAGTGTTAGAAATGAAAAATTGATGAAAACACTATTCATCATCATCAAGTAGGGTTCGGCCAAAAAGTGCTTTTGGGCTATGATGGGAGTTGAATCATAAGCTCTTGGGTTTAGGTAGAGATTGATGATGTGAGTTCAAATAACTTGGTCTTACCTCAAAAGGATTTTTCTACAATTTCCTATGGATTTTCAAAGTTTTGGATCTAAGAAATTCTTTTCATGAAAATGAAGATTGATCTTGAAATAAAGAAAGATTCAAGAAGCTAAGAGATCATAGAAGTGATCTTACCTTGAAATGAAGGAAGATTGCTCAAGGAATCAAGTGATTCCAATAAGAAATCAAGGAGCTTCAAGACCAACAATGGTGTTTTCTCTCAAGAGGGTAAAAAGGAGTTCAGCCTCTTAAGAGCTCACTTAAGGGTAAAAAGGTCATTTGCCCAAAAGGGTAAAATGGTAAAAGTGTAAAAGACTATGGTTAGGGGCATTTTGGTCATTTTGCGTCCAGATGTTTCCGAATGTCATGACGACTCGGGCATACTCTCCCAAGTGTCCTGGGATGATGTGATATCAAGATTATTTGTTGGCGAGTCCCGATAAATCCATATGTGGCTCCGTTCGTCACCCGATTGAGGATTCCGCCCGAACGAAGGTCAGGAAGTGATTTTTCTGAAATTTTTACGAAATTTAACCAAAACGTAGAGCATCAAATTCTAAGACTTACTGTCTCGTTTACGGGTCCATCTGAGGTCTTCTGAGCAGTAAAATCATACTGTCAGTGAAAAAACGCAGACCGGACTCCGTTTGAGTTTTCGACTCAAAACTTAATCATAGCTTCCTACGATATCGTCGAGCATGACTATGGTATCGGAATATTTTATTTCTATTCCTAAGAGCTCGAATAAAATAAAGACATTAAAATACTGAAGAATTAGAAAAAGTGAAAATCGGGGCGTTACAAGAAGCTTCAGCGCCTCCCACGGTATAGACTCTGCCTTTCGCCTTAGGCCTCGCAGCTTGGACATTGTTGACAGAATGTTCCACTTTTGGTTGCATGCATTCACGTGAAATATGTCCCGGCTTCCCACACTTGAAGCAGATAATCCCTTTGATCGAACAGTCTCTGGTGATGTGGTTACTCTTCCCACACTTCATGCACTTGTTTGGGACGTTTCCTGACTGACTGAAACTCCCACTGCTTCCTCCAACAGAACGTTGATCTTGTTGCTTTGCATACGGCTTCCATTGAGATTTGCTGTCTCAACCACCGCTTCCTCTTTGGAACTTGCTTGGTCCAGAACTCTATACCCGCTTGTCCTTTGGTTCCAAACTTTCGATCAGACGACACTTTTCATCAGCCTTGGAAAAATAGAAATTTCCAATGGGACTACAGCTCTCTTCAAGTCGATCCTCAGATCTCCTTCAAACTTCCTGCACTTCCACTCCTCTCTTGGATTGTCCAGAAAGTAATTCGAGAACTTTGCCAAGCTCTCAAATTTGGCCCCGTATTCAGCTACGGTCATTCCCCCTTGTCTTAGCTGGAGGAACTCCATCTCTTTCTCGTGCCTTGCACTTGCAGGAAAATACTTTTCCAGGAACTTTCCCTTAAAAGCATTCCAGTCCACAGCTTGTTGATCTTGAATCAGCATCTGACGGGCTCCTTTCCACCAGTATTTAGCATCCTCCACCAGCATATAGGTTACATAAACAACCTTGTCATTCTCAGTACATCTCATCGCTCCGAAGATTTTTTTCTAGCGTCTGGATCCAACGCTCAGCTAATTCAGGATTGAATTCACCCTTGAATTGAGGTGGATTCTGACGAAGAAATTCGTCCAGTCCTCTACCTCCAGCAGCTCGTTCGTCACATTGAACCATCGCAGCAGCCATTTCCCGTATGGCGTTCACAGCAGCAGTCAGGTTTTGAGCAGCCATTGCTACCTTCAATGCAGAACCCTTTCCCGAGTGTCACATTCCTGAACGTTTATAAGGCCGAAAATATTTATTAATGCGGAAAATACGGTTTTCCATTTTTTTTTCTTTTCATAAAGATGTAATAGGATTAGTAAAGGTAAATAATACTAATAAATGAACTTAGGTTCACCATGCATTTCTAGAACATACTGTATTATAAATACAAAAAACAAAAACAGAAATAAAAATAGAAATAATATTGTATACAGACATAAGTCTAATGCATAACTGGCAATAAAAATAACATAAGTACTAGGAGTTGTAGCTCCCAAAAGGTACTAGAAATACTGACACAGTCTGGCCAAGACAAGATAAAACAACAAAAGAATCTCCCTCCAGACTCAAGGAACTACTGGACTGAACCATTGTCGCGTCCATCTGTTCAAGCAGTAACAGCAAGTACCAGCAGAAAACATATAGATATGGGTGAGATTCCCGTTCATCAACACAGCAAAATAGCAATAGCAAAAACGGGACGACTCACCAGGTAATAGCGTACCCAACATGTTAAATAGTTAAATAGCAAACTAAAACTCTCAAGATAAATCATGTTAAACAGTTAACAGTATAATATAATTCATTCTTAAACAATACAGCGATGTGTAACAGTAAATGTAAACATCAACAGCCATGCAATGCAGTGCAATGTATATGACTCAATGCCAATGTCACTGGGTACTACTCTGACCCCTACTCCATGGAGCTAACAAAACGTCGGAGAGAGTGAATGGGAGGACATGTTCGGGTTTCTGCCAGCCATGAGCAAGATGCTACAACATTCGTAACGTGCACGTATCTGGCTTTACGGAAACACTCTCGACCAAACATGAAAAGTACAGCATCTAGTAGAGGATATCAGTGTATTGCACGGATTCGCCACGACACAGAAGAATCGCCAACTGGTCACATGTTAGCCCTTCCAACCTTGATACCTCCAAAAAGACCATTAAAGATCGTTACCGTAAGATTCGCACCCGCATCAAGGTGTAAGCTCAACTCCTAGGCTCAAGGCCTTACAATTATGCACATGAAATGCCAATGCTTACACAAAGCAGATGCGATAAAGCAATGTCTATCCATAAACCTCAAGGTTCACTAAGGTTCTCTGCCTTAGAAACTACACGCGTCTTTGTTTTATAAAATAGTTATCCATTGGATAAATCATTTATCCATCGGATAAATATCTCGTGACTCCTTTGGAATGATCCAGACTGCTTTTAGAATCGCCGACTGTCCCCACAAACCAACACAAGTTTTTTCAGCGTGTTTTGTCCTCACTCGCACGCTTTCTAGGAATCTTCCCAGAAGGTCACCCATCCCATAATTACTCTAAGTCAAGCATGCTTAACTATAAAGTTCTTATGTTCTAAGCTCCCGAAAAGAAGATAAATCTTGTTGGTATGGGTAGTACCAATCAATCTTATATGCCTTCCCTTAGCTATACAGTCCCATACCTGCATAGCCTCAGGATTCCCTCCACTGTACAGTCCCATACCTGCATAGTCTCAGGATCCCTCTCATTCCGGTTATCGTAAGACGGAAACAATTGAACGATTAACCTGGATCCGAATCACCGGACCGTCATCGAACTACTGTTTCAAAACCAAAACGTTTCATGTTTGTGTTTACGTCTTATGAATTAAGTCTCAAGTCCTAAACATTATGAATAAGGATTGAGAATCCTCTTAGATAAGTCTTTGAGCCTTTCTAAGATATTAATCCCTTGTCTTTCAATTAAGGAAATAAGTGTTGATTCACTTCAGTCTTATGAAGTCATTGATGTACTAAGTCATCCATGGTATAGTACATGGTCTTGCTCCACCACATACTATACTTAATTAACCCTTGTCTTCAACTCTAAGTTAATTACTTAACTTAGGTTTTTCACGCGTAAAACTTTACGATTGAGTTAAAAACTCCTTTGTAAATCAAAACAGCTTCTCAATTGAAAATTCATTTGATTTAAAACAACTTTTTGAACCACTTACTCTATTTTTAGCATTTTTTGAAACATGAAATTCGCTTAGCAAAATTCCATTCGCTTAGCGAAATTGAGACAGTGATACCTCTCTTGAAGCACCTCTGTATCGCTCGGAGAGACATAATTCACGTAGCGAAAGTTGTTGTATTCGCTTAGCGAATCATGATTCGCTTAGCGAAAATGGAGGCGGTTACACCTTTTTTGAAACTCCTCTGGATCGCCCGGCGAAACATAATTCGCGTAGCGATATTCGCTGTATTCACTTAGCGAAAATGAGGCAGTGATGCCCAACTTGGAATTCCTCTGTTTTCGCTTAGCGAAGGTAAATTCGCTTAGTGAAATTCACCTTGAAATAAGACATTACCCCTGTTAAAAGAAAACCTTATGGAACCATTTTGATTCTCTTCATGAAAAACACTTCTTGTCTCATTTTTAAGTCACTTGATTAACTAGATGGACTAAGGATAAGGTATAAAATAGGTTTCACTTTGGTGAAAACCCTTTGAGGTTGAAACTTTGTTTGATCTTTGGATCAAGGTCACTTAGGGTTTTTCTTTGAAAAACATAAGTTATTAAAAACACTTTCTTTACTTCGAAACTTTGATTTGTTCAAGAACTACTCATATTCTTCCTTTTCTTAAGGCCATGGCCAAAAGCCTATTACGAACAAATGTGAAGGTTTGCTTCACTAACTAACCAAATTATGGCTCACAAGACTTACACAATTATGATAGACAATAATACACATCATTGCATAATAGTTAAGCACAAAAGTCCATACTTGATCTAGTGATCAAAGTAGGTTTTTCAACATACATGGAAATGATTTTCATTCAATCATATTATCATCAACATATGCTAAAGCACACCACATCATACCAAAGCATAAACTACACTTATTACACATTGTTCTCCAACAGAACCAAATTAAATGGTGAACCCAAACCAAAGGGTTTCACCCACACATAAACTAAACAACCATCTTCACCACCACCATTTGGTGTGATGAGGTTCACCCCCATACCTATTGATGAGCAGATTCCCGGATCAAAGTCGGTTGATCAGTTTGTGAACCTCCTGACAATCGTCAACAACTACAACAACACAACAATCCAACATTAAACAACAATCAAGGCAAAACTCAACAATCCTAACAAAGAGGGTTTCGGCCACCCGAGGGTAAGAGGCTAGGAATTGATCTTGGTTTTCCATTCATGGATTCAAAGGCAATAGGAAAGCTAAGGATGAAATCAAGTGTTAGAAATCAAAAATTGATGAAAAATACTATTCATCATCATCAAAAGGGTTCAGCCATATTGTGCTTTTTGAGCTATGATGAGAGTTGAATCATAAGCTCTTAGGTTTAGGTAGAGAATGATGAAATGAGTTCAAAGAAATTGGTTTTACCTCAAAAGGATTTTTCTATAATTTCCTATGGATTTTCAAAGTTTTGGATCTAAGAAATTCTTTTCATGAAAATGGATCTTGATCTTGAAATAGAAAGAGATTCAAGAAGATAAGAGATCATAGAAGTGATCTTACCTTAAAATGAAGGAAGATTGCTCAAGGAATCAAGTGATTCTAATAAATGATTCAAGCTTTTCAAGAAGAAAAATGGAGTTTCTCTTCAAGAACAACAATGTTGTTCTTCTTTGGGCAGTAATTTCAGGAATGAGTGGCTGGAAGGGCTGAGTTCAGCCTTTAAAAAGCCCACTTAAGGGCAAAATGGTCATTTGCCAAAAGGGTAAAATGTTAAAAGTGCAAAAGACTAAGGTTAGGGGCATTTTGGTAGTTTTGGGTCCAGATTTTCCCGAACGTCATGACGACTCTGAGATACTCTCCCTAGTGTCCTGGGATGATGTGATATTTATCCGTTGGCGAGTCTCAGTAAGTCCATATGTAGCTCCGTTCGTCACCCGAGTGAGGATTCCGCTCGAACGGAGGTCAGGAAGTGATTTTTCTGAAGTTTTTGTGAAATTTAACCAAAACGTAGAGAATCGAATTCTAAGACTTACTGACTTGTTCACGAGTCCATCTGAGGTCTCCTGAGCAGTAAAATCATACTGTCAGTATAAAAACACAGACCGGACTCCGTTTGAGTTTTCGACTCAAAACTTAATCGTAGCTTCCTACGATGTCGTCGAGCATGACTATGGTCTCGGAATATTTTATTTTCATTCCTAAGACCTCGAATAAAATAAAGACGTTAAAATACTAAAGAAATATAAAACGCAAAAATCGGGGCGTTACATTCAAAACCAGAACTGTCAAACTCAAGAAACCACAACAAAACTAAAGCAAACAACAGAGAAACACATAGAGAACACAACACAAATAAGACAGACCATAACCTACAAACCCCAAAAAGACTCGGCCAGCTCTGATATCAAATAATGCAACATCCTTTCCCGAGTGTCACATTCCCGAACGTTTATAAGGCCGAAAATATTTATTATAATGGGATTATTAAAGGTAAATAATACTAATAAATGAACTTAAGTCCACCATGCATTTCTAGAACATACA
The DNA here is from genome assembly GCA_039655645.1 of Ammopiptanthus mongolicus. Classification (NCBI taxonomy): domain Eukaryota; kingdom Viridiplantae; phylum Streptophyta; class Magnoliopsida; order Fabales; family Fabaceae; genus Ammopiptanthus; species Ammopiptanthus mongolicus. Next base: position 29,543,238 of record CM077350.1, read on the forward strand.
TACTTTATTATAAATACAGAAATAGAAAACAGAAACAGAAACATCAACATTACTGTATACAGACATAAGTCTAATGTATATCTGACATAAGAATAATAAGTACTACGAGTCGTAGCTCCCAAAAGGTACTACAAAAACTGACATAATCTGGCCGACAACAAAAACAAAACAGCAAAAGAGTCCGCCTCCGGGCTCAAGGAAACTACTGAACTGAACCATCATCACGTCCATCTGTTCAAGCAGCAACAGCAAGTACCAGCAGAAAACATACAGATATCGGTGAGATTCCCGTCCATCAACACAACAAAACAGCAGTAGTAAAAACGGGACGACTCACCAGGTAACAGCGTACCCAACATGCTTACTAAAATTCTCAATATCAATCATGTCAAACAGTTAACAACATAATATCATGTTAAACAGTTAACAACATAATATAAGGCATTCTTAAACAATACAGCGATGTATAACAGTAAATGTAAACATCAATAGCCATGCAATGCAGTGCAATATACATGATTCAATGCTAATGCCACTGGGTACTACTCTGACCCCTACTCCATGGAGCTAACAAAATGTCGGAGAGAGTGAATGGGAGGACATGTTCCGGTTTCTGCCAACCATGAGCAAGATGCTACAACATTCGTAACGTGCACGTATCTGGCTTTACGGAAACACTCTAGACCAAACATGAAAAGTACGGTATCTAGTAGTGGATATCAGTGCATTGCTCAAATTAGCACTAGTGCAGAAAACACTTTTAACATCGGTTAAAAATGACTTTTAACATCGGTTGTTTCAGCGATGTTAATACAGGCAATGTTAAAAGTGTGACTTTTAACATCGGTTATTGACCGATGTCAAAAGTCACTTTTAACATCGGTTCTAAACGTAACCGATGTTAAAAGTAGACTTTTGACATCAGTTGAAGGCCACAACTGATGTCAAAAGTCACACTTTTAACATCGGTTCTGTAAACAACCGATGTTAAAAGTGTACTTTTGACATCGGTTGAATCCAGAACCGATGTCAAAAGAAATTTTTTTAAAAAAAATCTGATTTTATTTCATAATTTCTTTCCCTCCCTGCAAAATCAGTACACAGTATACATATATCCAGAAGTCTAGAAATCAGTACAACAAATCCAAAAGTCCAGAACTCAACAGTATAAACATGAACTATATATATCTTATATAAATCCAGAATTCATATTTAGTATAGTAAAAAAAGAATTGTGCAAAATGCTCTGTCTTTAAAAGCTCTCACAAAAGTGATAGAGGTCTGCGAATTTCATCATGAAATTCATCATCTATATCCATGAAATCATCTTGTGGAATAGCAACAAATGTATCTTGCATTCTGGCCACAAAGGAATGAATTTATATATCAATATCACATGAATTAACAGAAACATGTAGAAGATAGAGTAATACTAGTTGGACAATGTAGATTTCTGAATCTGATATTAAGGGTAGTAAAAGAGCGCACCTTGTTGACAAATTTATGTCTCCTTCACTAAAATGTGCATTGACAGCTTCATTAAAATTATCCCCATGCTCCTGATAAGAAACAATATTTACAGATGATGAGGAGAGACCTAAACAACCACACAGAGATATTAGTTTTATGAGATAATGTGTAGATAATTTAGAGGCTAAAACTCAGATACGAGGTGCAGGCGATCTCACATATCTAAAAATCTAAGCAAGAATAAGTTTTCACGCTCATGTCTGATCAAGAGTAGTATAAGCTACATCATCTTGAGGTCACAAAAATGGCTAGAATAGAAAACCGGTCCGTGCGAATTGTAATTTCATAATATATGCAAACTCTTTATAAAGGACTGTACAATCTAACCATACATTTGAAAATAAAAGAAACTAATACAAGCGCAACAAATAAAAATATAATTCATCAAGTTCAAGCAATTTCACCAAAAATAAAATATCGGGCAATAGTAATTATAATTGTATAATGATCGAAGCTCATTTATCAGGTTGACAAACAGAATCATCTAGAGAATAAAAAATCCTGACTTTTTAACAAACAAACAACAACCAAAAATCACTCCAAATGCACGTGGGTAAATGCTCACTAAGCAATGCATAGAAAAAACCCTAACTATAACCAATTAGTTACTTTATTTTCAGTCAATTACATTTGAAATGCAAAATATAGTTTAAACGTGAAAGGATTAAAATAAAAAAGAAAAGGAAGAAAGTTAACCTGGAGCTTTTGTATTGCGATTGCTTCAGATAAGCCCTCATGGCAAGATTTGAGGGTTTCGTCCAAAACGAAATAAATCCCTAAACCAAAACAAGAGAAATCCCGAAATCCTTAAATCTAACCAAAAACGCAAACTAGAAACAAAAAAAAATGAAGAAACACGGTGGTGTAGAGGACTTACAATGGCACGGATTATGGACCTCGCGGCTTGCGGTGGTGTTTTCTTCTGGTGGTGGACCTCACGATGGTCATGGTGGCTCGCTCGGTGGACGGCTGAAGAAATGCGGCGACCAAACGACGAAAGTGAGGGCTTGCACAGAACATAGATGATGAGTAGCGAGAGTACTGTACACGATAAAGAGAGAAATGCGCGAGACTTAAATTTAAATTTTTAACATTTAACATCGGTTGGAAAATGAACCGATGTTAAAACTCACTTTTTAACATCGGTTTGGTTTTAACCGATGTCAAAAGTCACTTTTTAACATCGGTTAAAAAGAAACCGATGTTAAAAGTTTGTTCCATCAACCATTTATTTACAAGTTTGCCACCGCCCCTACTTTTAACATCGGTTTTCAAAATAACCGATGTTAAAAGTGTGTCTCCTCAACCATTTATTTACAAGTTTGCCACCGCCTCCATTTTTAACATCCATTTAGAAATAACTGATGTTAAATCCTGACATGAAAAGGGTATTTTCTACTAGTGTAGCCACGACACACAAGAGCTACCAACTGGTCACATGTCAGCCCTTCCAACCCCGATACCTCCAAAAAGACCATTGAAGATCGTCACCGTAAGGTTCGCACCCGCATCAAGGTGTAAGCTCAACTCCTAGGCTCAAGGCCTTACAAGTATGCAAATGAAATGCCAATGCTTACACAAAGCAGATGCGAAAAAGCAATGTCTACCCCTCGGGTAAACCTCAAGGTCCACTAAGGTTCTATTCCTTAGGAACTATGTGCGTCTTTGAAAAACAAAACCTTTATCCACAGGATAAATCTCGTGATCCCTCCGGGATCGAGTCATCACAAGACTGAAATAATTGAACGACTGATCGGGGTCCGAATCACCGGTCCGTCATCGAACTATTGTTTCAAAACCCAAATCGTTTCATGTTTGTGTTTATGTCTTATGAAGTAATTGATGTACTAAGTCATCAATGGTATGTCATATGGTCTTGTTTCACCACATACTATACTTAATTAACCCTTGTCAACTCTAAGTTAATTACTCAACTTAGGTTTTTCATGTGTAAAACTTTACGATTGAGTTAGAAAAATCCTTTTGTAAACCAAACAACTTTTACAATTGAAAACTCATTTGATTTGAAACAACGTTTGGACCTCTTGTTCTATTTTTAGCATTTTCTGAAACATGAAATTCGCTTAGTGGAGTTCAATTCGCTTAGCGAAATTGAGGCAGTGATACCTCTCTTGAAACTCCTTTGTGTCGCTCGGCAAAACATATTTCGCTTGGCGAAATTTAATGTATTCGCTTAGCGAATCTTAGTTCGCTTAGCGAAAATGGAGGCGGTTACACCTCCCTTGAAACTCCTCTGTATCGCTCGACAAAATAGAATTCGTGTAGCGAAATTCCATTGTATTCGCTTAGTGTTGTGAAAAATAGTGATGTGTGCAAGTGTACACAATCGTAACAAGTAATAAAGAGTAAGTAGAGATCGTTCCCATGAGGATTGTTGATGTTTAACTCTAAGTTTCAAACTAATTAATTTGTTTAGCTAAGATCCAAGATAATAAGTGGTGACAAATATTTGGAAGGATTAGTGCAGTAATAAAAGATAGAAACAAATAGTAAAATGCTTAAGGTGATGAGATGAAATAAAATGGATAAAACAGCTAGGGGTGCAAATCCCTCATAATTCATTAATCAGGGTCAGGTATGCTACGATATGCTATAGCATCTGGTTCCAGGAAATAACAATTCAGCTTTCCAACACTTAAAAGATTGGTTTCATTAAGCATTCCTTATTCCTAAGCTCACATTAATTACACACCATTCTGAATAAATACGTTCCAGCTAACCTATGGACTTGGATGAATATTCCTATTACATCCAACGTCAACTAATTTTCCAATTAATCAACTTAATCCATATCTATCAAGCATTTCCACTTGCTAACTTTTCCAAGCTCAACAAGCTAGCATTCAAGCTAAGATGGCCAAACTCAACCAGAAATTTATAAAATAAACACAACTTGATAGAAGAAACTAAATGCATATCAATAACATAAACTTAACCCAAATCAAGTCATTGCAAGTTCATTGTACCCTAGCTTAAGAAGCTTAGCTCATCATGAGCTTAAAAACAACAAAATAGAAAATAAAAACCAAGGTTGAATCCATTTTAGAACTGAAATGTGAGTTAACTATAGAGAAGTAAACATAAACTAAGTGAAAGAGGTGGCCAGCGACTTTTCCAAGAGGATGGCTCCTTTTCTTTCAAGCAATTTCTTGCTGCAGCTACTGAAATTAGCACCTTTCTCCAAGTGTTTCTGCACAAACCAACTCCAAAAGAGCCCAACAATGGTGATGGGTATGGAAGGAAATGGATGAAGAAGATGAAAATGTAAAGTGGTGGCTGTGTATGGAGAGAGAAAGAGACGTATGGAGAAAGGTTGAGGTGAAAAAGGTGTGAGAATATTCTTTTAGGTTTTACTTTTTAGAGTTGTCCACTCTCTTTCCTCTTTTTGGGCTCAACTTTATCCATTCAAATTAAAGGAACTAGGGCCCATCTAATAAAGTAACCATCACACAAAATATCTAGCAGTATGTGACACATGGGTACGTGTCCTTGCACGTGGGACCACGTCAGGAGAGAGAAGATAAGTCAAATCGTCATGTTTCTGCAATAGGACACGCTCCAGTTGCTGCAGCATCCCATAGCATTTCCTCCAGCAAGTCCTCAATTCAACCAATACCTATCAAAACGAAGAAAACACATTAATTACACTCATAAACAGTCCTAAAATGATAAATTCACATAAACTCACTAAAACACAAAATACTTTAAACTAAGCTAAAACCTACAAAACACACATACAAAACACTCAAAGACCACTCAAAATCAAGCTAAGAAAGGCTAGATAACTCTCATTTCTAACAGTTATCACACCCCCAAACTTGAATCATTGCTCGTCCTTGAGTGATGAAAACAAAACAAAAACTTGAGTTTGAAAAACACTAAGACATACAAACCTAAACAACTTGAAACATGCAAACAATTAACCATGCAAGGCTTGTCACCATGAAGATTATACCCTCGGACTCACTCAATTCAAGCAAACCCCCTTGGCCTTTAAGATTTATGCTTACCCCAACTCAATCAAAGTGTGTGTGTGCTATCCTGAAACATGCCTTGGACACCCAGGATAACCCAAAGGTTTGGATCAACCCTTCACCCAAAAGTTGACCTGGCCCACTCTTTCTTTTCAAGCCATGGGCTAGGTACAGAAAATGCTACCACATAAAGGGGATGGATTCACAGCAGCAGGTATTTCCCTAGTAACTTACATGGTCTCAAAGGGGTACTTTCAGCTATTACCAGCTAGTATTTCCCCAGTAACCCTTCAGTCTCAAAGGGGTACCCACTCACAAGCAACTCTTTATTCTTTGTTTTCTTGTTTTTTTTTTTTTTTTTTTGAACATTACATGTTCAAGGATTTGATTTTCCAGTAACATAACAACCATTCATCCACCCCCAAACTTGATCCTTTTTTTTGCTCATTTATGTACCTTCACCCTCTCATTATCAAATTAAGAGCAAGCTCAGTTAACCATGAGTGTTAGGCCTCACCATACTTTTAAATCACCTTATTTCACCAACAAGTACAGAGCATGTATCAAAAAGAGTTAGGAATCACACTTCACCTAAGGTTTAAGGGTTCCTACACAATCATGCATACGTTCTTCATTGGGTTTTACTTCAAAAAACAAGCCAATATGACTGATTACACATTTAACATAAACAAAACCAAATCTAGTCCCTCCCCCACACTTTAGAATGAGCAGTGTCCCCACTGCATGAACCTAAAAGTTTGAAAGAGGATTTGGTTACACAGAACAAGACAACCAACAACAAACTATAGCAAACCAATAGACAAATACTCCAAACAAAACAAATTTAAAGCACAACATGGATTAAATAAAAAAAAAAAAGAACATCCCTATCATGATTCAGCATGCTGCAGCAGCCAGAGGCCACTTGATGATCTTCTTTTTCACTACCTCTTTTATGGTTAGGTTCTGCCTTCTTTGGCTGTCAATGCTATTCTTTGAATTTTCTTCCAACAAAATTCCTTGCATACAAAGTGTTGGGCCTATGTCATTTATATCAACCATTTGCCACCCAGTAGCCTTCTTATGTCTCTGCAAAGCATCAATGAGGTTCTCCTCTTGTGATGGAGTCAAGTAAGAAGAAATAATCACTAGAAGAGACTAATTGTCCCTCGAATAAGCATATTTATAGTGGGGTAGAAGTTGTTGTAGCTCTAACACTGATGGTCTCTCAATGGAAGGCACATTGTCTTTGAAACTTTCATTAGTCAACTCAAGTGATTCATACTTCCTTGCCGAAGTAGAGATTTCCTTCCCATTTCTGATGTGTATGGCTTTGCATTGCTCTTGCCCATCAAGATTTGGCATTTCTGTTGTACTAGGAAAAGATCCACTTGGTCTAACACTCAGCACACTAGCCAATTGACCCATTTGCTTCTCTAAATTCCTTATGGCCACCTCCTGACTTTGAAAATGAGTCTTTGTCTCTGACATAAAGGCTTTAAGTACAGCCTCAAATGACAATTCTTGACTAGCTGGTTGAGCTTGTTGCTGCATTTGTTGAGGCTAAGCTTGATGACCTTGAGAAGGGTACCATGGTGGATAACTGGGCCTGATGAGGTTATTAGAACTCTCTGATGCTGCTGCATTGTTATTCCATGGAAAATTTGGGTGTTGTTCCCCCACTGGATTGTAGTATTAGAGTATGAATCGTTGCCTCTATTGTAATTCCCAACATAATTCACTGCGACTGGATTGCTTGGACACTCCTCATACAAATGACATCCCCCACAGTACACACAAGAGATGGAAATCGCTTGAGAAACATTAAGCTCAACAGTTGCTGGTATTGTAAATGCTACTGGAGATGCCGTAGCAACTGGGCTTGCATTAGTGAGAGTTTCCAGCATATGAGTAAGGGAAGCCAATTGAGTTGATAGGGTAACCACTTCATTATTAATCATAATGACAACTACTCTTCCGAAATCAACGAATGTAGAGTAAGGTACCTACTACTGAACACAACACTCCAAAGGTTAAGAATCTTAACTAAATAGAACTAACTCATTTGAAAACTTATAGAAATTAACATCATTCAATCCCTGGCAACGGCGCCAAAAACTTGTTGTGAAAAATAGTGATGTGCAAGTGTACACAATCGTAACAAGTAATAAAGAGTAAGTAGAGATCGTTCCCACAAGGATTGTTGATGTTTAACTCTAAGTTTCAAACTAATTAATTTGTTTAGCTAAGATCCAAGATAATAAGTGGTGACAAATATTTGGAAGGATTAGTGCAGTAATAAAAGATAGAAATAAACAGTAAAATGCTTAAGGTGATGAGATGAAATAAAATGGATAAAACAGCTAGGGGTGCAAATCTCTCATAATTCATTAATCAGGGTCAGGTATGCTACGATATGCTACAACATCTGGTTCCAGGAAATAACAGTTGTGTTTTCCAACACTTAAAAGATGGGTTTCATTAAGCGTTCCTTATTCCTAAGCTCACATTAATTACGCCCCCTTCTGAATAAATACGTTCCAGCTAACCTATGGACTTGGATGAATATTCCTATTACATCCAACATCAACTAATTTTCTAATTAATCAACTTAATCCATATCTATCAAGCATTTCCACTTGCTAACTTTTCCAAGCTCAACAAGCTAGCATTCAAGCTAAGATGGCCAAACTCAACCAGAAATTTATAAAATAAACACAACTTGATAGAAGAAACTAAATGCATATCAATAACATAACCTTAACCCAAATCAAGTCATTGCAAGTTCATTGTACCCTAGCTTAAGAAGCTTAGCTCATCATGAGCTTAAAAACAACAAAATAGAAAATAAAAACCAAGGTTGAATCCATTACAAAACTGAAATGTGAGTTAACTATGGAGAAGTAAACATAAACTAAGTGAAAGTGGTGGCCACCGACTTTTCCAAGAGGATGGCTCCTTTTCTTCCAAGCAATTTCTTGCTACACCTACTGAAATCAACACCTTTCTCCAAGTGTTTCTGCACAAACCAGCTCCAAAATAGCCCAACAATGGTGATGGGTATGGAAGGAAATGGATGAAGAAGATGAAAATGTAAAGTGGTGGTTGTGTATGGAGAGAGAAAGAGACGTATGGAGAAAGGTTGAGGTGAAAAAGGTGTGAGAATATTCTTTTAGGTTTTACTTTTTAGAGTTGTCCACTCTCTTTCCTCTTTTTGGGCTCAACTTTATCCATTCAAATTAAAGGAACTAGGGCCCATCTAATAAAGTAACCATCTCACAAAATATCTAGCAGTATGTGGCACATGGGTACGTGTCCTTGCACATGGGACCACGTCAGGAGAGAGAAAATAAGTCAAATCGTCATGTTTCTGCAATAGGACATGCTCCAGTTGTTGCAGCATCCCATAGCATTTCCTCCAGCAAGTCCTCAATTCAACCAATACCTGTCAAAACGAAGAAAACACATTAATTACACTCATAAACAGTCCTAAAATGATAAATTCACAGAAACTCACTAAAACACAAAATACTTTAAACTAAGCTAAAAACTACAAAACACACATACAAAACACTCAAAGACCACTCAAAATGAAGCTAGGAAAGGCTAGATAACTCTCATTTCTAAGAGTTATCACTTAGCGAAGCTTAACTCGCTTAGCGAAAAGGAGGCAGTGATACCTATCTTGGAATTTCTTTGTTTTCGCTTAGTGAAATTAAATTCGCTTAGCGAAAAGTTGCCTTAAAACAAGACATTAACCTTGTTAAAGAAAAGCCTTATGGAACTATATTGATTCTCATGAAAACATTCATTAATTCACTTTTAAATCACTTGATTAACTAGATGAACTAATGATAAGATAGATGGCATGTTTCACTTTCGTGAAAACACTTAAAGATTGAAACTTTGTTTGATCTTTGGATCAAAATCACTTATGATTTTTCTTTGAAACATAAGCCACTAAAGCACTTTTCTTACTTGAAAACTTAATTATTCAAGAACTACTTATACTCTTCCTTTTCTCAAGGTCATGGCCAAAAGCCTATTAGGAACAAATGTGAAGGTTTGCTTCACTAACTAACCAAATTATAGCTCACAAAACTTACACAATTATGATAAACAATAACACACATCATTGAATCATAATTAAGCACAAAAGTCCATACTTGATCTAGTGATCAAAGTAGGTTTTTCAACATGCAAGAAATTATTTTCTCACCTAGACAACATCATCATAAAGCACATGTTAAGGCATACAAGCATAAACTACAAATATTACACATTGTTCTCCAAGAGAACCAAATTACCAATTCAAGAGCAGATATCCGGATCAAAGTCGGTTGATCGGTTTGTGAACCTCTTGACAATCGTCACCAACTACAACAACACAACCATCAAACATTAAACAACAATCAAAGCAAAACTCAACAATTCTACCTAAGGGTTTTGGCCAATCTAAAGAAAATAAAGCTAGGAATTGATCTTGGTTTTCCATTTCAAGGATTCAAAGGCAATAGGAAAGTTAAGGATGAAATCAAGTGTTAGAAAGCAAAAATTGATGAAAAACACTATTCATCACCATCACATAGGGTTCGGCCATATTATTCTTTTTGAGCTATGATGAGAATTGAATCATAAGCTCTTGGGTTTAGGTAGAGAATGATGAGATGAGTTCAAAGAAATTGGTCTTACATCAAAAGGATTTTTCTACAAATTCCTATGGATTTTCAAAGTTTTGGATGTAAGAAATGATTTTCATGAAAATGAAGTTGGATATTGAAATAAAGAGAGATTCAAGAAGCTAAGGGCCTGTTTTTTTTTTTTTTTTTGACCATTTCCTGTTTTCATTTTCAATGAAAATAGAAAATGAGCTTGAAAATGCGTTTGGTTGAATTTAGTGAAAATGTTTTCACCGAAAACATTTCCTGAATTGGACCCAAATCTGAAAATAAAAAAAAGTTGTTTTCAGTGTTTTCATTCCCAAATTTTTGAAAATAGGAAATGAAAACAGAAAACAGGAAGTCAAAACAAACACGTTTTCAATTTTTTCAAAATTTGAAAATGAAAACAATTTTCAGAAAATAGAAACAGGAAATGAAAATAGGAAATGAAAACACAAACCAAACAGGCCCTAAGAGATCATAGAAGTGATCTTACCTTAAAATGAAGGAAGATTGCTCAAGGAATCAAGTGATTCTAACAAATAATCAAGTTTTTTCAAGAAGAAAATGGAGTTTCTCTCAAGAACAACTATGGAGTTCTAAAGGGAGAGGGGCTGTGCGAAAATGAGGGCTGGAGGGGCTGAGTTCACCCTCTTAAAACCTCACTTAAAGGCAAAAAGGTCATTTGCCAAAAGGGTAAAATGGTAAAAGTGTAAAAGACTAAGGTTAGGGGCATTGTGGTCATTTTGTGTCTAGATATTTCCGAACGTCATGACGACTCTGGCATACTCTCCCAAGTGTCCTGGGATGATGTGGTAACAAGATTATCTGTTGGCGAGTCCCGGTAAATCCATATGTGGCTCCGTTCGTCACCCGATTGAGGATTCCTTTCGAACGGAGGTCAGGAAGTGATTTTTTTGAAATTTTTTGTGAAATTTAACCAAAACATAGAGAATCGAATTCTAAGACTTGCTGTCTCGTTCACGGGTCCATCTGAGGTCTCCTGAGCAGTAAAATCATACTGTCAGTGTAAAAACGCAGACCGGACTCCGTTTGAGTTTTCGACTCAAAACTTAATCGTAGCTTCCTACGATATCGTCGAGCATGACTATGGACTCAGAATATTTTATTTCCATTCCTAAGACCTCGAATAAAATAAAGATGTTAAATACTGAAGAATTAGAAAACATGAAAATCGGGGCGTTACACCGGCACTAGGTCAATTGCGAACTCGATGTCCCTAACCGGTGGAAGTCCAGGTATATCTTCAGGAAAGACTTCTGGAAACTCGTCGACAATCGGAATCAGACGCGCATCCTTCTTGCTACTGACCTCCAGAAAGGACAACAACATGTATCCTTGGGCTCCTTCTCTCAAAGAAGCTTTCGCTTGATTGGCAGAGATAAAACCAGAAATCTCACTTTTTGGAAAGATTAGGGTTCGGTTGGCACAGTCCAAAAGAACATGGTTAGAGGATAACCAATCCATCCCCAAGATAACATCTATTTGCGATAATTGCAAATAGATCAAGTTGGCTACAAACTTCCTACCCTCAACAAGAATAGGGTAGTTTAGACAGGCCTCAGCCGTAACAACAGGTTTCGCAGTAGGCGTGGAAATAACCAAATCAAATGGTAGTGAAGAAACAAGTAATCCCAAAAGCTTAACACAACTATATGCAATAAAAGAATGTGTTGCACCTGAATCAAATAGTATAGTTAAAGTTTTACCTCCAATGTTACCTTCTCCTTGGATCAGGTCTTGGTTTTGAGAAGCTTCAGCACCATTCACTGAGTAGACTCGCCCTTTTGCCTTGGGCCTTGCTACTCGAACCAGGTTGACAGCAGGTTCTGCCTTGGGTTGTCTGCACTCCTTTGCTATATGACCAGGCTTCCCATAGTTGAAGCAGACGATCCCTGTCGTTGAGCACTCCCTTGCATAGTGGTTTCCTCCACAGTTGAAGCACTTGACACCAACAGCTCCCGAAACTGCACGGTTTCCATTGTCCTTCCCTTGGAATCGTTGATAGCGCTGACCTCTAGACGGCTTTGAGTAGGGCTTCTTGTGATGGAAACTGTTACCACCACTCTTCTTGAACCTTGATGGCCCAACACTTCCTTGGGTTTTGCTCTGACTTCCTTTCAGTTCTTCAATCAGCCGGCATTTTCCATGTGCTGAGGAAAAGTAGAAATCTCGAATGACATGACTGCCTCCTTGAGCTCGTGTCTTAGACCCTCCTCGAACTTTCTGCACTTCCAGGCTTCGTTGGGGTTGTCTTGGAAATAGTTGGAGAACTTTGCCAAACCCTCAAACTTGGCAGCGTACTCACAGACTGTCATGTTTCCTTGACGTAGTTGGAGGAATTCCATCTCCTTGGCATGCCTAGCACTCGCAGGGAAATACTTCTCAAAGAACTTCATACGAAAGAGCTCCCAAGTGATGGCTTGTCCAGCGTGCTCGGCCACTTGGCAGGCTCCCCTCCACCAATACTCTGCATCACCTACCAGCATGTAGGCTGCATAGGTCACTTTATCAGCATTTGAGCACCTCATGGCTTTAAAGATCTTTTCCATTTCTTGCACCCACAATTCTGCCTTCTCTGGGTTGTATTCTCCCTTGTATTGCTGCAAGTTGTTCCTGCGGAATTCACTCAACCCTCGACCACCAACGGTCGCCTGTTCGCGGAGTACAAAAGCAGCAGTCATCTCCCTCATAGCCTGCACAGCATCAGCCATGCCCGCGTTCCTATTCGCCATCTCGTTCTGCAAGACCAACAAAGTGTAGTACATGCTAGAGGTTCCTTTGCACAAGCTCAAACAACGTTGTCATTCCTTTCGGAATCCAATAGCACACAAGTCACAGAGGCACACAACACAAACAAGATAGACCAACCACAAACCCAAAAAGACTCAGCCAACTCTGATACCAAATAATGTAACACCCCACTTTAGGGGTGACGATTATTCAACACAAGACCATAATTGAAAGAAGAAAATATATAAATAGAGCTTACCGAAAATATGGGTTTTCTTTTTCCTTTCTTTTATACTCGAGTTCCAAAACCATACATGTATACTTACACAACAAGGATAATATGCATTATCATAAAAATATTAAAAGGTAGAACATCTGTCGACTTTTCATAATACATATAGTAGTTTAACCTCTAACTATAGGGAAAAACAAAATAGCATAAAGACCATCTGATCCTATACTATAGAGACGCAACTCCATAACATAAAGGGGAAAGGGTACATAATAAATATACAGACACTGGGAAGACTCTAGAGACTAGCCAAATACTAACACTGTACTACTCATCAGAGTAATACTCCTCTGGGTCCTCCTCCTCCTCGTCCTCCTCCATGGCCTCCTCCTCCTTGTTCTCATCCTCCAAGGCCTGCATGTCATAACCGCTCATGATCTGCTCCGCGTACCGCAACACCTCCTCGTCAGTCCTCAAACACCATGGGCTGGCAGGGGCTACCTCAGGAACGTCCTCCAGAACATACTCGGGCACTTCCTTTTCCTCCTTCTCCTCCATCTCCTCATTGTCAGAGTAGAGGATAATGAGGGTAGCAGAAAAGGATACCTTAGCAGGAGCCGGTGTGCTCTTACGAGCAGTCATCCTCCAAGTGTTTTTTGATGGATATCCATGACACAGAGGAGCTACTCTCTAGACACATGTGTTTTCCCCAACCCCCGACGTCCCCAAGATCCTCATGATTGACACCTCAGACAATCGCACCTGCACCAAGGTGTAATCTCAACTCCTAGGCATCATGCCCAACTCATGCAGAGATGCAGATGCATGTAGAGAAAACCACACAAAACAGCCACGTACTACCTCATCACTGTAGTACCTCGTTTCTCCCTTGATAAACCACAGGATATCCTTACACGACCTATTTTCACACGACTTGCCATCAGTCGCCCATCCTTGGTTCCGTTCCTTACAATCACGTACCACTTCGTCGTTCGTAACACGATGTTCATGTCTTATGATACATTAGTCCATAACCTAGATGTATTATAGAGGTTAGGGCTCCACAAGGAATCCCTTCATCAATCTTCTCACTTGTCTAGCACGGAACATTACTTATGCTTTATAAGTAACTCTTAGTGATTAAACATTATGGAGTCCTTAGATGATCTAAATCATCAAGGCTGTGGAACATGGTTTTGTCATACCCACTAGGTATTAGTATATGTCTTTTACTAGAATCTTATGAGTCCATCATGGAGTTCATATATATTCCCTTAGGAGATAACGCGTGTTTATACTATTATAGTGAAAAACTTCAAAGTACTATCCTTATAGCAAAGTAGTTGATGAAATCTCCTTTATTAGGTATAGTTTGAAAACTCTATCAAGTATCCATAGGTGTCTTATTTAGTGTAGAACTCTTTGAGTTAGTTCCCTTAATTCTCTATTACTTAGTGTAGAAGAATGCATGATTCTCCTTTGAAATCATTATTTTGTTTTCAAATGAATTATAACTTATAAACCTTTGGAAAGTTCTAAAAGGTAGATAGTGTAAAACTCCTTGTTTTTAAAGAAAGGTTTTGTAAGAATCCTATCTTCTCAAGGAAGGCTTACTAACTAAAATTCTTTAAAAACCATCTTGATTAATTATGGAACTCTTGGATCTTTGAAAAAATTTCTTTAAAGCAACTTATTAAAGTAAGTGGTTGATCAACATCAAACCAACCTATTCTTAACATGGTTCCTACATGAAGTCCAAAAACCCTTATTTCACAACACATGGTTCTTTGGAACCAAAGCTTGGTTTCTTTGGAAACCTTTTCAATTTATATACTTTTTATACTTTTGTATAAACATATAAAACCCCTTAGCATTAACATTTTAAGGCCCTAACCCTATTTTTCTACACCAAGGCCGAATGCCCCATAGGAAAATAGGATAGGTTTTCCTTTGTTTTATTGCATTGTTAGAACCATATTAAGTTCATTTTACCATCACTTAAACATAGAAGCTTTGGCTTCCCTCCTAAACATCATATAGACGAACCAAACATGCCCATATACCACCAAAATATAGCCATTTAAAAACATCCAATGTAGCATAGAATAATCACATCAACATATAAGCATGTTTTCAAGACAACTTAGATCATATACAAGTCCAAATCATTCAAAAATCCTATCCTTAGATCTTTCGACCTAAGAATAGTTTTTCACCATGCCAAAATACTTTTCTTCTAGCACATACAAACATAATCATCATATCAACACAGCCACATAATTTAATATGACAACAAAGTAAAAAACTTTATAAGGAAACCCTAGATCTAGGGTTTTCCTTCAACAAATTAGGAGGCCTTTATCACCACCATTTAAGGTGTGATATGGTTCACTCCCCCATTACCTTTGTAAAGCTTCCTTTAAGAGTAGAAGATGAAAACTTGTTCACCAAAACCACGATGAAAACCGTGACCTAGAGGAGAAGCAAACAAGTTCAAAAACTTGATTTTTCAACTTCATAAACAATGAGGACACAATGATTTTTCAACATCATGAGGATGATAACATAAAGATGTTCTCAAGATTAATAAAGAGAAGAAACTAAGTTTGAAACTTACTCTTGAACAAGGGTTCAAAATCAAGTTCAAGAAGCTTGAACCTTCTTAAATGATTCTTGAATATCTTGAAGCAAACAACTTCAAATGAAGAAATTCCAAAGAGGAAAGTTGTTTAGATGAATGAGATAAACAATAATATGAAGTTATATTGATGAAATAAGGTGAGTAAGACTACTTGCCAGGTCTGGCCGAAACTAGGAAGAAAGGAGAGAGAAGAGAGAACTTTGGAGTTTTAGTGTTTTCAAGTGAGAGGTTAGAATGAATGGAATAGTGACTTTGGTGTCTTGGACACCTAAAGGCCGAGCTTCCCATCCTTGTGGACTCCAAATCCTCATTCAATTTTGGTCATAGAGAATGGAGGGCCAAGATTCAAGTTGATGAGTGTGTTGTTGCTTAAGGAAGGCTTAAGGACAAGACTAACCAAAAATGGTTAAGATGCTTTTTCCATTAATGGTTAGTGTCGTAACTTTCTTGGATATGATAAAAGGAGGATTTTGGGCTCTTCTCCAAGCATCATGGCCGAATGGCCTTGACTAATGTAACTAGAATAGCTACATTCTCATTTAGTTAGGAATTAGGTAATTAGGGTTTTTACCAAAAATGGATAATTGGTTTTTGCTACTTTTGATAAATTTTTGGATTTTAAGAAAGCTAATCCTCTTCCTTAGGAATAATCAAAAAGGTAATGGAAAATGTAATTCAACATTTCATCTCACCTAATTCCCCGTTTCCCGGCCTCCGGCACACAAAACGAGAAATTACCCGATAACGATCAAAATAGAATTTTGATCGGTTTTTCGTCTCTTAACGACAAAAAAAATTTTACCACAACATAATCATGGATATAAACCATCATATAAACATTAAAATATATATATATATATATATATATATATATATATATATATAAGTCATATCAAACATAAGGTAGCGAACACAAAATTTGACAAGATGTTTGTTTACATCGTCACCGCATTTTATAAGTATCTATATGGATGTATATTTATGTGTGTATATTTTAAGTGATAACATGCATGCTTATGTTTGTATGATTATAAGTGTGTTTACATTTTATATATTAAAATGTTATTATAT
The DNA here is from genome assembly GCA_039655645.1 of Ammopiptanthus mongolicus. Classification (NCBI taxonomy): domain Eukaryota; kingdom Viridiplantae; phylum Streptophyta; class Magnoliopsida; order Fabales; family Fabaceae; genus Ammopiptanthus; species Ammopiptanthus mongolicus. The sequence continues at coordinate 29,560,122 of CM077350.1, forward strand.
ATTTTGTATGTATATATATATATATATAATATGTAATTGATTATTATTGATATGTAAATGATTTATATTAATTATTCTTATATTAATATACGATTGATTGTATTAATAGATAATTGTGCATAATTATATTTATATTATTAATTATTAATTAACTGCATGTATTAATATGTGATCTTATCTATATGAATATATAATTGATTATAGGTTAAAGTAATATTTTGGTCTCTATACGTGACACCAATTCTTCATTTAGTCCCTATACGTAAAAAGTTATTAAAAAGGTCCTCATACGTGCAATCGTTACCCATTTTGTCCCTCCCGTTATGTTGTCGTCTCTAATGATCCGTTAACTACTACGTATAGGGACTAAATGAAGAATTTATGTCACGTATAGGGACTAAATGTAGAATTTGTGCCACGTATAGGGACCCAATAATTTAGGTTAAAGTAATAATCTGGTTCCTATACATCACACAAATTCTTCATTTAGTCCCTATATGTAGTAGTTAACGGATCATTAGAGATGACAGCATAACGGAAGGGACCAAATGGATAAAAATTGCATGTATGAGGACCTTTTTAATAACTTTTTACGTATAGGGACTAAATGAAGAATCGGTGTCACGTATAGGGACCAAAATATTACTTTAACCTTGATTATATTAGTATGTAAGTGTGTGATCTTGTGTGCTTATATGTGGTCTTGTATGAACTAATATGATGTGTGTAATTAATGTGTGATCGTATATTTATTTATATGTCATTGATTATATATATGTTTATATTAATACCGAATCATTGGTATAAATGCGCAATAGAATTATAATTAATGTGTATTCATATTTAGATCATGTTTATATTATTATAAGATATCTATATTTATGGTAATTGTAGTTGTGCTTATATAAGATCAATTAGATGTCATAGAGATTCAATCGTTGAATAGATAAGACTATCCTATCTTGATCTCCTAAAAATCCTATCCAGAAACAACTATCCTTTTAATTCTGAACGTATATTACCTTTTTGACCCTTTTAGACTCCGAATTAGGAATAGATTATGAAACATGATTTTGTAGGCAATTCTCTTAGCTTTCTAACACCACCAAGAACACATAAATCGGACACTCGTAGCTCAAGTTACAGCCAAAACAGTAGCGTAGGGTGCCCGATGTCCCAACACAACCCTTTTATATACCTAAGCTTTCGACCTAGACTAGTCACAAACCCCTCAGACTCATAAAATTTGCCTTCTCTCTCTCTCTCCAACAAGGATTCGTAAACCCCTTGCTAAGGATTCTTGGATATCAACCATGTTGTTGATCGTTCTTCATTGTCCTTCGTTGTTCTCCGCGTGAGGGACGTCGCTGCTGTCATGCCTGCTTTTCGTTGTGGGTTCTCGCCTTCGTTCGTGATCTCTTGAGGCTATGATCGTGAGGTTGAGCGTTCGTGACATAGAGCGTTCGTGAGACGAGACCCTGTGGACCTTTCTTCTTCCTTTTCTCTTTGAGATCGTCACATCAGGTATGGGGAGAAGAGGTCAATATGAATATATAGGTTGTGGGGTAGCATAAGATGAAGGGTTAACCCATAACCCTAGTTGTATGTTGTTATATGATGTATTTAATGTTAAAATCCTGATTGGCATGTATGTATGTTGTCACATGATGTATTTGATGTTTGAATCCTGATTGGCATATTCGTATGTTCATTTATATGTGTATATCTTGTTGTATGAATGTAACAACCCGATTTTTCAAGCTTTTGAGCTTTCTGTTTTAATTAAACAGTAATTATTTGTTTGTATTTTATTAGAGGGTTTAGAGAGTGAAATAAAATAATCCGAGACCATAGTCATGCTCAGCTGTGGTTAAATTTTGGTCGAAAACCCAGATGGAGCCCGGTCTATGTTTTACACCGACAATATGATTTTACTGCCCTAAAAACCTAATTTTGACTCGTGAATGAAACATTTAGGTTTTAAATTTAATTTTCCACCATATTGGAAAATTTAAAAATTTTCACTGAAAAAGTGAAAATTGTGATTTTACGGAACCGAATATGGATTTACCGGTACCCGTTCATGGATAAATCCAATGTCGCCATCAAGACACCTCACCCTAGTGAGTCACCTAGTGACTCACCAAAGTCATGACTTTGGACGGCAAATGACCTAAATGCCCCTAAAACATTCAAAAATGACCATTTTGCTCTTTTACTAAATTGCCATTTTATCCTTCATTAATTACCAAAGTTAAAAACACTCATTTCACCCATTTTTCCCTTCTTCCTCACGCAGCTCTTTCTCTCCTTCTCCTCCTCCTCCTCTTTTCATTTTCTGTCTAAAATCCTCCATAGAAATCAACAAGTTTCCTAATTCTCAAGAAGGAAATTCAATTAAAGTGATTACGAGAAGCTTCAATCTTTACAAATCTCCACTAGACAAGAGGTAAGCTTCACTCTTTTTCTCTATAAATCATGAGAGTTTATGATGTAGGTGGAGGTTAGGGTTTTACCTTCAAAAATTCATAACTAATTGTAGAAAAATCCTATGTTCATGAAATTAATCTCTATGAACTCATTAAGACCTCTAGATTCATTTTCTAAGAGCATCACATGGCTGCCCTGTTTTTGCCTCATAGGGCCGAAACCCTAAGATGGTAGTTGGATGAGATTTTGGTTCAAGTATTGGAAAATAACCATGGATTTCACCTTTCTATTGTTTAAATGTCTAATAAAATCCCTAGCCTATAGTACTAGAGAGAACCGAATTCATGCCCTAAAGGAGAAGGATGATGTTGTTTCAATTTTCAATTTAAGACAATTTTCCTTAACACTAGACTACTCTATGATCATAAATCCAAGAGTATGTAAAATTTTGAAAATCCTAGCCACCTTGGCTAGCCATAACCGAAACCATATATAGGTAGTATTAGGTTATTCAACAAGCTAAATTTGTTTTATGACTTGTGATGAAGGATTGACGCGTCGGAAGGACAAACGAGTCATTAAACGGGAGATTTGAAACTCAGAGACCGGAAGACATGAATAGACTACAAGAGGTAAGGGGAGTTTACCTGAGGGATTCGTGATAACTACGTGTTGTGTTGTTGATGGATTTCTTGAATGAATTCATTTGATGATGAGTTGATGTTGTTATGTGTTGTTATGTGAACGTTGATGTGGTTGAATATGTTGGTAAAATTTACGATGTTGACAATGATGTGATTGGCTATGTTTATGTGAATAGGTGTGATATTGACTATGTGGGATATTATATCATTGTGATATAATGACTGTATGGTTGTTGTTTGTTGCATTGAAATCGATAAATAAAGATAAAAGTTTTCAAAAGCCTTGTATAAAAATAATAGATTGATTTGGGGAAAATGTTGGGAAATATTTATGATGAAAATTTTCTCAAGTATACACTATTTTATGATAAGAGAAAAACATCAAGAAGTTTGAATTTGAAGGATTTTTATGTGTAAAAGGTGATTTTCACAGAAATTTATGAAAACTATTTTACCGTTTTAGAAAGTATTCTTATATGGAGAAGAGATTTGGTTTCAGTAAAATCCTTTCAGAAATGAGTTTTTGGGAAGGGATTTGTTAAAGAAAAGTAAAGTTCGATCCAAATACGGTTGTTTTTGAAAAAAAATTTGCAGAAAAGTTTGTCTGTAAAAAAGTTTTCCAACCATGTAAAATCCGATAACTTAGAAGATTTGTGGAGATTTTGTTTTGGTTTTGTATTTCGCATAACGAAAACGACGGAAAACGCTGAAACGTGAACCTAGTAAACGAGACGTCGGGTTAATAGTGTTCTGTGATAAAGACACGTAGAGTTTAAATCGTATGACGGTGTTGTGGATTGTGTGTCCTACGAATTATGTGTCTTTTTCATGTCATGATGGATATGACTAAAGGTGAATACTGTTTTCTATTACCACGGACCTTGGGCTGGTGCATCGGTCTAGGGCTCAGCGTTGAGCACTCGGACGTTTCGTCCTGTGTTAGAAGTTTTAAAACGGTGTAAATTGTGAATAGTCGGGAGCTTTGAGCTACGACAACGAAAGAACGAACACAAAGAAAAGTGGCAAGACTTGAAACGTTTTACCCATGCATTTGTTTTTAGGCAGACGTGCCATCAGGATTGGGGAACCTTGATGGCAGGGAACCCTATGATGACTTTAAGTCATTGTGTAACACTGTGCCTTGATGGACAATGGTGTCATACAACTGACGAATATTGTGCCTTGAGTTGGACAATATCGTATGACCATTTACAATTTATTAAGTACCGCTGAATGTAATTCCATGTAATCGCATAATGTCATGGTGTTCATGTACTTCTGAATAAGCACTTAGGTGCTGGTCATTGTGCCTAGGGCCAATATACCTTGAGCTTGATCAGCTCAGTTTATACACAACGGTGTCCGAAGATTAAGTAAAGAATTAGATGATGAACATTGAAGTGTCATGCATCTCTTTTGAAAATAACAATGGCTGTCGGGTATGTGACCCTATGATATACTACTTGTTTATCAGTAGGACCTCACACATGATAATTATTTATGCTTATGTGTTATTGATGTGATATATATGTTGTTATCATGTGTGAATCCATATATTGGTATCTCACCCTTACATCTTCAGATGAGTTCCAAGATGCCGCTGGAACATTCGAGGATCCATTCCCTGACGTTTGAGTATGCGGAGGAGCGTGATTTACGAGAAGTCATAGTGTTTTAGTAGTAAGACCAGCTATAGGATATGTCTTATTCAATTTTGAACAACAGTTAGTTAATTTCTCTGGCTACTGATAGCCATGATTGTTTTGAATGGCCGTATCTAGAAGGCCTATGTATTCTATTGTGACATATTATTATGTATACTCTATTGATGTTTCTTTACCTGCGTGTTTAACTTACGCCGATGTATGGTAAGCTAAGTTATAAGGAAAAATTTTATCACGGATTTTCACAATAAGTTCAATACTTAGAAAATCTTATTTTCCGAAAGTAACCAGCAAAATTAATTAAAGTTTATTTTCCGCAACGGGTAACCATGTGGTGCCCCAGAAGGGGGTGTCACAATGAACATGAGATGTTGAATGATTGATTGTTGGTTATATGTGATAATTTGTTTTGATGCACCATGATATATTGTGATGATATATGTTGATGATAAAATAGTATATGTTATGATGATGATGTGCTGTTAATTGGCTATATTAATCAAAGACATAAGGATGTTAGTGTTGAACCTAAAACTAGAATTGGTTAACTGGTGTTCATAAAACATGAAGATATGAATTGCGGTTTAGATATTAAGATTAAGTTATAATCTTAATAAATATATGACTTGGGGTTTAAATATCAAGATTAAGTTATAATCTTAATAAGATATGAATTGAGGTTTAGATATTAAGATTAAGTTATAATCTTAATAAATATATGACATGAGGTTTAAATATTAAGATTAAGTTATAATCTTAATAAGATATGAATTAAGGTTTAGATATTAAGATTAAGTTATAATCTTAATAAATATATGACTTGGGGTTTAAATATTAAGATTAAGTTATAATCTTAATAAGATTTGAATTGAGGATTAGATAATAAGATTAAGTATTATACTTAATAAAGATAATGTTATGTTAAGACTTAATAAAGAGTACAATTAATAAGACGATAATGTTGTTGGTAACGACGTACTGTTACCAATATTGTTCGTTAAATCATTCTTGATGCCTATTGGTCAAGTTTGATGTTGATAAATCATCTTTGATGCTTGTTGGTCAAAGTTGAAAGCCATGTAATGGTGTTGATGATGGATGGTTGGGTATGTGTTTGCATGTTGGTTGAACATTGCATACATCATTGTATAGAGATGATAGCTTGGGCGGAAAGCAAACGATGAATCGCGATAGTGGAGGCCACGATGGGTGTTAACCCGGCCTTGCGGGTACATTGGGTATGGAAGTTCCAGGTGACATGGGCTAGCTACCTATTGTCGGAGTGACCTAATGAATAAGCTTGAGTACCCTGATTAGCCACTATACGTTATCAGGATTGGTGAGATTGTTCGGGGATGGCCCATGGTCCGGCATATCATCCACGTTGATAACCGAACATGTACTCCTAATCGTCTTTCTAGAGTTAGTGTTGATGGATCCACATGTGCATGGAGTAGTGATGTCGCATAGCATTGCACGCATTCTTTAACATGATATGATATGTTTGGATGATTGTGTGTTGTATGCTCATCTTATTAACTACTCTGTTACCGTTTATATTCATATGTGTATGACTTCTTACCCCCTGCTTTTGGTTTTCTATGCATGTACCTTGTTTTGTAGAGGAGGGTGGGCCAGCTGTTGAGGAGTGATCCCGAGGAGATCGCTTGCTCGTAGTTAGATTGCTAGTTTATGTTTCAGTTGTTATCCGATGCGTTATCGGTATTTTTGTATACCAACTCTAATATGTGACATCGGGTTTTGGGTTTTGCTTTCTTTATGTTTTTCCACAGTTGCTAAATTATGTTTTAAATGTTTTGGATCACGTGGTACTTGCTACCTTTTATGTTAAAGTTTTTATTTAACTTGCATGCTTTATTTAATTTTATCGTATGCGGGGTAGCGGGTGTCACATTAGTGGTATCAGAGCCGGTCTGTCCTACAGGCTGGGCTATGTGTCTGTTGTGTTTTCTTCTGTGTAGTCTTATATAATTGTCTATGACGATAGTATAGAGTATTAAGTGTTTGGTGTTTGTTTTGACTTCACATTTATTTTAAGTGGTTTGCTTTGGACTGATTGTCTGCCAACCGAGTCCGGGCTTATAGAAATTTCGAGGACGAAATTTTTATATGGGGGGTGGAATTGTAACACCCCGTTTTTCGTATAGGTGTATATGTGTTGCTGTAATTATAGATATTATTATGATTACCATTATTAGTAGTATAATATTTGACAATATGTTTGTTTACATCGTCACTGCATTTATAAGTATCTCTATGGATGTATATTTATGTGTATATATTTTAGGTGTTAACATGTATGCTTATGTTTGTATGATTATAAGTGTGTTTACATTTTATATATTAAAATGTTAGTATATATTTTATATATATATAAAATATGTAATTGATTATTATTGATATGTAAATGATTTATATTAATATACGATTGACTATATTAATAGATAATTGTGCATAATAATATTTATATTATTAATTATTAATTATACCGCATGTATTAATATGTGATCTTATCTATATGAATATATAATTGATTATATTAGTATGTAAGCGTGTGATCTCGTGTGCTTATATGTGGTCTTGTATGGATTAATATGATGTGTGTAATTAATGTGTGATTGTATATTTATTTATATGTCATCGATTATATATATGTTTATATTAATACCGAATCATTGGTATAAATGCGCAATAGAATTATAATAATATTCGATTATCTGTATTCATATTTAGATCATGTTTATATTATTATAAGATATCTATATTTATGGTAATTGTAGTTGTGTTGATATATGATCAATTAGATGTCATAGAGATTCAATCGTTGAATAGATAAGATTATCCTATCTTAATCTTCTAAAAATCCTATCTAGAAACAACTATCCTTTTAATTCTGAATGTATATTACCTTTTTGACCCTGTTAGAGTCCGAATTAGGAACAGATTGTGAAACATGATTTTGTAGGAAATTCTCTTAGCTTTCCAACACCACCAAGAACACATAAATCGGACACTCTTAGCTCAAGTTAATGCCAAAACAGTAGGGTAGGGTGCCCGACGTCCCGACATAATCCTTTTATATACCTAAGCTTTCGACCTAGACTAGTCACAAACCCTCAGACTCATAAAATTTGCCTTCTCTCTCTCTCTCTCCAACAAGGATTCGTAAACCCCTTTCCAAGGATTCTTGGATATCAACCATGTTGTTCATCGTTCTTCGTTGTCCTTCGTTGTTCTTCGCGTGAGGGACGTCGCTGCTGTCACACCTGCTTTTCGTTGTTGGTTCTCGCCTTCGTTCGTGATCTCTTGAGGCTATGATCGTGAGGTTGAGCGTTCGTGACATAGAGCGTTCGTGAGACGCGACTCTGTGGACCTTTCTTCTTCCTTTTCTCTTTCAGATCGTCACATCAGGTATGGGGGGAAGAGGTCAGTATGAATATATAGGTTTTGGGGTAGCACAAGATGAAGGGTTAACCCATAACCCTAGTTGTATGTTGTTATATGATGTATTTAATGTTAAAATCCTGATTAGCTTGTTTGTATGTTGTCACATGATGTATTTGATGTTTGAATCCTGATTGGCATTTTCGTATGTTCATCTATATGTGTATATGTTGTATGAACATGAGATGTTGAATGATTGATTATTGGTTATATGTGATAATCTGTTTTGATGCACCATGATATATTGTGATGATATATGTTGATGATAAAATAGTATATGTTATGATGATGATGTGTTGTTAATTGGCTATATTAATCAAAGACATAAGGATGTTAGTGTTGAACCTAGAACTAGAATTGGTTAAATGATGTTCATAAAACATGTAACGCCCCGATTTTTCAAGCTTTTGAGCTTTCCGTTTTATTTAAATAGTATTTATCTGTTTGTATTTTATTGGAGGGTTTAGAGAGTGAAATAAAATAAACGGAGACCATAGACATGTTCTACACTCTTATAGGAAGCTATGGTTAAAATTTGGTCAAAAACGCAGACGAAGCCCGGACTGTGTTTTACACTGATAGTATAATTTTACTGCTCAGAAAACGTAATTTTACCTCGGGAACGAAACAGTTAAGTTTTAAATTAAATTTTTCACGATAATGGGAAATTTAAAAATTTTCCCTGAAAAAGTGAAAATTGTGATTTTACGGAATCGAATACAGATTTACCGGGACCCGTTAACTTTGGAAGGCAAAGGACCTAAATGCCCCTAAAACATTCAAAAATGACCATTTTGCCCTTTTACGAAATTACCATTTTATCCTTCATTAATTACCAAAGTTAAAAACACTCATTTCACCCATTTTTTTCTTCTTCCTCACGCAGCTCTCTCTACTTCTCCTCCTCCTTCTCTTTTCATTTTCTCTCTAAAAATTCTCCATAGAAATCAACAAGTTTCCTAATTCTTAAGAAGGAAATTCAATTAAAGTGATTAGAAGAAGCTTCAATCTTTACAAATCTCCACTAGACAAGAGGTAAGCTTCACTCTTTTCTATAGAAATCATGAGAGTTTATGATGCAGGTGGAGGTTAGGGTTTTACCTTCAAAAATTCATAACTAATTGTAGAAAAATCCTATGTTCATGAAATTAATCTCTATGGACTCATTAAGATCTCTAGATTCATTTTCTAAGAACATCACATGGCTGCCCTGTTTTTTTATCTTGAGGCCGAAACCCTAAGGTGGTCGTTGGATGAGATTTTGGTTCAAGTATTGGAAAATAACCATGGATTTCATCTTTCTATTATTTAAATGTCTTAAATTCAAGAGCTTGAAGCAAAATAAAATCCCTAGCCTATTGACCTAGAGGGAACCGAATCCATGTTCAAAGGGAGGAGTATGATGTTGTTTCAAATTTTAATTTATGACAATTTCCCTTAATTCTAGAATACTCTTTGATCATAAATCCAAGAGTATGTGAACATTTGGAAATCCTAGCCACCTTAGCTAGCAATAACCGAAACCATATGGCAGTAGTGTTAGGTTATTCAACAAGCTAAACTTATGATTGTGTCTTGTGGTGAAGGATTAAAGCATCGGAAAGGATAAACGGGCGGTTGAACCGGAGATTCGGCAACCGGAGGCCGAGAGACGTGAAGACACTACAAGAGTTAAGGGGAGTGTACCTGAGGGATTTATGATAACTACCTGTGTTGTTGATGGATTTATGTAATGAAGTGATTTGATGATGAGTTGATGTTGTTATATGTTGTTATGTGAACGTTGATGTGGTTGAATGTGTTGATGGAATTTACTATGTTGACAATGATGTGATAGGCTATGTTGATATGAATAGGTGTGATATTGATTATGTGGGATATTATAACGTTGTGATATGATGACTGTATGGTTGTGGTTTGCTGCATTGAAATCTATAGATAATGATAAAAGCTTTTAAAAGCCTTGCAGAAAAATCATAGATTGATTTGGGGAAAACATTGGTAAATATTTATGATGCAAATTTTCTCAAGTATACATTAGGTTATGATAAGAGGAAAAACGTCAAAAATTGGGATTTGATTGAATTTCATGTGAAAAAGGTGAATTTTCCAAGAAATTTACGAAAAACTGTTTTATCGTTTTGAAAACAGTGTTTTTATGCTGAGATGGTATTTTTGATCTCAGCTATCCTTGCAGAAATGAATCTTTAGGGAAGGGATTTATTTAATAAAGGTAAACTTTTCTTACAACTACGTTTGTTTCGTTTTAACATCTATTTAAACAGAAAACGTTTTGTCTGTAACTGAATTTTTCAAGCAATGTAAAAATCCGACAACTTAGAAGAGTTGTGGAGATTTGATTTGATTTCTGTATTTCACAGAACGAAAACGATGGTAACGCTAAAACGTGAACCTAGTAACTGAGACGTCGGGTTACTAGTGTTCTGTGATAAAGACACGTTGATTTTAAACCGTATGACAGTGTTGTGGACTATGTGTCCTACGAATTGTGTGTCTTTTTCATGTCATGATGGATATGAATAAAGGTAAATACTGTTTTCTATTACCACGGACCTTGGGCTGGTGCATCGGTTTAAGGCTCCGCGATTGAGCACTCGGACGTTTCGTCCTGTGTAAGAAGTTTTAAAACGGTGTAAATTGTGAATGGTCGGGAGCCTTGAGCTACGACAACGAAAGAACGAACACAAAGAAAAGTGGCAAGACTTGAAACGTTTTGCGCATGCATTGTTTTTAGGCAGACATGCCATCTGGATTGGGGGACCTTGATGGCAGGGAACCCTGTGATGACTTTAAGTCGTTGTGTAACATTGTGCCTTGATGGACAATGGTGTCATACAATTGACGAATATTGTGCCTTGAGCTTGACAATATCGTATGACCATTTACAATTTATCAAGTACCGCTGAATATAATTCCATGTAATTGCGTAATGTCATGGTGTTCATGTACTTCCGAATAATCACTTAGGTGCTGGTCATTGTGCCTGGGGCCAATGTACCTTGAGCCTGATCAGCTTAGTTTTTACGCAATGGTGTCCGGAGATTAAGTAAAGAATTATATGATGTGCATTGAAGTGTCATGCATCTCTTTTGAAAATAACAATGGTTGTCGGGTATGTGACCCTATGATATACTACTTGTTTATCAGTAGGACCTTACACATGATAATTATTTATGCTTATGTGTTATTGATGTGATATACATGTTGTTATCATGTGTGAATCCATATATTGGTATCTTACCCTTACATCTTCAGATGAGTTCCTTGATGCCAATGGAACATTCGGGGATCCATTCCCTGACGTTTGAGTATACGGAGGAGCGCGACGCACGAGAAGTCATAGTGTTTTAGTAGTAAGACTAGCTATAGGATATGTCCTATTCTATTTTGAACAACAGTTAGTTAATTACTCTGGTTACTGACAGCCACGACTATTTTGAATGGCCGTATGTATGTATAAGGCCTATGTATTCTATTGTCATATATTATTATGTATACTCTGTTTGATGTTTCTTTACCTACGTGTTTAACTTACGTTGATGTATGGTAAGCTAAGTTAGAAGAAAAATTTTATCACGGATTTTCACAATAAGTTAAAAAAAAAAACTTATTTTCCGAAAGTAACCAGCAAAATTAATTGAAGTTTGTTTTCCGCAATGGGTAATCTTGTGGTGCCCCAGAAGGGGGTGTCACATTAGTGTTATCAGAGTTGGTCGAGTCTTTTGGGAATCTTTGGGAAGTAGGTCTATTGTGTTGCTGTTGTGTGTTCGCTGATTGAGAGTTGTTTGAATTACTTCTTAGAAGTAATGTGTGTTAACTAGTAATCTCACGTTCCATATTTCTGGTTGCCATTTAACTGAGGTTGTCTTGTAGGTCAGTTATGGAACCAGAAGGTGAACGTGGACGTGGACGTGGACGCGGTCGTGGTAGGGGTCGACGAGGTGGTCCTGTCGAAGGCCCTGATCATGTTGAGGAGTACTATGAGGGTGCAGTGGACCATACTGCACAAGCAATGGAGAATGTTGCTGCGGCTATTGCCCTACAGACAGCTGCTATGGCTGCTCAGAACCAGCAAGCTGCTGAAGGTAGAGGTCTGACTGCATTTCGACGTTAGAATCCTCCACAGTTTTGTGGGGATGCTGAACCTGAGAAAGCTGACCAGTGGATATATACAGGAACTGGAGAAGATTTTTGAGCTTGTCCTGAGTCCAGAAGGTGTTAAAGTTCAGTATGCTACTTTCCTGCTGATGGGAGATGCAGAGTATTGGTGGAAAGGCACCAGACAACTGTCAGAAGCTGACAATCAGGAGATTACTTGGGAAATGTTCCGGAGTATATTCTTGGACAAGTACTTTCCTAAAAGTGCTAGAGTCGAGAAGGTACGAGAATTTCTCTGTCTGCTGCAAAGGGATCTTTCTGTCGGGGAATATGCAGCGAAGTTTGAATCACTTGCTAAATACTTTCGTTTCTTTCAGACTCAACCTACCGAAAGCTGGAAATGTGAGAGATTCGAAGCAGGATTAAGGTTCGAGATCAAAGAATCTGTGCTGCCCTTGCAAATTAGGAATTTTCAAGCTCTAGTCGAGATGTGCCGCAAGGTGGAGCAGATGAGGAAAGGAAGAGATAATAGAGGGAATGCTGGAGGACCCTCTCGGTTTAAGGGCTCGTTTCAAGCTCAGAGTCAAAGGGGGAAGCAACAACAAAGGAAACCGTATTTTCGACCTCAGGGGAATAACCCAAGTCAACAATCATTCCGTCCAAATGTTGCTGCATCATGGGGTGTAGGCCAAAGCCAAGGCCAAGTTAGGAAATGCTTCAAATGTGGAGATCAGAATCATATGGCTGATACCTGTCACTGAGAAAGATTAGGTGTTTCAACTGTAAATAGATATGACACTTCTCAAAGGACTGTAATGCTCCAAAGCGTGGACCTGCTGTTAACCACGCAAAGACCAATAAACCGATGACAACGGGAAGAGTTTGCACAATGAGCGGTGCTGAAGCTTCAAACTCCGACGATCTCGTACAGGGGAGTTGCGACATAGAGGGTAATCTCTTGACTGTACTTTTCGATTCGGGTGCGACCCATTCCTTTATTTCGATCGATTGTGTGAAACAGCTGAAATTGCCTGTCTCTTCATTATCTTATAATCTGATTGTTTCAACCCCAACTGCTAAGCCAGTTATTGCCAATTCTATATGCTTGAGCTATCCTATACTTATTCAGGATAGACATTTTCTTGTTGATCTGATCTGTTTGCCTTTAATACAATTAGATGTAATTTTAGGCATGGAATGGTTATCTTCTAACCAAATTATCATAGATTGTGCTCGTAAAACTTTGGTCTTTCCTAAGGATGAGATTTCTGGATTTTTATCTGCTAACCAAGTAAGGGCTTCTTTTAAAGAAGGAGCACAAGGATACATGTTACTGTTTTCCTTAGACGTAGAAAGTGAGTTAGATCTACAGTCCATACTAGTTGTCAATGAGTTTCCAGAGGTGTTTCCTGAGGAAGTACCAGGGTTACCGCCTGTTCGAGACATTGAGTTCGCGATTGATCTGGTACCGGGCACTGGACCAATATCCATGGCACCATATCGTGTGTCGCCATCAGAGCTGGAGGACTTGAAAAAGCAATTCGTGGAACTGATGGAAAAGGAATTTATTAGACCGAGTGTATCACCGTGGGGAGGTCCGGTTCTATTGGTGAGGAAGAAAGATGGGACTTCTCGCCTATGTGTAGATTATCGTCAGTTAAACAAAGTGACAATTAAGAATGAGTATCCTCTTCTAAGGATCGACGATCTAATGGATCAGTTACGTGGAGCGGCCGTTTTCTCGAAGATAGATCTACGGTCGGGCTACCATCAGATTCGTGTGAAGGCGGAGGATGTTTCAAAAACAGCGTTTCGAACACGCTACGGGCATTATGAATATCTCGTGATGCCATTCGGAGTGACGAATGCTCCTGCTATATTCATGGATTACATGAATAGGATTTTTCGTCCTTACCTAGATAAGTTTATCGTTGTCATCATAGACGACAGTCTAATATATTCACCTAATGAGGAAAAACATGCTGAACATCTCAGTATGGTTCTTCAAATCTTAAAGGAGAAACAGTTATATGCGAAACTTGAAAAGTGTGAAATTTAGTTAGGCCAAGTTCAATTTTTGGGACACGTTATCTCGAGTGAAGGAATCCCAGTGGATCCGTCGAAGGTTGAAGCTGTTTTGCAATGGGAGAGACCCAAGACGGTAACGGAATTCGTAGTTTCGTGGGTTTAGCTGGATACTATAGGAGATTCATTGAGGGATTCTCCAAGATAGTAGGACCTCTTACCCAACTAACTCGGAAGGATCAAGCGTTTATCTGGACTGAAACATGAAAGGAAAGTTTCAAGGAATTGAAACGGAGGCCGACTACTTCAACTGTATTGGTATTACCTGAACCCAATGAACCTTTTGAGGTATACTGTGATGCTTCACATCAAGGGTTAGGTTGCGTGTTGATGCAGAACCGAAAGGTAGTAGCTTATGCTTCCACACAATTGAAGACTCATGAGAGGAATTATCCTATGCATGACTTGGAATTAGCGGCAGTGGTTTTCGTACTAAAGATCTGGAGACACTATCTGTAACGCCCCGATTTTTCAAGCTTTTGAGCTTTCCGTTTTATTTAAACAGTACTTATCTGTTTGTATTTTATTGGAGGGTTTAGAGAGTGAAATAAAATAATCCGAGACCATAGTCATGCTCTACGCTATCGTAGGAAGCTATGGTTAAATTTTGGTCGAAAACCCAGACGGAGCCCGGTCTGTGTTTTACACTGACAGTATGATTTTACTCCTCAGAAAACCTAATTTTGACTCATGAACGAGACAGTTAGGTTTTAAATTAAATTTTCTACGATATTGGAAAATTTAAAAATTTTCACTGAAAAAGTGAAAATTGTGATTTTATGAAACCGAATACGGATTTACCGAGACCCGTTAACGGATAATTACTAAGTCACTATCAATCCACCTCACTAGGGTGAATCACCTAGTGACTCCCCAAAGTCATCATGACTTTGGAGGGGCAAATGACCTTAATCTCCCTAAAACTTCCTAAAATGATCTTTTACCCTTTTAGCAAATTACCCTTCTACCCTTCTATATTTACTAAGCTTAAAACATCACTTTTCACTCATTTCTTCTCCTCATCTCACGCAGCCCCCTCCCCCATTTTCACTCTTCTTCTCTTTTCACTTTCTCTTCATAAACTCACCATAAACCATTTCAAGCTTTCTAATTCAAGTAGAAACTCCAATCAAGGTGACTAGGAGAAGCTTCAAGCTTTGTTAATCTCCACTAATCAGGAGGTAAGCTTCACTTCTTTCCATCTAGAGACCTTGGATTCTCCATGGATTTTCATGATGTAAGGTTAGGGTTTTAGCTTCAAAAATCCATAACTAATTATAGAAAAATCCTATACTCATGAAATTAATTTCTATGAACTCATTAAGACCTCTAGATTCATCATCCAAGAACATCACATGGCTGCCCTGTTTTTGTCTCATAGGGCCGAAACCCTAGTGCTATAGTTAGATGATATTTTGTTTCAATTCTTAGCAAATAACCATGGATTTCATCTTTCTATTGCTTAGATGTCGTGAATCCAAGAGCTTGAAGCCAAATAAAATCCCTAGCCTAGAGTACTAAAGAGAACCGAAATTATACCCTAGGGGAATTGAATGATTTTGTTTCCATTTTCAACTTGTGACAATTTTCCTTAACACTAGACTACTCTATGATCATAAATCCAAGAGTATGTGAAATTTTGAGAATTCTAGCCAAGGTGACTAGCCATAACCGAACCTATACATGGGTAGTTACTAGGGTATTTCAACAAGTTAAACTTATTTTGTGTCTTGTGATGGAGGACCAAGAAAATCACCGTCACCGGACGAATTGGGAAAGACAATTGGACCGCTGAACGGGAGACCGGAAAGCTTAAACTTGAGTAGGCTACGAGAGGTAAGGGGAGTTTACCTGAGGGATTTATGATAACTACATGTGGTGTTGTTGATGGATTTATGTAATGAAGTGATTTGATGATGAGTTGATGTTGTTATATGTTGTTATGTGAACGTTGATGTGGTTGAATGTGCTGATGGAATTTACCATGTTGACAATGATGTGATTGGCTATGTTGATATGAATTGATTATGTGGGACATTATAACGTTGTGACATCATGACTGTATGGTTGTGGTTTGCTGCATTGAAATCTATAAATAAAGATAAAAGCTTTTAAAAGCCTTGCAGAAAAATCATAGATTGATTTGGGGAAAACATTGGGAAATATTTATGATGCAAATTTTCTCAAGTATACATTATGTTATGATAAAAGGAAAAACGTCAAAAACTTGGATTTCAATGATTTTCATGTGAAAAAGGTGAATTTTCCAAGAAGTTTACGAAAAACTGTTTTATCGTTTTGAAAACTGTGTTTTTATGCTGAGATGGTATTTTTGATCTCAGCCATCCTTGCAAAAATAAATCTTTGGGTAAGGGATTTATTTAATAAAGGTAAAGTTTTCTTACAACTACGTTTATTTCGTTTTAACATGTATTTAAACAGAAAACGTTTTGTCTGTAACAGAATTGGAATTTTCCAAACAATGTAAAAATATGACAACTCAGAAGAGTTGCGGAGATTTGATTTGATTTCTGTATTTCACAAAACGAAAACGGTGATAAAGGATGAAACGTGAAACTAGCATACGAGACGTCGGGATGCTAGTGTTCTGTAAAAATAGCACGAGAGGCCGTGCAATGATGTTATGGACTGTGTGTCCTGTAGACTATGTGTCCTCCTCTTGTTATGAGGAAACGAAATTAAGGGTGAAGAATGTTTTCTATTACCACGGACCTTGGACTGGTGCATCAGTCTAAGGCTCCGCGATTGAGCACTCGGACGTTAAAACGATGTAAATTGTGAATAATCGGGAGCTTTGAGCTACGACAACGAAAGAATGAACACAAAGAAAAGTGGCAAGACTAGGAACGTTTTTCTCATGCATTTGTTTTTAGGCAGACGTGCCATCTGGATTGGGGGACCTTGATGGCAGGGAACACTGTGATGATTTTAAGTCATTGTGAAACATTGTGCCTTGATGGACAATGGTGTCATACAACTGACGAATACTATGCCTTGAGTTGGACAATATCATATGACCATTTAAAGTTTATCAAGTACCGCTGAATGTAATTCCATGTAATCGCGTAATGTCATGGTGTTCATGTACTTCCGAATAAGCACTTAGGTGCTGGTCATTGTGCCTAGAGCCAATGTACCTTGAGCCTGATTAGCTTAGCTTTTACACAATGGTGTCCGGAGATTAAGTAAAGAATTAGATGATGAACATTGAAGTATCATGCATCTCTTTTGAAAATAACAATGGTTGTCGGGTATGTGACCCTATGATATACTACTTGTTTATCAGCAGGACTTTACACATGATAATTATTTATGCTTATGTGTTATTGATGTGATATACATATTGTTATCATGTGTGAATCCATATATTGGTATCTCACCCTTACATCTTCAGATGAGTTCCAAGACGCCACTGGAACATTCGGGGATCCATTCCCTGACGTTTGAGTATGCGGAGGAGCGTGACGTACGAGAAGTCATAATGTTTTAATAGTAAGACCAGCTATAGGATATGTCCTATTCTATTTTGAACAACAATTAGTTAATTACTCTGGCTACTGATAGCCACGACTGTTTTGAATGGCCGTATGTATAAGGCCTATGTATTCTATTGTGATATATTATTATGTATACTCTGTTTGATGTTTTTTTTCCTGCGTGTTTAACTTACGCCGTTGGATGGTAAGCTAAGTTAGAAGAAAAATTTATCACGGTTTTTCACAATAAGTTAAATACTTAGTAAAACTTATTTTCCAAAAGCAACAAGCAAAATTAATTAAAGTTTGTTTTTCGCAACGGGTAACTATGTGGTGCCCCAGAAGGGGGTGTCACACTATCTATATGGGGCAACATTAAATGTTTTCAGCGACCACAAAAGCCTGAAATACCTGTTTGACCAGAAAGAACGCAACATGCGACAAAGACGATGGTTGGAATTTATGAAGGATTACGATTTCCAATTACAGCATCACCCTGGAAAGGCAAATGTGGTAGCGGATGCCCTAAGTAGAAAGTCAATACAGGCATCTGCAATGATGGTCAAGGAGCGAGAATTGATAGAACAATTCCGAGATATGCGGTTGACAATCAAGACGTCGCCAGGAAGACTTTGCTTAGATATGATTACTGTTTCCAATGGATTGAAGGAACAAATAAAGGAGAAATAAGAAATTGATCAATACCTACAAGGAGAAAGAGAACTTGTCTTATGAGACTTCACCGGTGCGAATCTCGGATAAGACGACTAAGCAGCTTAGGGGTAAACAGATTTCCTTAATTAGTCAAGGTTATTTGGGACGATACAACGGGAGAAGCAACTTGGGAAGCTGAGGACAAAATGAGTGTGCAATACCCCAATCTTTTCACAGGTACGTAATTTCAAGGACGAAATTATTTTGAGTGGGGTAAAAGCTTGATTTTTCAAGCTTTGGGGCTTTCCGTTTTATTTAAACAGTATTTATCTGTTTGTATTTTATTGGAGGGTTTAGAGAGTGAAATAAAATAAACGGAGACCATAGACATGTTCTACACTCTTATAGGAAGCTATGGTTAAAATTTGGTCAAAAACGCAGACGGAACCTGGACTGTGTTTTACATTGACAGTATAATTTTACTACTCAGAAAACGTAATTTTACCTCGGGAACGAAACAGTTAAGTTTTAAATTAAATTTTCCACGATATTAGGAAATTTAAAAATTTTCACTGAAAAAGTAAATTGTGATTTTACAGAACCGAATACGGATTTACCGGGACCCATTAACGGATAAATCCAATGTCGCCATCAAGACACCTCACCCTAGTGAGTCACCTAGTGACTCACCAAAGTCATCATGACTTTGGAGGGCAAAGGACCTAAATGCCCCTAAAACATTCAAAAATGACCATTTTACCCTTTTACTAAATTACCATTTTATCCTTCATTAATTACCAAAGTTAAAAACACTCATTTCACCCATTTTTTTCTTCTTCCTCACGCAGCTCTGTCTCCTTCTCCTCCTCCTTCTCTTTTCATTTTCTCTCTAAAAATTCTCCATAGAAATCAACAAGTTTCCTAGTTCTTAAGAAGGAAATTCAATTAAAGTGATTAGGAGAAGCTTCAATCTTAACAAATCTCCACTAGACAAGAGGTAAGCTTCACTCTTTTCTCTAGAAATCATGAGAGTTTATGATGTAGGTGGAGGTTAGGGTTTTACCTTCAAAAATTCATAACTAATTGTAGAAAAATCCTATGTTCATGAAATTAATCTCGATGGACTCATTAAGATCTCTAGATTCATTTTCTAAGAACATTACATGGCTGCCCTGTTTTTGTATCTTGAGGCCAAAACCCTAAGGTGGTAGTTGGATGAGATTTTGGTTCAAGTATTGGAAAATAACCATGGATTTCATCTTTCTATTGTTTAAATGTCTTAAATTCAAGAGCTTGAAGCAAAATAAAATCCCTAGCCTATTGACCTAGAGGGAACTGAATCCATGTTCTAACGGAGGAGTATGATGTTGTTTCAAATTTTAATTTATGACAATTTCCCTTAATTCTAGAATACTCTTTGGTCATAAATCCAAGAGTATGGGAAAATTTGGAAATCCTATCCACCTTAGCCAGCCATAACCGAAACCATATAGGGGTAGTGTTAGGTTATTCAACAAGCTAAACTAATGATTGTGTCTTGTGGTGAAGGATTAAAGCATCAGAAAGGATAAACGAGCAGTTGAACTGGAGATTCGGCAACCGGAGGCCGAGAGATGTGAAGAGACGTGAAGACACTACAAGAGGTAAGGGGAGTTTACCTGAGGGATTTATGATAACTACATGTGGTGTTGTTGATGGATTTATGTAATGAAGTGATTTGATGATGAGTTGATGTTGTTATATGTTGTTATGTGAACGTTGATGTGGTTGAATGTGTTGATGGAATTTACTATGTTGACAATGATGTGATAGGCTATGTTGATATGAATAGGTGTGATATTGATTATGTGGGATATTATAACGTTGTGATATGATGACTGTATGGTTGTGGTTTGCTGAATTGAAATCTATAAATAAAGATAAAAGCTTTTAAAAGCCTTGTAGAAAAATCATAGATTGATTTGGGGAAAACATTGGGAAATATTTATGATGCAAATTTTCTCAAGTATACATTAGGTTATGATAAGAGGAAAAATGTCAAAAATTTGGATTTGATTGATTTTCATGTGAAAAGGGTGAATTTTCCAAGAAATTTACGAAAAACTGTTTTATCGTTTTGAAAACAGTGTTTTTATGCTGAGATGGTATTTTTGATCTCAGCTATCCTTGCAAAAATGAATCTTTGGGGAAGGGATTTATTTAATAAAGGGAAATTTTTTTTACAACTATGTTTGTTTCGTTTTAACATGTATTTAAACAGAAAACGTTTTGTCTGTAACTGAATTTTCCAAGCAATGTAAAAATCCGACAACTTAGAAGAGTTACGGAGATTTGATTTGATTTCTGTATTTCACAGAATGAAAACGATGGTAACGCTAAAACGTGAACCTAGTAAAAGAGACGTCGGGTTACTAGTGTTCGGTGACAAAGACACGTATTAAACCGTATTTGTGGACTGTGTGTCCTACGAATTGTGTCTCTTTTTCATGTTATGATGGATATGACTAAAGGTAAATAATGTTTTCTATTACCACGGACCTTGGGCTGGTGCATCGGTCTAGGGCTCCACGATTGAGCACTCGGACGTTTAGTCCTGTGTTAGAAGTTTTAAAACAGTGTAAATTATGAATAGTCGGGAGCCTTGAGCTACGACAACGAAAGAACGAACACAAAGAAAAGTGGCAAGACTTGAAACGTTTTGCTCATGCATTTGTTTTTAGGCAGACGTGCCATCTGGATTGGGGGACCTTGTTGGCAGGGAACCCTGTGATGACTTTAAGTCATTGTGTAACATTGTGCCTTGATGGACAATGGTGTCATACAACTAACGAATATTGTGCCTTGACCTGGACAATATCGTATGACCATTTATAATTTATCAAGTACCGCTGAATGTAATTCCATGTAATCGCGTAATGTCATGGTGTTCATGTACTTCCGAATAAGTACTTAGGTGCTGGTCATTGTGCCTGGGGCCAATGTACCTTGAGCCTGATCAGCTCAGTTTTTACACAATGGTGTCCGGAGATTAAGTAAAGAATTGGATGTTGAGCATTGAAGTGTCATGCATCTCGTTTGAAAATAACAATGGTTGTCGGGTATGTGACCCTATGATATACTACTTGTTTATCAGCAGGATCTTACACATGATAATTATTTATGCTTATGTGTTATTGATGTCATATACATGTTGTTATCATGTGTGAATCCATATATTGGTATCTCACCCTTACATCTTCAGATGAGTTCCAAGATGCCGCTGGAACATTCAGGGATCCATTTCCTGACGTTTGAGTACGCGGAGGAGCGTGACGCACGAGAAGTCATAGTGTTTTAGTAATAAGACCAGCTATAGGATATGTCCTATTCTATTTTGAACAACAGTTAGTTAATTACTCTGGCTACTGACAGCCATGACTGTTTTGAATGGCCGTATGTATAAGTCCTATGTATTCTATTGTCATATATTATTATGTATACTCTGTATGATGTTTCTTTACCTGCGTGTTTAACTTACGCCGATGTATGGTAAGCTAAGTTAGAAGAAAAATTTTATCATGGATTTTCACAATAAGTTAAAAAAAAAAAAAAAAACTTATTTTCTGAAAGTAACCAGCAAAATTAACTGAAGTTTATTTTCCGCAACAGGTAACCATGTGGTGCCCCAGAAGGGGGTGTCACAAAACATGAAGATATGAATTGAGGTTTAGATATTAAGATTAAGTTTTATATATATATATATATATATATATATATATATTTATATATATATATATATATATATATATATATATATATTATGTAATTGATTATTATTGATATGTAAATGATTTATATTAATTATTCTAATATTAATATACGATTGACTGTAATAAAAGATAATTGTGCATAATTATATTTATATTATTAATTATTAATTATACTGCATGTACTAATATGTGATCTTATCTATATGAATATATAATTGGTTATATTAGTATGTAAGCGTGTGATCTCGTGTGCTTATGTGTGGTCTTGTATGGACTAATATGATGTGTGTAATTAATGTGTGATTGTATATTTATTTATATGTCATCGATTATATATATGTTTATATTAATACCGAATCATTGGCATAAATGCGCAATAGAATTATTATAATATACGATTATCTGTATTCATATTTAGATCATGTTTATATTATTATAAGATATCTATATTTATGGTAATTGTAGTTGTGCTGATATAAGATCAATTAGATGTCATAGAGATTCAATCGTTGAATAGATAAGATTATCCTATCTTAATCTCCTAAAAATCCTATCTAGAAACAACTATCCTTTTAATTCTGAACGTATATTATCTTTTTGACCCTGTTAGAGTCCGAATTAGGAATAGAGTGTGAAACATGATTTTGTAGGAAATTCTCTTAGCTTTCCAACACCACCAAGAACACATAAGTCGGACACGCTTAGCTCAAGTTACAGCCAAAACAGTAGGGTAGGGTGCCCGACGTCCCGACACAATTCTTATATATACCTAAGCTTTCGACCTAGACTAGTCACAAACCCCTCAGACTCATAAAATTTGCCTTCTCTCTCTCTCTCCAACAGGGATTCGTAAACCCCTTTCCAAGGATTCTTGGATATCAAACATGTTGTTCATCGTTCTTCGTTGTCCTTCATTGTTCTTCGCGTAAGGGACGTCGCTGTTGTCACGTTCTTCGTTGTGACGCTTCAGTTGTTCTTCGCGTAAGGGACGTCGCTGTTGTCACGCCTACTTTTCATTATTGGTTCTCGCCTTCATTCGTGATCTCTTGACGCTATGATCGTGAAGTTGAGCGTTCGTGACATAGAGCGTTCGTGAGACGCGACCTTGTGGACCTTTATTCTTCCTTTTCTCTTTGAGATCGTCAAATCAGGTATGGGGGGAAGAGGTCAATATGAATATATAGGTTTTGGGGTAGCACAAGATGAAGGGTTAACCCATAACCCTAGTTGTATGTTGTTATATGATTTATTTAATGTTAAAATCCTGATTGGCATGTTTGTATGTTGTCACATGAGGTATTTAATGTTTGAATCATGATTTGCATATTCGTATGTTCATCTATATGTGTATATCTTGTTGTATGAACATGAGATGTTGAAATGATTGATTGTTGGCTATATGTGATAATTTGTTTTGATGCACCATGATATATTGTGAAGATATATGTTGGTGATAAAATAGTATATGTTATGATGATGATGTGTTGTTAATTGGCTATATTAATCAAAGACATAAGGATGTTAGTGTTGAACCTAAAACTAGAATTGGTTAATTGATGTTCATAAAACATGAAGATATGAATTGAGGTTTAGATATTAAGATTAAGTTATAATCTTAATAAATATATGACTTGGGGTTTAAATATTAAGATTAAGTTATAATCTTAATAAGATATGAATTGAGGTTTAGATATTAAGATTAAGTTATAATCTTAATAAATATATGACTTGAGGTTTAAATATTAAGATTAAGTTATAATCTTAATAAGATATGAATTGAGGTTTAGATATTAAGATTAAGTTATAATCTTAATAAATATATGACTTGGGGTTTAAATATTAAGATTAAGTTATAATTTTAACAAGATATGAATTGAGGTTTAGATATTAAGATTAAGTTATAATCTTAATAAGATATGAATTGAGGATTAGATAATAAGATTAAGTATAATACTTAATAAAGATAATGTTAAGTTAAGACTTAATAAAGAGAACAATTAATAAGACGATGATGTTATTGGTAACGACGTACTGTTACCAACTTTGTTCGTTAAATCATTCTTGATGCTTATTGGTCAAGTTTGATGTTGATAAATCATCTTTGATACTTGTTGGTCAAAGTTGATAGCCATGTAATGGTGTTGATGATGGATGGTTGGGCAAGTATTTGCATGTTGGTTGAACATTGCATACATCATTGTATAGAGATGATAGCTTGGGCGGAAAGCAAACGATGAATCGCGATAGTGGAGGCCACGATGGGTGTTAACCTGGCCTTGCAGGTACATTGGGTATGGAAGTTTCAGGTGACATGGGCTGGCTACCTATTGTCGGAGTGACCTAATGAATAAGCTTGAGTACCCTGACTAGCCACTATACGTTATTAGGATTGGTGAGAGTGTTTGGGGATGTCCCATGGTCTGGCATATCATCCACGTTGATAATCGAACATGTACTCCTAATCGTCTTTCCAGAGTTAGTGTTGATGGATCCATATGTGCATGGAGTAGTGATGTCGCATAGCATTGCACGCATTCTTTAACATGATATGATATGTTTACATGATTGTGTGTTGTATGATCATCTTATTAACTACTCTATTACCGTTTATATTCATATGTGTATGACTTATTACCCCCTGCTTTTGGTTATTCTATGCATGTACCTTGTTTTTGCAGAGGAGGGTGAGCCAGATGTTGAGGAGTGATCCCGAGGAGATCGCTTGCTCGTAGTTAGATTGTTAGTTTATGTTTCGGTTGTTATCCAATCTGTTATCGATATTTTTGCATACCAGCTTTCTTTAGTGACATCGGGTTTTGGTTTTTGTTTTCTTTATGTTTTTCCACAGTTGCTAAATTATGTTTTAAATGTTATGGATCATGTGGTACTTGCTACCTTTTATGTTAAAGTTTTTATTTAACTTGCATGCTTTATTTAATTTTATCGTATGCGGGGTTGCAGGTGTCACACTATGCAAGTCTAGAGTCCGCGACGTCGGCCTAGTACATCGTGGATTGAGCACTCGGACCACGTGTCCTGTGTTTTGAGAAGAGAAAGAACGGACTTAGTGTCCAATATGCAAGTTTAGTGTCCGCGACGTCGGCCTAGTACTTCGCATCTTGAAATTTGAGTTGAACGGGCTATATGTCCTTTAAAATGAGTCATGAGCCATGTGCCTTGACAGAAAAAGAAAGAATGAAAGAAAAGAAAGAACGAACGAAAAGAAGAACAGAAAAGCCTCCTGCATACTTGCATGAGTCGGCCGACGTGCCATACGAACCGAGCCACAACTTACGTAGTTGAGAATTCAGCCAGTTAAGACCACTAGGTCTATAGGGGCATCCTGTGTTCGAGATCCCACAAGTGGCCGGAGGCCTCGCGACCCCGTGTCGTGGTAAATCGGCTATCCAACACGGATGAACTCAATCATAGACTGGAGTATTCATGATATGGTTATGACGTGGTACCCTGGAACGATTGGAGTTCGGACCTAAATTGAGAGGCCGACTCACGAGAACAATTGTGTTACGGGTGTTACTGCGGCCTATCGCTCGAGGACGGGAAGTTAGGAATCTCTGGAGTACATGATGTTAGAGAGTCAATTTAAGGCCCCATGCATTCATTTGACTTGCATTGATGAATGAGTATGACATTTTGAAAATAGAATTATCCCACCGTGATATTATATTAAAAATTGATATTTTGTCGCATGACTGTGTTGATGCATGATTTGTATGCTGTTTTACTTGTGCGGCTATTATGATAAACTTGTGAAAGAGTACCTCACCCTTGCCTGTACATGTTGGACACCCTGTTGTGTTTTTTGAATACATGTACAAATATTTTCCAGTGGTCCTCTGGGTCACTGCGGGACCCTGCAACTGAGCTCCTTGGCGTTTGACGACGAAGACGGTGGACTGTTGATGAAGGAAGTTTGAATGTTGGGAACGTTTGAGTGTTGGGAAGGAAGTTTGAATGTTGGGAACGTTTGAATGTTGGGAAGGAAGTTTGAATGTTGGGAACGTTTGCCGAAGGAAACAAGCGTACTTTAGGCAAGAGGAAGAATACCAAAAATTTTTGGGCGTAGATACATAAGTAGCTAGTAAGCAACCAAAGGGATGGCAAGATAATGATATGTGCTCTTAGGGAGTTGAGAGACTGGAACGGAATTCCGGTAAGGCAATGAAAGTGTGATACTATGTGAAGTTTATTCTAATAGTATTTTAAGAAAACGATTGGAGCCTCCGCTATTGGTGAATTTGATTGATGGGATATTTGCCCCGTTAGGACAGATGAAAGGCTACACCTTATGGGTGGATTTGTGATCCATGTTGTTGATGGTGTGTAATACCCGCAAAAAAATGGCATAAGGTATTTTTTTTATTAAATAAATAAATAAAATAAATGAATTATCATAATAAACTTAGAGACAAATTTTGTTTACACAAGTGTTAAGTTATGAGTTAGCCTAACATCAAGGGCGTTTTGGTAAAAATGATGAGGTATAAATAGTAGAGATAGGAGGGTGGGCAGCCATCAGCAACCCTAGCAGAAAAAGAAGAAAAGAGGAAGAAGAAGAGAAAGGGGGGAAAAAGAAGAAGAAGAAGAAGAAGAAGAAGAAGAAGAAGAAGAAGCAGATGAAGAAGAAGAAGTAGAAGAGAGGAAGAAGATGGAGGCAGCAATGGAGTATCATTGGTTAATTTTCGTGGGTATTAGTGTGGTGTATGAAATGGGTTAGTGATGGTTGAAATAATGATGTTTGTGAATTGTTTTGAGTGAATTCTTTCCATGAAAATCATTTGGAACATATTTAGTTTGATTATTCTTTGATTTATATGTTGCTGGTGAGTTGTTATAGTGATTTGTTGGCAGAAAATCATGAAAATGGGCTTTTGGGGTGAAAATGGCGAAAGAGCAGCATCTTGCTGCATTTCTGTGATTTCCAGACAGCGCTAGGCGCCTAGTGTGCGGCGCTGAGCGCTGGAGCACCCGAGAAGGGGCCTGGAAAGATGATACCAGCGCTGGGCGCTAGAGACAGAGACAACAAAATTTAAATATGCATATCTTTTTTATTTCTTATCCGTTTTGGGTAAATGACATCTTGGTGGAAAGCTCTTTGAATCTATTTTCATATATAATAACTTTTAGATTAAAATTTTATGTATTTGAAAAGTTATGGAATAAGTGGTGATCAAAGGTCAAGATATTATATTTCAAAAAAAATGATGGTTTATCATAGTTTATGATGGCTATTGGGGATTTTGAAGTATTCAAAATATTTTTGCATACTTTGATGTATGTCTTGCGTTATGAGGTATTTATAGGTGATTTGATATATATATATATATATATATATATATACATGATGATGATCAGTTGCTTTTGTTCTGAGAATAATGTATTGAATTGTACCTACGATTGCATATCGAAAGTTTTATTTAATGATTTGAGTTGATGACCTTGTTGGTAAGTTATTTTATATGATGGTATAGATTACGAGAAATCTATGGACATGATGGTGTAATTGTGATATAAATGATGAGGTGAGTATTATTTTATGAAGGTGTATGGTGATAGGAAATGTGAGGAACATGATTATGGACTATGTTTATAGGCTAGGAAATTAAGAAATGAAAAAGGGTAAGAAAAGATATAGGAAGCCTTGAGTGTAGTTCTATGATGGTGATATAGATGCATATGTTCTTGTTGGAGCTAAGAATGGCTCTAGCTTATGGTTGAGTTGGTTCTTATGGAAAGAGGATGGTATTGTTATAAGTGTTACATTGCAATTATGTTAGATACGATAAGGAACGTTAGTCAAGAAGGTAAAGGTACCCAAGAAATGTTGAGAAAGTAGTTAAGTGAAATGACATAAAGAATATGTGCGTTATGTTCCTACTCTATATTTATTGAGGGTCTATGGGCAATGATTTATTTTTATCCAAACGTTTAATGAATTATGAGTTTGTTGCGTGCTTGTATCTTGAGTTCGTTGAGCCTCTAAGGTGATATAAATGCTTGTTGTGATGAATAATGTTTGCTATGAGATTATTGAAATATGTCAAGGTAAGGTTTGTTGGCTTCCTCTATGTAATTGCATATGAAGTAAGTGGTTTAACGGAATGACAAGGTGATACTATATGTGAACGGAATGGCTATAATGTAGCCCATATATATTTGTGATTGATAACCTTATGGACGTTACTGATTACCGCTGAGGTGATTATGCAAGCTATGTTATGAAACATAGTGGACGTATGCTATGGTAAGTCTTGATATATTTTTTGTTTGGTATTTTGGTATGATGCTTAGACATTGGACAAGACTTGGTGTATCCGACCGGTCAGCGGATTCGACCGGTATATAAATGTGACCGTCGGAGTGTGGGGCCTCTAGTGAAAAACCCCGGAGTTTGGAGGGTGGTTATGTAGTGACCGAGGTCACTTGTCGGTCAGCGGACTCGACCGGGATATAAATGTGACCGTCGGAGTGGGAGACTCTAGTGAACAACTCCAAGGGGATACACAAGCATCTTACCCAATGAAAAATTGACTACATAGCAAGTGAAGAACTGCTATGCAAGGTTATGTACAGTGTAAAGTACTTAATGACATATATTTATTGAGATGCTTATAAATTGCGCTATTTGCTGTTATGTTTTGTTTATCTCTCACTGAGTTATGGGACTCACCCCCGCCCTTTTTAATTTTTAGCTTCAGGTATTCAGCAAGTGGAGCCATCTCATGGAGCTCATGCACTTGTGTAGTGCGAGCAGCTGCTGCTATTTCAATTTCATTTTAGTTCGGTTTATTGTCATATGAGATTTCTCCGTTGTTTGGAGTTTTGAACTTCTTTCTAGTTGTAAACCTGTTTGGGTTTTGTTTTAAAACTCTTGATGCTGACTCAAGGCCACCTTTAGCTTTCTTTTGGTATAATCTTTTACTCTGATAATTACATATGATATGCAATATATCTTGTTATGATGTGACTTATACGTGCTTGAAAGGCCTTGGGAATTGGACAATGAAGTTCCATTCTGGCAGGTCAGGGACGCCTAAGTTGGGTCCTGACATGGTGAAGTATTCGTATAATAACTAAGTATAGGCTTTCAAAGGTCGCGAATGATCAGAGACTGAGCGAACCGGAATTGAAATGTGAACTTTGGCTATAGAATGAGTGTCCTTAGGACTGGTATCAGCAGAGGAAAGAATTACAATCTATCCTATATGGATGGGAGTACCATCTTGTTAATAGAACTTAAGACAGTGACCAGCAGAGATAAGTAAGACAGATGAGTTTAGACTCGGTTGCAACAACCACTATCTGGTAAGGCATGTGATGAATACGTTTGGCCTCCTGGCTCGCGAGGCAAGCCTTGGTTTCGTGTAGCGAGACCGAGAGACTGTATTTTACATCGCCGACAGACCCTCTGGCTCGCTAGGCAAGCATTGGTTGGCGTTGCGAGGCCGAAAGACTGTGTTTTACTGCTCAGGCTAGCCCTCTGGCTCGCGAGGTGAGCATCAGATCGCGAGGCGAATATGATTGACTCCTTGTTTTGATGCTTTGAAAGAATTCGAGGACCTGGACTAAGTTTGATATTGAGTTTAGATTTTCACTTAGACATTGGAACTCTTAAGTGAGTTTATTGGGATTCAGAGTGCATTAGAATTTGTTGATGAGATCAAGGCAAGTAGTACCGGAATGAGGATTAGGCTAAGTGTTTGACAAGTAAGAGAAGTGAACTTAAGTGCTTGATCACTAAAGTAATGCTTAAATGTAAGAATGGAGGTAAGTCTTGAGTGAAGGATTGATAGTAAATAATGATGGACTAACATGTACGTGAACGAGGGAATTATTTTCCCGATAGTCGAGGGATAAGCAAAAGGCTGATGATAAGTTTCTAAAGTTAGTTTTTATTTCTCCAAAAGAGTAGAACCGTGTTGAAATTGTTTCCTTGACGAAACAAGGTGTCGTCACACAAGGGTGTGCGTGTTGTTGAGTTCTAATCAGGTTAAGGCCTTGTGAGAACTCACGTTTAGAGGAAGGTACTTGTATTCATGTCGACACGTCGTTAGCCCTTTGGCGGTTGTGTCAGACATTTGAACGATGTGCCTATCTGGGAAGGTTTTCAGGATAAATTTTCTGAGGATATTCCGAGTTGCGTTGCAGAGGACGTTGAGTTTTTGATTGATCTAGTTTCTAGACTCAGTCAAATCTCCATCATTTGGGTAGAATATTACCTACGATGCTGGCCGGATTAGACTGCATGAAATGGAGTTTCGTTTGATTCTTGTGAAATTCGTCATCATCGGCGATGTTCTCGTTTACTCTAAGAGTCACGAGGGACATGAGGAGACTCTGTGTCAAGTATTGCGGACCCTACGCGAGAAGAGTTGTCATGAAGTTACTAAAGTACGAGTTTGACTCGATGGCAGTGAAATTCTTAGGGTATGCGATCCCGGACAAGCTTTTGTACTCACACTCCTGAGTAACCCTCAGTGCATTTGACATTTGAGTGGATTGGTTAATAGTAACCTTTGGCCTGGACATTTTCATGTCATCTCATCGAAAGATTTGTTATGACTATTTCTTGAGTTGTAACACAGACAAATTCTTGATACTGGAAGTTTCTCGATGAAACTTAGTCGAATCACCTTTACTGTTGGTAACTGCTATCTAGTCTGAAATTTTTGCCAGATTGTTTATCTTTTGATTCCCTGATTTGTCGGAAGGTTCTTATGAAAGAAGGGACTTTATTAGAGTCATGGTTGTAAACATGTATTAGCTATGCATTTTTACACTCACGAACCTACTGAAGAATCTTTTTGCATACTAGATGTTCCTATACTCGTTTCCGAGAGATAAAATCCTTCTATATACTTTCTTATGAGAGTAAAACCAAGAAAATTTCCTCTGTTCAAAATTTCTTTTGTTGAAAAAATTTCTTTGCTTAATCTTCAAGAGCTGAGTAGCAACTAAGTTCAACTGATTGCCTTCAATTCAAGTGGACGAGCAAGAAAACGTTTCGATCTTTGAAGGAATGGTTGGGAGTAAGTGCATTACTCTAACTACGAAACATCCTGTCAACAGGATAGACGAGAAGTGATAGGCGTTTTGTTAAGATATGGTGGATAAGATGTGGAACCTGGGGATCAAGAGGATCCTGTACCGTTTTGAGTCACGAAATTTCGAGGACGAAATTTTTTTTTTAGAGGGGTAGTAATGTAACACCCCGATTTTTCAAATTCTCCAATACTAATTAATCAGTATTTATATGTTTGTATTTTATTGAAGGGTTTAGAGAGTGAAATAAAATAATTCGAGACCATAGTCATGCTCTACGCTATCGTAGGAAGCTAGGGTTAAGTTTTGGTCAAAAACTCAAACGGAGCCCGGCCTGCGTTTTTCATTGACAGTAGTATTTTACTACTATCAAGACCTAATTTTGACTCGTGAACGAAACATTTAGGTTTTAAATAAAATTGCTAATGATATCGGTGATTTTGAAAAAAATTCAAAATAAATAAGTTCTCACGACTTTCTTGGGCGAAAACCTAAATCGGGTGAACAACAGAGCTGAATACGGGATTTATCGGGACCCGCTACGGATAAGGTTGAAGTCACATCACCTAGGAAGGTGTGTCATGACTCATCAGTGTAATGATTACGTTTAGAAAATATTTGGACGCGAAAAGACCAAAATGCCCCTAACCTTTTCCATAATTACCATTTGCCCTAGGATGAAAAGACCGTTTTGCCCCTGAGAATTTATGAAATGACCATTTTGACCCTGTGACTCACCAATGTCATCATTACTTCTAGAAAATATCTAGATATTTATAGGGGAAATTGTAACACCCCGATTTTCGAGTTTTCCTAATTATTCAGTATTTATGAACTTATATTTTTTTCGAGGCCTTAGAAATGGCAATAAAATATTCTGACCAGATAGGAATGTCCTACACAACCATAGGAAGCCATGGTTAAGTTTCGGGCGAAAGCTCAAACGGAGCCCAGTCTGCGTTTTTCACGGATAGTAGTTTTTTCCTACTATCAAGACCCAATTTCGACTCGTGAATGAAACAGTTAGGTTTTATATTTTATTTCCAACAATATTGGTTATTTTGAAAATATTCAAAATAAATAAGTCGTCATACGACTTTCTTGGGCGAAAACCTAAATCGAGTAAAGAAGGGAGCTGAATACCAGATTTCAGTGACCCGCTACGGATAAGGTTGAAATCACATGGTGTGCTATGACTCATCAGTGTAATGATTACGTTTAGAAAATATCTGGACGTAAAATGACTAAAATGCCCTTGACCCTTTGCATAATTACCATTTGCCCTTGAATGAAAAGACCGTTTTGCCCTTGAGAATTTATGGAATAACCATTCTGACGCTGTGACTCACCATGTCATCATTACCTTTCTAGAAATATCTAGATATTTATAAGGGAAATGACCAAAATGCCCCTAGTCTTTGAAGGAATTACCAAATTACCCTTTTGGTTATTTACAAGTTTGCCATGACATCAATATATATATTTCTCTCTTTCTCTCTTGTAACACCCCGATTTTTCATGCTTTCTAAGGACGATAAACCCAATTAATGAGGTTATATTTTTATCTGTGTTTTAGAAAATGATTTTGGGAAAACTAAGATCATAGTCTTGTTTCACAAAATCATAGGAGCCTTCGGTTAAGTTTTGGGCCGAAAACTCAAACGAAAACCGATCTACGTTTTTCAGATGATAGTGTTTTCTACTATCACGACTTAATCTGGACTAACGAACGAAACCATTAGTCTTAGAATATATTCCTCTATCTTTTTCCTAAAATGTGTCCTGACGTCCAAAATATAAATAATATTTTATATTCGGGCCGATAATCGATCGAGGAGACGATTCGAGCTGTCTTAGGGTTTTTCGAGACCCACGATCAGATGTTTTTCATACCAAAATTGTATCAAGTAATTTGAGGAATTCATACGAGTGTCGGGACGATTCCAAATATCGGGATGTGAATTGACCAAATTGCCCTTGGTTAATTTTATTACTGGTTTACCTTTCCTATTATTAAATTAATAAAACCTAAATATCTACCATTTTCACTCTTATCCTCTCATTTTTCTCCCTCTTTTTCGGCAGCCCTCTTTCTCCCTCACACTCACTTTCTCTTCTTTCTCTTTTCTTCTCAAAACCACCATTGTTGAAGGCCAAAAGCTTGAGTTTTTGTGGAGCAATCTTCACCAAACTTGGAGTGGATCATCATAGGAGGTAGTAGTTCAACTCTATCTCTCTCAATCTCTCCTTTCTCTCCTTATATTTTCATGATCAAGGATGTTAGGGTTTTGTCCCTAAAATCTTTGAAAATCCATGAAAAATTATAGGAAAATCGTATCTGTACCAAACCAGTTTCTATGGCCTAGGTTCATGACATACTTGTATGATCTAAGAGCTTAGAGCCAAGAAATCCCTCTAGCTATGTTTTCTAGGTAGGGGCCGAAACCCCCCTATGTGTGTAGGGTGGGGTTTTGGTTGGTTTTTGATGATCTGATCTGATATCTAGGGCTGTCACACTTAGTTAGGGTGTTATCCGGAAAATGAGAAATTTTGGAGCTCCCTAGCTATTTTTAGTGTAATAGGGCCAAACCCTAGGGGTGGTGCATTAGGAGAATCTTTGTTTTGTAAGTTAATGCCGATATGTTTTACGTGTATGTAGTGATCGGCAGCGTGTTGGGACGAGAAACAAGTTGATCGGGTGTTCCGAGTTGAACTGGGAGCTACAAGAGGTAAGGGGATAAACCTGAGGAATTCCATTTCCGACAGCTATGTGCTGCATCGGTGTTTGTACTGTATTCGTATTGTATTTAAATAGTTATATCATGATGTTAGTTGATTTCTTGATTGACTGTTGTTGATTGGAATATGCATTGATGTGCTGATGTATTGATGTAATTGTTGATATAGTTGAATGCATGTTATACTTGCTGAATGGTTATATGGATGTAATGTGTGCCCTGCTGTGGGATTTAGGCATTAGAGGACCTAATTTTGATTAGGATCCGGCCTCGTGTAACTTAAAAGCTTTAAAAGTCTGAAATGTGTTTTGATAAGGAAAAGTGAAGTTTAAAAGCAAATAGGGCATTAGAAACCTTCACTATGTCTTAATTTGATAAGAAAATCCTTTTGAGTAATGTGGTTTCCGAAGTCATACTGAGTTTATTCAAGAAAAATGAGTTTGTGTAAGTTTTGTTTTAAGTTCGTATTTTACCGAAAAACAACGAAAGAAAAAGAAATGGTCTCTCGACCAAGTTTTGTTTTATGAAAAACCGATCCCGATGACTTTGTGTAAGTATCGGAGATTTTGGGTTTTTGGTTTTCGAGTTTTCAAGGAAAGTGGTTTTAAAGCTTAAAGCTTAGAAACTAGAAACCGAGACGTCGGGGTTCTAGGGTTCTGCAGAACACGTGGATCAAGGATCCGTGTTAGTTATGGTCCTGTCGGCTTAGGGACAATCTTTGTGGTCCTGTAAGCTTGAGGATGTTTTTATGATCTTGAATCCAACGTCCTTGACTGGTGCATCGGTTAGGGGTGTTGGGATTTAAGTTGTTTTTGGGCTAAGTGTCCTGTTTTGAGAAAATGTGTTCTTGAGGCTTAAAGAGTCTAAGACATTATGGTGGTTGTTAGCGTTGATGCTACAACGAGGAAACATGGATGCGACAAAGATCAATTATCGGAAACTAGATAGGTTTCTCATGCATTAAATGCGGGGCAGACGTGCCGTGATACGGGGGACCTTGATAAGCAAGGAGAACCTGAGATGACTTATTTGTCATAACATTGTGCCTTGATGGACAATGGTGTCATACGTGTTCTGGGAACGTATTGTGCCTTGAGTTGGACAATGCAGTATGACCGTTTTCTTGTGGAGTACTTCTGATTGCGCCCCCATGTGAGAATCGCGTAGTGTCATGGGATTCAAAGTACTCGTTTTTGGGCCAAATATTGGAGCCTGATCAGCTCATTTCGAATGGTGATGGGATTTCCGGAAATCTAGTAATCTAGTGTGAATATTGAGATATATGGAAGTGCTATGCATACGTTTAGGAGATAACGTTGATTGTGGGGTACGAAACCCTTGTGCATTTACTGCCTTTTGTATTTAATGATATATGCCATGTTATATGATGATTTGGGTCTGTTGTGTGGATTGGGCATATAGTTGTTGTTTATGGATTCATATATTGGTTTCTCACCCTTGCATGTTTTTGGACGGGTTGTCCTTTGGTATATATTGTATCGTGTTTACAGATGGAGCCGGAGCCGGATCACCTAGCGCACTCCGGGATGCGCGTCCTAGCGTTTGATCGAAGGACAGACCCAGCCGCGTGGGTTATCCACCCAGGGGTGGAAAGTGCGGCGTATACTGGACCAGTTTGTACTGTAAGCGGAACGACGGAGACGGGACCGCGGAAGAGTACTCGAACAGTGGAGACCATCCAGGTGCCTCTCCCTCCCATCGGGCTGATGCTGCAGGCCCTTATGGAGCAGGGTGTGATCGAGTCGGTCGCCCCCGCTGCACAGTCCCCGCAGCAACAGCTACCCCAGACGCCTCCCCCGCCTTTTGTTTTGGTAGCGGGCGAGCACGTCGTGGAAGATGTGGAGGAGGAGGAGGAGGAAGACCCTGAGGAGGATCCTCAGGAAGACCCGGAGGATCATTCTTCGGATGCTTCCGATCCCCATTCACAGGGGAACGGGAATGTAGGTTCCCAGAGTTCTTCCTCTGGTTCCAGCATTGGACTTCCCTCCGGGGGATTGTCCAATGGTTTCCATTAGTCGGACCAGCTTAGGGTGTAGACCTTTTTTTGAGGCAGTGGTTTTTGGGTAGTCTGTTAACGGCTACTGATGGCCATAGGTTTTAGAGATATGGTTCCAGACTGCCGCTGCCTAGTTTTATAGCTTTTGAGAAGTTTAGAAATCATTCGTTCTTTTGTAAAGGGACTTGTTGTCCATTATATATATGTATATGTATATATATCTTGTTCTAATTATTGCATATGAGTAGTTCTGTTATCCGGAGTGGTGAGTTTATGTATTAATGAGAAAAATTTTTGTCACGATTTCCAGAATCTGCCTACGCAAAAGATATATTTTCCGAAAGTAAAACCAGCGAAATTTTATTTATCGTTTCACTAAGGGTTTTGAGTTACAAAAGTGGCACTGGGTTTTGAGGGTGTCACATTAGTGGTATCAGAGCTGGTCGAGTCTTTCGGGAATCCTTGGGGAATAGGTCTGTTGTGTTTGCTGTTGTGTGATCTCTGTATTCGCGCGGCGAAAGTGATTCGCGTCGCGAGCCCGAGAAGTTTCTTAGGGCATGTTCTCTGTCTCGCGTAGCGAATGGGAAGTCGCGTCGCGAGGCAGGGAGATGATGCTCTGTTCCTCGAGTATGTTCTCTGCGTCGCGTAGCGAAACGGATTTCGCGTCGCGAGGCAGAGGGGGGGAGTTGCATGTTCTCTGGATCGCGTAGCGAACCGAAATTCGCGTCGCGAGCCAGAGAAATAGTGCTCTGTCTCTCAGGTAGGTCCTCTGCGTCGCGTGGCGAATTGAGTTCGCGTCGCGAGACAGAGGAGTGGAGTTGTATGGCCTCTGATTCGCTAAGCGAAATGTATTTCGCGTCGCGAGGCAGAGAAGCTTTCTAGATGTGTTCTCTGCATCGCGTGGCGAATGGGATTCGCGACGCGAGGCAGAGGAGTGGTGTCTCGGACAGGACCCCTGTTTCGCGTAGCGAACTGGATTTCGCGTCGCGAAGCAGAGGGCATGTTTTCTTATCGCGAGGCGAAGGAACTTTCGCGTCGCGAGGCCGAGAGTTATGTAGGCTTCCAGGATCGCGAGGCGAATGAGTGTTCGCGTCGCGAATCCGAGGAGCTGTTCCTTGTTTCTCAGGCAGACTCGCTGGTTCGCGTAGCGAATCTGTTTCGCGTAGCGAAACCAAGGGTTGAGATGTTACTACTCTTGGATATGTTGTATGTTTATAACTGCTTATTTGCTTTATTTTCTGGTTGCCATTTGACTGAATTTGGGCCTTGTAGGTCCGATATGGAACTAGAAATTGGAGCAGAAGCAGGACGTGGACGTGGACGTGGACGTGGACGTGGTCGCGGTCGGGGAGCTGGTGTCCAAGCTGAGGATGTTGCTGGAGCGACTGGAATGGATTTTGCTGCTCAGGCAATGGCTAACATGGCTGCGGCTATTGCTGTCCAAACTGCAACCATGAACGCCCACAATGCTCAGGAACAACTCCGTGCTGACCAGGCCGCTGAGGGTCGAAGCTTGACTACTTTCAGGCGTCAGAATCCGCCACAATTTTCTGGTGACGTGGATCCTGAGAAAGCTAATCTTTGGATTCATGAAGTTGAGAAAATTTTTGAGTTGATACGTAGTCCCGAAGAAGTGAAGGTGCCATATGCCACATTCCTACTGATAGGAGATGCGGAGTATTGGTGGAAAGGAACGAAACAACTACTGGAGGCAAATCACGAGGTGATTTCGTGGACGCTGTTTAAAGATCGCTTTTTGGGAAAATATTTCCCTCAGAGTGCAAGAGCAGAGAAAGAGCAAGAATTCTTGCGACTACAACAGAGAGATATGTCAGTCGGGGAATATGCGGCTAAGTTCGAATCGTTGGCCAAGTATTTCCGTTTCTTTCAGAATAACCCTGAGGAAGAATGGAAATGCGAAGCTTTTGAGAGAGGACTGCGGTATGAGATAAAAGAGTCGGTCCTACCGCAAGGAATTAGAAATTTTCAAGCGCTCGTTGAGAAAAGCAGACAAATAGAACTAATGAAGCGTGGGAGAGACAATAGAGGAAACGTCGGAGGACCTTTCCGATTCAAGGGTCAATCTCAGGACCAGAGAGGGAAACAGATTCAGAAGAAACCATATTCTCGACCACCTGGGAACTTCCAGAAACAACCTTATCGACCTGTTGCTCGTGCATCGGGCAGTGGAGGTCAAGGAGGGCAAAACCAAGGGAGGAAGTGTTTCAAATGCGGGGATTCAACGCATCTGGCAAACAACTGTACTGTGAGGAATGACCATTGCTATCGTTGTGGACAACCAGGTCATTTTGCCAGGGATTGTAGAGCCCAGAATCCAGTCCAAACTGCGGACAGGGGTGGTGGAGCCAAACGACCGACGGCTAG
Source organism: Ammopiptanthus mongolicus (assembly GCA_039655645.1). Classification (NCBI taxonomy): domain Eukaryota; kingdom Viridiplantae; phylum Streptophyta; class Magnoliopsida; order Fabales; family Fabaceae; genus Ammopiptanthus; species Ammopiptanthus mongolicus. Next base: position 29,598,632 of record CM077350.1, read on the forward strand.
GGGAAGAGTTTATACCCTGAGTGGTGTTGAGGCTTCGAACTCCGAAGATCTGATACAGGGTGTGGGTGACATAGACGGTAATCTCTTATTAGTGCTCTTTGATTCAGGTGCAACCCATTCATTCATTTCTATGGATTGTGTGAAACGTTTAGAGTTACCTGTTTCTTCCTTGTCATTTGATTTAATTGTTTCTACACCAACTGCTGAACCTGTTGTTGTGAATTCTATATGTCTAAACTGTCCTATTGTTATCCAGGATAGACATTTTCTTGTTGACTTAATATGTTTGCCTTTAATACAATTAGATGTAATTTTGGGCATGGATTGGTTATCTTCCAACCAGATCCTATTAGATTGTGCACATAAAACCCTAGTTTTTCCTAGTACTGAGATTTCTGGATTTTTAACCGCCAACCATGTTAGAACTTCTTCGAAAGAAGGAGATCCGAAATACGTGCTTTTAACCAACTTAGAAGTCGAGGGGAAGACCGAGCTGAGTCAAATGCCTGTTGTGAGAGATTTTCCCGAGGTATTTCCAGAGGATGTTCCAGGTTTGCCACCTGTGAGGGACATAGAATTCTCCATCGATCTGATCCCAGGAACCGGACCGATATCGATAGCTGCATATCGAATGTCGCCTACTGAGCTTGTTGAGTTAAAGACACAAGTCGAGGACTTGTTATCGAAGCAGTTCATCAGACCAAGTGTTTCGCCATGGGGAGCGCCGGTTCTCTTAGTGAGAAAGAAGGACGGAGGTTCGAGACTTTGTGTGGACTATCGTCAGCTGAACAAGGTGACGATCAAGAACAAGTATCCGTTGCCTAGGATTGATGACTTGATGGATCAACTGCGAGGAGCTGCTGTTTTCTCGAAGATCGACTTAAGGTCAGGATACCACCAGATTCGAGTGAAAACGGAGGATATACCAAAGACCGCTTTTAGAACTCGTTACGGACATTACGAGTATCTCGTGATGCCTTTTGGAGTGACAAACGCACCTGCTGTTTTCATGGACTACATGAATCGGATTTTTCGTCCGTTTCTTGATAAGTTTGTTGTAGTGTTCATAGACGATATTCTAGTTTATTCTAAGAATCGTGAAGAACACGAGGAGCATTTACGGCAAGTCCTTCATGTTTTGCGGGAAAAGATGTTGTATGCGAAACTCTCTAAGTGTGAGTTTTGGCTTGAAGAAGTCGGATTTTTGGGTCATGTTATCACAAAACAAGGAATTTCTGTGGACCCTGCTAAGGTAGAAGCCGTACTTTCTTGGGAAAAACCAAAGACTGTAACCGAGATAAGAAGTTTTGTTGGATTAGCCGGTTACTACCGAAGGTTTATTGAAGGATTCTCTAAGATTGTGTCACCATTGACTCAATTGACGAGGAAAGATCAACCTTTTGTTTGGACTGATCAGTGTGAAGAAAGTTTTCAAAAGATTAAGGAACTTCTGACTACTTCACCAGTGCTGATACTTCCAGAACCGAGTGAACCTTATGAAGTATATTGTGATGCTTCACATCAAGGTCTAGGTTGTGTGTTGATGCAACACCGCAAAGTGGTGGCTTATGCATCACGACAGTTAAAGATTCATGAAAAGAATTATCCCACCCATGATCTAGAATTAGCTGCAGTGGTTTTTGCACTAAAGATATGGAGACACCATCTGTATGGTGCAAAATTCGATGTCTTCAGTGATCACAAGAGTTTGAAATATCTGTTCGACCAGAAGGAGCTCAATATGAGGCAAAGATGATGGATGGAGTTTTTAAAAGATTACGACTTCACTTTGCAATACCATCCAGGGAAGGCGAACGTCGTGGCAGATGCTTTGAGCCGGAAAGCCGTTCATATTTCAACTATGATGGTGAGAGAATTGAAACTGATTGAAGAGTTCCGTGATCTGAACTTGGGATTAGAAATAAGTCCTAAGAAACTAAGCTTTGGAATGCTTAAGATCTCTAATGGTTTGATGGAAGAGATACGTGAACAACAAGCTAATGATGAATCTCTTCAGGAGAAAAAGGTGTTGGTGGAACAAGGGAGAGCTAGTGAGTTTAGTTTGGGAGCAGATGGAATCTTAAGGTGTAATGGACGAGTTTGTATACCCAACAACCCGGAGATGAGAAAGATGATTCTCGAAGAATCCCATAAGAGTGGATTGAGTATGCATCCTGGTGCAACCAAGATGTATCAGGACATGAAACAAAGATTTTGGTGGCCAGGTATGAAGAAACAGGTTGCAGAATACGTTGCATCGTGTCTAACTTGTCAGAAAGCAAAAGTAGAACATCAGAGACCTGGAGGGATGTTGCAATCCCTAGATGTACCGGAATGGAAATGGGAGAGTATCTCTATGGATTTCGTAGTGAGTTTACCCCGAACACCAAGGAACTTTGATTCGATTTGGGTAATCGTGGATAGGTTGACGAAATCGGCACATTTCTTACCTGTGAAGACAAACTACACAGTAGCAAAGTTGACTGAAGTGTACATAAGAGAAGTAATTAGATTACACGGGATACCCTCGAGTATTGTTTCGGACCGAGATCCGAAGTTTACATCGCGTTTTTGGGAAAGCTTACATCAAGCTTTGGGGACTAAGTTACGTCTAAGTTCAGCATACCATCCCCAGACGGATGGACAAACAGAACGAACGATTCAATCGTTAGAAGATTTGCTAAGAGCTTGTGTGTTGGATAATCGAGGAAGTTGGGATGAACTGTTACCTCTGATTGAATTCACGTATAATAACAGTTATCACTCAAGCATAGGGATGGCACCCTATGAGGCTCTATATGGGAGGAAGTGCCAAACTCCTCTTTGTTGGTATCATGATGGAGAGAGTACAATTCTAGGACCCGAGGTTGTGCAAGAGACGACTGAGAAAGTCAAACAGATTCGGGAAAGAATGAGGACATCTCAGAGCAGACAGAAGAGTTATTCGGATAAGCGAAGACGACCTCTCGAATTTCAAGAAGGCGATCATGTGTTTCTGAGAGTCAATCCAACGACTGGGGTAGGTCGGGTAATGAAATCCAGAAAACTCACTCCTAAATTCATTGGACCATACCAAATTCTTCGGCGTATTGGTCCAGTAGCGTACCAAATTGCTTTACCTCCTTTTCTTTCAAATTTACATAATGTCTTTCATGTTTCACAATTGAGGAAGTATATTCCTGATCCATCTCATGTAATTGAACCTGATCAAGTACCCTTGAAAGAGAATCTGTCTTATGAGACCGCACCTGTAAGGATTGAGGACAAGAGAGTCAGACAACTGAGGGGAAAACAAATCTCTCTAGTCAAGGTTATTTGGGATGATACAACTGGAGAAGCAACTTGGGAAACTGAGGACAACATCAGAGAGCAATATCCTTATCTGTTCACAGGTATGTAATTTCGAGGACGAAATTATTTTAAGGGGGATAGTAATGTAACACCCCGATTTTTCATGCTTTCTAAGGACGATAAACCCAATTAATGAGTTTATATTTTTATCTGTGTTTTAGAAAATGATTTTGGGAAAACTAAGATCATAGTCTTGTTTCACAAAATCATAGGAGCCTTCGGTTAAGTTTTGGGCCGAAAACTCGAACGAAAACCGATCTACGTTTTTCAGATGATAGTGTTTTCTACTATCACGACTTAATCTGGACTAACGAACGAAACCATTAGTCTTAGAATATATTCCTCTATCTTTTTCCTAAAATGTGTCCTGACGTCCAAAATATAAATAATATTTTATATTCGGGCCGATAATCGATCGAGGAGACGATTCGAGCTGTCTTAGGGTTTTTCGAGATCCACGATCAGATGTTTTTCATACCAAAATTGTATCAAGTAATTTGAGGAATTCATACGAGTGTCGGGACGATTCCAAATATCGGGATGTGAATTGACCAAATTGCCCTTGGTTAATTTTATTACTGGTTTACCTTTCCTATTATTAAATTAATAAAACCTAAATATCTACCATTTTCACTCTTATCCTCTCATTTTTCTCCCTCTTTTTCGGCAGCCCTCTTTCTCCCTCACACTCACTTTCTCTTCTTTCTCTTTTCTTCTCAAAACCACCATTGTTGAAGGCCAAAAGCTTGAGTTTTTGTGGAGCAATCTTCACCAAACTTGGAGTGGATCATCATAGGAGGTAGTAGTTCAACTCTATCTCTCTCAACCTCTCCTTTCTCTCCTTATATTTTCATGATCAAGGATGTTAGGGTTTTGTCCCTAAAATCTTTGAAAATCCATGAAAAATTGTAGGAAAATCGTATCTGTACCAAACCAGTTTCTATGGCCTAGGTTCATGACATACTTGTATGATCTAAGAGCTTAGAGCCAAGAAATCCCTCTAGCTATGTTTTCTAGGTAGGGGCCGAAACCCCCCTATGTGTGTAGGGTGGGGTTTTGGTTGCTTTTTGATGATCTGATCTGATATCTAGGGCTGTCACACTTAGTTAGGGTGTTATCCGGAAAATGAGAAATTTTGGAGCTCCCTAGCTATTTTTAGTGTAATAGGGCCAAACCCTAGGGGTGGTGCATTAGGAGAATCTTTGTTTTGTAAGTTAATGCCGATATGTTTTACGTGTATGTAGTGATCGGCAGCGTGTTGGGACGAGAAACAAGTTGATCGGGTGTTCCGAGTTGAACTGGGAGCTACAAGAGGTAAGGGGATAAACCTGAGGAATTCCATTTCCGACAGCTATGTGCTGCATCGGTGTTTGTACTGTATTCGTATTGTATTTAAATAGTTATATCATGATGTTAGTTGATTTCTTGATTGACTGTTGTTGATTGGAATATGCATTGATGTGCTGATGTATTGATGTAATTGTTGATATAGTTGAATGCATGTTATACTTGCTGAATGGTTATATGGATGTAATGTGTGCCCTGCTGTGGGATTTAGGCATTAGAGGACCTAATTTTGATTAGGATCCGGCCTCGTGTAACTTAAAAGCTTTAAAAGTTTGAAATGTGTTTTGATAAGGAAAAGTGAAGTTTAAAAGCAAATAGGGCATTAGAAACCTTCACTATGTCTTAATTTGATAAGAAAATCCTTTTGAGTAATGTGGTTTCCGAAGTCATACTGAGTTTATTCAAGAAAAATGAGTTTGTGTAAGTTTTGTTTTAAGTTCGTATTTTACCGAAAAACAACGAAAGAAAAAGAAATGGTCTCTCGACCAAGTTTTGTTTTATGAAAAACCGATCCCGATGACTTTGTGTAAGTATCGGAGATTTTGGGTTTTTGGTTTTCGAGTTTTCAAGGAAAGTGGTTTTAAAGCTTAAAGCTTAGAAACTAGAAATCGAGACGTCGGGGTTCTAGGGTTCTGCAGAACACGTGGATCAAGGATCCGTGTTAGTTATGGTCCTGTCGGCTTAGGGACAATCTTTGTGGTCCTGTAAGCTTGAGGATGTTTTTATGATCTTGAATCCAACGTCCTTGACTGGTGCATCGGTTAGGGGTGTTGGGATTTAAGTTGTTTTTGGGCTAAGTGTCCTGTTTTGAGAAAATGTGTTCTTGAGGCTTAAAGAGTCTAAGACATTATGGTGGTTGTTAGCGTTGATGCTACAACGAGGAAACATGGATGCGACAAAGATCAATTATCGGAAACTAGATAGGTTTCTCATGCATTAAATGCGGGGCAGACGTGCCGTGATACGGGGGACCTTGATAAGCAAGGAGAACCTGAGATGACTTATTTGTCATAACATTGTGCCATGATGGACAATGGTGTCATACGTGTTCTGGGAACGTATTGTGCCTTGAGTTGGACAATGCAGTATGACCGTTTTCTTGTGGAGTACTTCTGATTGCGCCCCCATGTGAGAATCGCGTAGTGTCATGGGATTCAAAGTACTCGTTTTTGGGCCAAATATTGGAGCCTGATCAGCTCATTTCGAATGGTGATGGGATTTCCGGAAATCTAGTAATCTAGTGTGAATATTGAGATATATGGAAGTGCCATGCATACGTTTAGGAGATAACGTTGATTGTGGGGTACGAAACCCTTGTGCATTTACTGCCTTTTGTATTTAATGATATATGCCATGTTATATGATGATTTGGGTCTGTTGTGTGGATTGGGCATATAGTTGTTGTTTATGGATTCATATATTGGTTTCTCACCCTTGCATGTTTTTGGACGGGTTGTCCTTTGGTATATATTGTATCGTGTTTACAGATGGAGCCGGAGCCAGATCACCTAGCGCACTCCGGGATGCGTGTCCTAGCGTTTGATCGAAGGACAGACCCAGCCGCGTGGGTTATCCACCCAGGGGTGGAAAGTGCGGCGTATACTGGACCAGTTTGCACTGTAAGCGGAACGACGGAGACGGGACCGCGGAAGAGTACTCGAACAGTGGAGACCATCCAGGTGCCTCTCCCTCCCATCGGGCTGATGCTGCAGGCCCTTATGGAGCAGGGTGTGATCGAGTCGGTCGCCCCCGCTGCACAGTCCCCGCAGCAACAGCTACCCCAGACGCCTGCCCCGCCTTTTGTTTTGGTAGCGGGCGAGCACGTCGTGGAAGATGTGGAGGAGGAGGAGGAGGAAGACCCTGAGGAGGATCCTCAGGAAGACCCGGAGGATCATTCTTCGGATGCTTCCGATCCCCATTCACAGGGGAACGGGAATGTAGGTTCCCAGAGTTCTTCCTCTGGTTCCAGCATTGGACTTCCCTCCGGGGGATTGTCCAATGGTTTCCATTAGTCGGACCAGCTTAGGGTGTAGACCTTTTTTTGAGGCAGTGGTTTTTGGGTAGTCTGTTAACGGCTACTGATGGCCATAGGTTTTAGAGATATGGTTCCAGACTGCCGCTGCCTAGTTTTATAGCTTTTGAGAAGTTTAGAAATCATTCGTTCTTTTGTAAAGGGACTTGTTGTCCATTATATATATGTATATGTATATATATCTTGTTCTAATTATTGCATATGAGTAGTTCTGTTATCCGGAGTGGTGAGTTTATGTATTAATGAGAAAAATTTTTGTCACGATTTCCAGAATCTGCCTACGCAAAAGATATATTTTCCGAAAGTAAAACCAGCGAAATTTTATTTATCGTTTCACTAAGGGTTTTGAGTTACAAAAGTGGCACTGGGTTTTGAGGGTGTCACATCTCTCTTGGCCATTTCGGCCATCACTCTTTTTCTCTCTTCTATCTCTTGTTCTTCATGAGTTCTTGAGTGTTCATCAAAAGTTCTTCACAAAAACCCTAGTTTGATCTTCAAAAGTTGAAGTTTTTGAGTGAAAACTTGTTTCTTCTTCACTAATCTTTGATCGTAGGAGGTATGATTCTCATCATAACTCTCTCAACCTCTCTATTTTATCTCTTGAATCATTTGATTCATGAAGATCCATGTTTAGATCTAGAACTTTGAAAATCCATAGAAAATGGTAGAAAAATCCTATGATCATGAAACCAATTTCTATGAAACCATCATGATGTGTACTTTGAGTGTCTAGAAGCATGAACCCAAAAGAAATTGTCTCCCTATTCTTCCATGGGAGGGCCGAATCCTAATCATGATGAAAGGATGGGTTTTGTTGCAATTTTTGGCTATATAGCACTTGTTCTAGCTTACTTGATGTCTTTGAACCCTAAACCCAAGAGCAAAACATCAACCAAAGCTCCTAACCTATTTCTCCTCTTCATGGCTGAAACATATAGGGTGTAGAACCATGAGTTTTGTCTCAAATTTTTGGGTCATAGGACTTGATTTAGTGTTAATCATGCTTAAGGAGCCAACCATCCAAAAGTTTGGAACCAAATGAGATCCCTAGCCTTTTTATCCTTTCATGGCCAAACCCTATACATTCTTGGGGAATAAAACTTATGTTTTGATGTTATAGATTGATGTTGCTTTGTTGTTTGAATTGAATTGTGTTTGATTGTTTTAGGCGACGCGAACGGAACCGGAGCCGGAACCGAGAACCGATCTAGTTTGCAGTGAACACCTTTGTGAGGTAAAGGGAGGTAGTTCATTTTGAGTTTGGTAGCCTCATGGTATATGATGGATTAGTGTGTTATGATTGAATTAAGACTTGATGTATATGTATACTTATATCCTGGATTGATTGGATGTTAAGTGTTGTGCATAGTTGGTTATTTGATATAACTGTGGCATGGATGCCTTGGATTATATCTTATTGTGATATTGAACTGTTGATATATATATATCTATACATATATTTATATCCTGGATGAGCATAGGACAGGCTATGTCTCGATAATTGTTAAAAGACTCGGAATCGAAAACAAAGTTTTGAAAATCGCGTTTTGAAATTAAAAGTGGCTTTTGGAAAACGTGTTGCTTTTCAAGAAAAGTTAAGTTCCCTTTTGAAAAGTATGTTCTTTTGAAATGTATGTTCTTTGGAAAAGTATGTTCTTTTGAAATGTATGCTCTTTTGAAAAGTATGTTCTTTTAAAAAGTGATTTTGTGAAAAGTCGTACAAAATGTGTTTTATTCTGTAAAGTGTTTAAAAAGGGTGTGAAACCTTAGAAAACAGTTTTGTTTTCAAGAAAGGTGTTTTTACCGGAAAATGTGGAAATGTTTTATTTCAAGAAAACAAAAGTGTATTTTGTTTTCCAAAGTTGTTTTGAGAAAGTTTGACCGAAAATAAAAATGATGAACCTTTGAGACGAACCCAAACCTTGTGGCCGAGACGTCGGGGCTAGTGTTTTGTGGATTGAGCACTCGGACTTCGTGTCCTGTGTTTTTGATTTGAGTGGGCTTAATACCTTTTTGAAACGAGTCGTAGACTTTATGTCTCGACAATTGAAAGAATGAACGCAAAGAAAACGGAAAACTTTCTTTGTACATGCATGAACCGGCAGACGTGCCATTTGAAACCGAGCTACAACTCTAGTAGTTGAGAATTTAATTAGTCAAGACCACTAGGCCTATAGGGGCATTCTGTGTTCGAGATCCCACAAGTGGCTGGTGGCGTAGTAACCCCGTGCCGTGGTAAATCAGCTACCAAACACGAATGAACTCGATCTGAGACTGGCGTATTCAGGATATGGTTATGACGTGGTACCCTGGAACAATTGGAGTTCGGACCTAAATAGAGAGGCCGACTCATGAGACCAATTGTGTTATGGGTGTTACTACGACCTATCGCTCGATGTTGGGTAGTAGGAATCTCCAGAGTACATGAATTAGAAAGACGATATTGAAGTCTCATGCATTATTATAACTCATGATTGTGTTTGAGATATTATATTGTGTTGTATAAATAACTATTCATATAACTGTATTTATGCTGTTTGTCGCTTGTGCGGCTATCATGATAAACTTATTATATGAGTATCTCACCTTTGCCTGTACATGTTGGACAGCTTGTTGTGTTTTTGGAACACATGTACAGATGTTGTTAATAGGTCCCCGCGGAGACGTGAGGAATCGGATGACAGAGCGTTCTGATGAAGTTGATGTTGGGTTGTACCCCAATGGCTACTTTTAGCCGACCAGCTTAGGAGTCTTTTATTTTGAGCAGTCTTATATTATATTACTGCACGCTTTTGAACTTATGTTTTCAAGTTGTAATATGTTATATCTTAGACCAGGATTTATGTTATGTTTACGTTTTTATGAACAGTGAATATCAACATGTGATATGAAGTTTATTCCTTCATCTTGTGTTTGTATTGTCTATGCATGCAGAAAATTTTTAGAACCGCGTTTTCGAACGTAGCTATTTAATTAAAGTATTTTCCGAAAGCAACCAGCGTTTTATTTTCTTGATTTATTTCCGCATTAGAGTCCGAGTATGTAGCACCCGCGAGGTGGTGTTACAGAAATGACAAAAATGCCCCTAGTCTTTTAAGAAAATTACCAAAACGTCCTAAACTTAACTACAAGTTTGCCATTGAGACAAAAATTTATCTCACCTTCACTCACTCCCTCTAGGCCATTCGGCCACCCATTCTCTTCCTCCCTCCTCACTTTTCTTTCTTTTCTCTCTTTGTTCTTCAAGTTTTCTCCATTTTAGAAGCTTGAAATCTTGAGAAAAGTTGGTGATTCAAGCTAGTTTTCTTCAAGGAAGTTTATCTAGGAGGTATTAACTCCATCCTAGCTCTATCAATCTCTCTTTTCATATCTTCAAGTTCATGATTCTGTTGAGTCTCCAAAATGTCTGATGTGCATTTACCATAGTTTTGATGAGATTAAAATAGTTATTCAATGATTTAATTGAACCTGTCTGTGGTGTTTAACTCGTCTACTCAATGTGCAGATTAAAACATTAAGTGTCTATATGATCTAAGTTCTAGTGTGTTATCACCCGTCTGGACCTAAGGCAAAAGTTCACTCGTCTGAACTAAGTGAAAGTTCACTCGTTTGAACTAGGAGAAATTCACCCGTCTAATGAAGTCTTCACCAGTCTGTTGACAAGCGTTGAAGAAATCCCTTCAACCCGTCTAATGAAGAAATCAACCCTCTGATCAAAGGAAGACTCACCTGTCTGAAAGACTACGAAACTAACGTCATTCTCTTTATCAAGAGTCAACCCGTCTAATGAAGTTACTCACCTGTCTGGTGACTAACGTTGAAGAATATATTGGATGAAAGCTGTCTCGTCTCTGAAAAGGAACTTCAAAAAAGTGCTTTGCCTGAACACAACTGCATCTTACACCAAAAGGGAAAGTCTTCCCTCTGATGGCAAAAAGCAAGTATAAAGACCTGCTAAGACCAAAGGTGTATCAGAAGTCTTCATCATGTTGTTGAGAGAGAACAAGCGAAGTTCGCAAGGCCTTAATGGCTGATCAGAACGACTTTTTGCATTTATTGAAGATCTGCAAAACGCCAAGCCTTCAAACATTGTGTCTAATGGCTTTAAAATCTTGAAGCCTATTTAATGAAGAAAACTTTTAAGATTTAAGCAAGAGAAGCAAAGTGAAAAGAGAAGAGAACGAACAAAGCAATCAAAGAGCATTTACTCTGCGCATTTATATCTTCATTCTTTCATTATTTATTCTTCAATCATTTGAAGTTATTACATAGTCTTTTAGAACTTCACATTTAATACACTCGTCTGAGTGCTTGTGAAAGCCTTGCAAATTGTAATTTATTTTACAACTTCTCTCAAACAAACCCGTCTGAGCCTGGAGAGGCTAGGTGTGCAAACAATACTTGTTTGGAGCCTGGAGAGGCTAGGTGTGCAAACAATACTTGTCTAGAGCCTGAAGAGGCTAGGTGTGAAAATAATACTTGTCTGTCCTGTAACCTGATTCAGTTATAGTGAGAAAACTTGGTGCTGCCAAGGATTGGACGTAGCCTTATTGTTAAGGGGTGAACCAGGATAAAACCTGCTGAATGATCTCTCTCTTTCCCTTAACTCTTTAGTTTGATTATTTATCTTAACTATCATCTAACTAAAGGGGTTTTTAATTGCGTTTATCAAACCTATTTTCATCTTGCATGATTGTGTGTTTTCTGTGAAAACCTTCAGACGAGTTATTAGTCTGATTGACCTGTCTGAGTTTACTAGTCTGTGCCTTACCCATCTGTGCTTGCGAAAAAGTTTATAATTCCGCTTAATTTTAACAAACACCATTCAACCCCCCTTCTAGTGTTTGTACCTGTCTATTTCAATTGGCATCAGAGCTCAGCCTCTGGGTTGAGCACCTAACAGTGTAGAGAAAAGATCCTGAAGAATTGACAATGAATTCTGGAGCAAGCTCAAGTGGGAATGCCCAACCTGAAGGAGGCTCCATGACCAGACCTCCCTTCCTCAATGGTACAAATTATAACTACTCGAAAGAAAGGTTTCACTGGTTCATCTTGTCAATAAACTCTGATGTATGGGATGTCATCACTGATGGTCCTTACACTCCTCGCAATGGTGATGGCTCAGACAAGCCAAAGGCTCAGTAGACACCTGCAGAAAAGACAAGATGGGATCTAAACCATAAAGCCAGATATGCTATAATCTGTGCTCTTAGTCCAGAAGAGTTTGAAAAGGTATGTGCTTGTAATTTTGCTAAAGAAATGTGGGACTCCTTATCTGTCACACATGAAGGAACTGCAAAGGTAAAAGAATCTTAAATTTCTATTCTTGTTAGAAAATATGAATTGTTCACCATGGATGAAGGTGAATCTGTTGCTCAAATGATTGGTAGATTCCAAACTATCACTAACGGTTTGAAATCTCTTGGTAAAATATATACTAATGCTGAGAAAGTTGCTAAGATTCTCAGAAGTCTTCCAAGGCAGTGGAGACCACTTGTCACTGCTATATCTCAAGCCAAGGATCTCACCTCCTTGACTATGGATGAACTACTTAGCACACTCACTGTTCATGAGCAAGAGCTCAATGAAGATGTGTCAATCAAAAAGAGCAAAGCCATTGCTCTAAAAGTTGATCTAAAGGCAGCTAAAGCCTTAAAAGCTTCAAAGGTAGACGAGTCTGACTGTGACATAGACGAGTCTGATGATGAGGATTTTGATGATGATGAAGACACTTCTCTCATGACTAGAAAGATGAAAAGTCTGTGGAGAAAGAAGAAGTTTAGAAAGGAGAAGCCTTTCATAAATTTCAACAAGGAATCCACATCAACAAACAAAAGCCCTATTGTCTGCTATGAGTGCAAGAAGCTTGGTCACATCAAACATGAATGCCATCTTTTAAAGAAAGCTTCCAAAACTAAATTCTTCAGAAAGAAGAAGAAAGGAATGATGGCCACATGGGAAGATCTTGAATGCTCATCTTCTGAAGGAGAAGAGACAGAAGAGGAAGCCAATCTCTGTTTGATGGCCAACATAGATTCAGAACCTCAAACTGAGGTACATTCTAAACTTGAAGAATTGCATGATGCTTATGATGAGCTGGTAGAGGAATCCAAAGGCTTATCTAAGGCCTTCAAATCCCACAAGAGAGATTATGTTAAACTCCTCAGTGAGCATAAACAAAAATCTCAAGAGTGTAAGATGCTGGCCAAAGAGAATAGCCAGTTGAGGATTGAAAAGTCTGATGAAGCTTCGATCTCAAGTGAAACGTCACATTCTGAAGAAGTTGTCACACTTCAACAAAAAGTGAAGGAGCTCACTTCTGATCTTGCTAGATTTGCTAATGGTAGAGATAATCTGACAAAACTGCTAGGACGTCAGAGACACTCTCTTAACAAAGAAGGCATTGGATATGATCATCAAGCTGATCATAAAGTATGGACAAAATCTTCAACTGTCTATGTTAAACCCACTCTAGTTAGAATTAGACCCGTCTGTAACTTCTGTGGAAAAGCTGGACATGTTATGTCTAAGTGTTTTCACAAGAAGAAGAGGAAGTCTTCACAGACTCTTAGAACTAACAGAAAAGGACCCAGAAAAATATGGGTACCTAAAGATAAAATAATTTCTGTTGCAGATATCCTTAATAGGACAAAGCAGACGCCTCTGCTGGTACCTGGACAGTGGCTGCTCACGACATATGACAGGAGAAAGGTCTATGTTCCAAGACCTCTAGTCTAAAAATGGTGGATTTGTTGCCTTTGGAGGCAATAAAAAAGGAAGAGTAATTGGTGTTGGTACAATTGGTGGTAAACCCCCTCTTCCCTCAATCTCTAATGTGCTTATGGTTGAAGGACTAAGACACAATTTACTTAGCATAAGTCAATTATGTGATAGTGGATTTGATGTCTCCTTCACTAAGAATGAATGCAGAGTCAAAGACAAGGGTGGCAAGACCCTCTTTTCAGCTATAGACAGCAAAATCTTTATAAGATTGAGCTATATGAACTCTCAGATCAAAGTGTAACCTGTCTAATGTTTAAAGAGGACGAAAGATGGTTATGGCATAAAAAACTAGGACATGCTAGTATGAAACTTATTTCGAAATTGAAAAAGGATAACCTTGTTAGAGGATTGCCTGATATTAGTTTTAAGAAAGATGTTTTATGTGATGCATGTCAGAGAGGTAAACAAGTAAAATCAAGTTTCAAATCAAAAAACCTTGTATCAACCTCTAGACCTTTTCAGCTGTTAAACATGGATCTGTTTGGACTCGTTAGTGTTGCCAGTTTAGCTGGATGGAAATATGGATTTGTCATTGTTAATGACTATTCTAGATTTACATGGGTACTTTTCTTAACCCACAAGGATGAGTCCTTTAAGGCCTTATCTGTATTCTGTAAGAAAGTACAAAATGAGCAAGGTTTCTGTATGTCTACCCTTAGAAGTGATCATGGGGGAGAATTTGAAAATGAGCAATTCAGACTGTTCTGTGAAGAGAATGGAATCTCTCACAAATTTTCTGCACCTAGAACTTCACAACAAAATGGAGTGGTTGAGAGAAAGAACAGATCTCTGTAAGAGATGGCTAGATCAATGCTCAATGAAAATAATCTCCCTAAGTACTTCTGGGCTGAAGCAGTAAACACTGCATGTTATGTGTAAAATAGAATACTTATAAGGCCTATTCTAAAGAAGACTCCTTATGAATTGTGGAAAGGTAGAAAACCCAACATATCTTATTTCCATGCATTTGGATGTGAATGCTTCATCCTAAATGCCAAGGATCAACTTGGAAAGTTTGATTCCACGGTAGACGAAGGTATCTTCATTGGATATTTTGCAGTGTCTAAGGCATATGGAGTTTTTAACTCTAGAACCTATGTTGTTGAGGAATCCATTCATGTAAAATTCAATGATAATCTAAAGACTGATAGGGAACTATTAGATCTAGAAGATGATCTTGCAGGACTCGACCTTACCCAGCAGACGAGTCAACAGCCAGACATATCAAAAATTGAATCTGCTGAGGAATCTGTCAGACAAGTGGAGCAGACGAGTCATCAGTCAAGTCAACATCAGCATGATGATCTCAGAAGAGACTAGAAATTCAAAGCTCATTATCCTGAAGATCTTATCATTGGAAGTCCCTCTGAAGGTGTTAGAACCAGATCTGTCTTAAGAGAGCCAAGCAAGATGGCTTTATTATCTGAAATTGAACCAAAGCATATTGAGGAAGCTCTTGAAGATGAAAGCTGGACTCTTGCTATGCAAGAGGAACTTAATCAATTCAAAAGGAATGATGTTTGGAAACTTGTCTCCAAACCAACAGGCAAGTCTGTTATTGGAACAAGATGGGTTTTCAGAAACAAGCTAGATGAAGATGGCAAAGTCGTCAGAAATAAAGCAAGGTTAGTAGCTCAAGGCTACAACCAACAAGAAGGTATTGACTATACTGAGACTTTTGCACCTGTAACTAAAATAGAAGCTATTCGCATACTCATGTCATAAGCTGCACAACATCAAATTACTTTATTTCAAATGGATGTAAAAAGTGCTTTTTAAATGGAATAAATGAAGAAGAAGTTTATGTTAAACAACCTCCTGGTTTTGAAGATAATGAAAAACCAGATCATGTTTTCAAACTTAAAAAAGCTTTATACGGTTTAAAACAAGCCTAGAGCATGGTATGATAGACTTAGTTCTTTTCTTATGAATAATGGCTTTATAAGAGGAAAAGTTGATACAACTTTATTTAAGAAATACTCAAAAGATAACTTCATAGTAGTTCAAATATATGTTGATGATATTATTTTTGGAGCTACGAATGAAAAATTGTGCAAAGTGCAACACCCTTTCCCGAGTGTCACATTCTCGAACATTTATAAGGCCGAAAATATTTATTAATGCGAAAAATACGGTTTTCTTTTTTTTCTTTTTTCTTTTCACATGTAATGAGATTAGTAAAGGTAAATAATACTAATAAATGAACTTAGGTTCACCACGCATTTCTAGAACATACTGTATTAAAATACAGAAACAGAAAACAGAAATAACAATATTATTGTATACAGAAATAAGTCTAATGTATAACTGACATAAGAATAAAATAAGTACTAGGAGTCGTAGCTTCCAAAAGGTACTATAGATACCGACACAGTAAGAGTCCGCCTTCGGGCTTAAGGAAACTACTGAACTGAACCATCGTCACGTCCATCTGTTCAAGCAGCAACAGCAAGTACCAGCAGAAAATATACAGATATGGGTGAGATTCCCGTTCATCAACAAAACAAAACAGCAGTAGTAAAAACGGGATGACTCACCAGGTAACAGCGTACCCAACATGCTTACTAAAATTCTCCATATAAATCATGTTAAACAATTAACAACATAAAATAAGGCATTCTTAAACAATACAACGATGTATAATAGTAAATGTAAACATCAACAGCCATGAAATGGAGTGTAATGTAAATGACTCAATGCCAATGCCACTGGGTACTACTCTGACCCCTACTCCATGAAGCTAACAAAACGTCGGAGAGAGTGAATGGGAGGACATGTTCCGTGCGTGCCAGCCTTGGGCAAGATGCTACAACATTCGTAACATGCACATATCTGGCTTTTATGGAAACACTCTCGACCAAACATGAAAAGTACGGCATCTAGTAGAGGATATCAGTGTATTGCTTGGATTAGCCACGACACAGAAGAGCTACCAACTGGCCACATGTCAACCCTTCCAACCCTGATACCTCCAAAAAGACCACTGAAGATCGTCACCGTAAGATTCGCACCCGCATCAAGGTGTAAGCTCAACTCCCAGGCTCAAGGCCTTACAACTATGCAAATGAAATGCCATTGCTTATACAAAGCAGATGCGAAAAAGCAATGTCTATCCATCGGATAAACCTCAAGGTCCACTAAGGTTCTCTCCCTTAGGAACTATACGTGTCTTTTGAAAAACAAAACCTTTATCCACCGGATAAATCTCGTGATCCCTCCAGGATCGAGTCATCACAAGACTGAAACAATTGAACGACTGATTCGGGTCCGAATCACCGGTCCGTCATCGAACTACTGTTCCGAAACCCAAAACGTTTCGTGTTTGTGTTTATGTCTTATGCAGTCATTGATGCACTAAGTCATCAATGGAATAGTATATGGTCTTGTTTCACCACATACTATACTTAATTAACCCTTGTCTTCAACTCTTAGTTAATTACTTAACTTAGGTTTTAATGCTTAAAACTTTACAGTTTGAGTTGAAAAAACTTTTTATAAACAAAACCATTTCTCGCAGGGCGAATACAGGTTTGGCGACGCCTGGCAGAGAAGTTAATTTTACTTCTTAGACAGTCTTTCTGCTTCGCGAGACGAAGATGGTATCGCTACGTGAGGCAGAAAGGCTATATCTTTTACTGTTTAGACAATCCTTCTGGTTCGCGAGGCGAGAACGACTTCGTGACGCTAGACCGAGAAGTTATATATTTGCTGCTAGGGCTAGTCCACTGTCTCGCGTGGTGAGACAATGTTAGCCGGGCGAATGCCTTATCTTCCCTCTGTCTCACATGGCGAGACAGGGTTAGCCAGGCGACTGCCCTGTTATCATTATTCCCTAACTCCTTCATTAATTCTCTTTTTGAAACACTTAGTTTGATTAAAGGACCTATGGCTAAAGAAAAGACATTTTCCCATTTTGGTGACACACTTTAAAGGTTAAAACTTCATTTGATCTTTGGATCAAAATCACTTAGGGTTTTCCTTTGAAACATAGGTTATAAAATTACTTTTCGTACTTCAAAACTTTGCTATATCAAGAACAACACATGTTCTTATGTTTCTTCTAACAATGGCCACAAGCCTACTCCAATGAAAAGTGGAGACTTTGCTTCAGCAACTAAGCAAATAAAGCTCAAAATGCTTACACAAATATGATAAACAACAATTACACATTATTACCTCATAATCAAACATAAAAGTCCATCACACATCATGGCCTCATAATCAAGCATAAAAGTCCATACTTGATCTAGCGATCAAAGTACGTTTTTCAACATACATGGAAATGATTTTCATTCAATCACATCATCATCAACATATGCTAGAGCACACTATAATACACTAAAGCATCAACTCATCAAGACAACTTTGTTCTTCAAGAGAACTTAACAAAACTTAACAATTAAAAGTGAACCCAAACTAAAGGGTTTCACCCACACATAAACTTAAACAACCATCTTCACTACCACCATCTTGGTGTGATGAAGTTCACCCCCTATACCTGTTGCAGAGCAGATATCCGGAACAAAGTCGGTTGATCGGTTTGTGAACCTCTTGACAATCGTCACCAACTACAACAACACAACAATCAAACATTAAACAACAATCAAAACAAAACTCAACAATTCTACCTAAGGGTTTCGGCCACCCTAAAGAAAATAAAGCTAGGAATTGATTTTGGTTTTCCATTTCATGGATTCAAAGGCAATAGGAAAGCTAAGGATGAAATCAAGTGTTAGAAATCAAAAATTTATGAAAAACACTATTCATCATCACAATAGGGTTCGGCCAAATTGGGGATTTAGGGTCATGATGAGAATTGAATCATAACCTCTTGGGTTTAGGTAGAGAATGATGAAGTGAGTTCATAGAAATTGGTTTCACATCAAAAGGATTTTTCTACAAATTCCTATGGATTTTCAAAGTTTTGGATCTAAGAATTTATTTTCATGAAAATGAAGTTTGATCTTGAAATAGAGAGAGATTCAAGAAGCTAGGATATCATAGAAGTGATCTTACCTTAGAATGAAGGAAGATTGCTCAAGGAAGCAAGTGATTCTAACAAGTATATCAAGGTTTTCAAGAAGAAAATGAAGTTTCTCTCAAGAACAACTATGGAGTTCTATGGGGAGTGGGGCTGTGCGTGAATGAGGGCTGTGAGGGGCTGAGTCCAGCTCTTTAAAACCTCACTTAAGGGCAAAAAGGTCATTTGCCAAAAGGGTAAAATGGTAAAAGTGTAAAAGACTAAGGTTAGGGGCATTTTGGTAATTTCACGTCTAGATTTTCCCGACCGTCATGGCGACTCAGGCATACTCTCACAAGTGTCCTGGGATGATGTGGTATCAAGCTTATTAGTTGGCAAGTCCCGTAAATCCATATGTGGCTCCGTTCATCACCCGATTGAGGATTCCGCTCGAACGGAGGTCAGGAAGTGATTTTTTTGAAATTTTTGTGAAATTTAACCAAAACGTAGAGAATCGAATTCTAAGACTTACTATCTCGTTCACGGGTCCATCTGAGGTCTCCTGAGCAGTAAAACCATACCGTCAGTGTAAAAACGCAGACCGGACTCCGTTTGAGTTTTCGACTCAAAACTTAATCGTAGTTTCCTACAATATCGTCAAGCATGACTATGGTCTCGGAATATTTTATTTCCATTCCTAAGACCTCGAATAAAATAAAGACGTTAAAATACTGAAGAATTAGAAAACGTGAAAATCGGGGCGTTACATTCCTACCCCTCTTAAAAGAATTTCGTCCTCGAAATTATATGTAACTCTTAAAACAAACTCGGATACTGTTGTTGCATGTCCTCTTCTCTTTCCCAGGTTGCATCACCTATAGTCTCGTTCCAGATAACTTTGACCAAAGCTATCTCCTTCCCTCGCAGTTTCTTTATCCTTCTGCCCTTGATCTTAACCGGCAGCGTTTCATAGGTTAGTTTATCCTTTAGTTGTACTGAATCAGACCCTATGACATGACTGGGATCAGGAATATACTTTCGCAATTGCGAAACATGAAAAACATTGTGAAGGTTGGATAGAAAAGGCGGTAAAGCTATCTGGTAAGCTATTGGACCTATCCGACGAAGAATTTGATAAGGTCCAATGAATTTTGGAGTGAGTTTTTTAGACTTAAGGACCCTGCCCACCTCAGTCATTGGAGTGACTCTCAAAAACACATGATCCCCTTCCTCGAACTCAAGTGGCCTACGTCTTTTATCCGCATAACTCTTCTGTCGGCTCTGAGTTGTCCTCATCTTTTCTTGAATCAGTTTCACCTTCTCAGTTGTTTGTTGCACTAGTTCAGGTCCTAATGAAGCACTTTCTCCCTCTTGATACCAACACAAAGGTGTTCTGCAACGTCGTCCGTATAAAGCTTCGTAGGGCGCCATCCCTATACTTGAATGATAACTATTGTTGTAGGTGAATTCTATCAACGGTAGGAAATTTTCCCAACTTCCGGCATGTTCCAACACACATGCCCTCAACAAGTCCTCTAAAGACTGAATCGTTCTTTCCGATTGTCCATTAGTTTGAGGATGGTAAGCCGAACTTAATCGTAACTTTGTTCCTAAAGCTTCATGTAAACTTCGCCAAAATCACGAAGAAAAACGCGGGTCTCTATCCGATATGATACTTGAAGCTACTCCATGCAGTCTCACAATCTCACTGATATAAATCTGAGTAAGCTTTTCCATGGAATACTTGAGATTGATAGGTAGAAAATGAGCTGATTTCGTAAGCCTATCAATTATTATCCAAATGGAATCATATCCTTTAGGTGTCCTTGGTAAACATGTTACAAAATCCATCGCTATGCCGTCCCATTTCCACTCTGGGATATCCAACGGAAGTAACATTCCTGCTGGCCTTTGAAGTTCAACCTTTGCTTTTTGACACACTAAGCAAGATGCCACATAATCAGCTACATCTCTTTTCATGCCTTGCCACCAAAACAACCGCTTCAGGTCTTGGTACATCTTGGTTGACCCTGGATGCATACTCAACTTGCTTCTATGAGCTTCGTTCAAAATTAACCTTCTTATCTCTGGGTTGTTTGGCACACAAACCCGTTCTCCTCGTCCTAGGATTCCATCTGCTCCTTCCTTGTATTCAGACGTCATCCCTTTCTTCAGATTCCTTCGCTCTTTCTCCAAATACTGGTCGTATACTTGTTTCTCTCGAATCTGATCCATCAGACCACAAGATACTGTAACCATGCCTACACATAGTCTTCCTGGCATACTAACCACGGACAAATGCATATCTCTGAACTATTCCAACAGCTCGTGTTCCTTAACCATCATGGCAGACACATGCAATACTTTCCTACTCAGCGCATCCGCTACCACATTAGCTTTTCCCGGATGATACTGCAACTGGAAGTCGTAATCCTTCAAAAATTCTAGCTACAGTCTTTGCCTCATATTGAGCTCTTTCTGATCGAACAGGTACTTCAAGCTCTTATGATCACAGAAAACATTAAACGTCGAACCATACAAGTAGTGCCTCCAAATCTTCAACCAAAAGACTACCGCTGCTAACTCCAGATCATGAGTTGGGTAATTCTTCTCGTGCACTTTCAAATGTCTCGAGGCATATGCTACCGCCTTCCGATTCTGCATCAGAACATAGCCTAATCCTTGGTATGAAGCGTCATAGTACACTTCAAAAGGTTCGCTTGGATCTGGCAATATCAACACTGGCGATGTAGTCAGCCTTCTATTCAGCTCCTGAAAACTCTGCTCACAGGCTTCAGTCCATTCAAACGTTTTATCCTTCCTCGTCAATTGGGTAAGATGTCCTACAATCTTAGAAAATCCCTCGATAAACCTCCGATAATTCCTAGCCAAACCCACAACACTGCGTATCTCAGTCACTGTGGTTGGTCTTTCCCACTCAAGAACTGCTTCAACTTTCGACGGATCTGCAGCAATTCCTTCCTTTGAAATTACATGACCCAAAAACTGCACTTCGTCGAGCCAAAAGTCACACTTGGACAACTTTGCATACAGCTGTTTCTCTTTCAGAACCTGAAGAACCACACTAAGATGTTCAGCGTGTTCTTCCTGGTCTCGCGAATAGATGAGTATGTCGTCTATGAAGACAACGACAAACTTATCCAGGTATGGACGAAAGATCCTATTCATATAATCCATGAATATAGCTGGAGCATTCATCACACCAAACGGCATTACAAGATATTCGTAGTGCCTATAGCGTGTTCGAAACGCTATCTTTGGTACATCCTCTACCTTCACACGAATCTGGTGATAACCCGGTCGCAAATCAATCTTGAAGAAAACTGCCGCTCCCCTCAACTGATCCATCAAGTCATCTATCCTCGGAAGTGGATACTTGTTCTTAATGGTAACCTTATTCAACTGGCGATAATCCACGCATAGGCGAGATGTTCCATCTTTCTTTTTCACCAACAACACAGGTGCTCCCCACGGCGACCCACTGGGTCTAACAAACTGCTTCCCCAATAAGTCCACCAACTGTTCCTTCAAGGTTTCCAACTCAGCAGTTGCTATACGATACGATGCCATAGACACTGGTCCAGTTCCTGGCACAAGATTGATCGCAAACTCAATGTCCCAAACTGGCGGCAAACCTGGTATGCCTTCAGGAAAGACCTCCGGAAACTTGTTCACGACAGGTACACCCTCTAAGACTAGCTCGCTCTTGACCTCCAAAGAAGATAGTAACATGTATCCTTGAGCTCCAACTCTCAAAGAAGTGTTTACATGGTTGGCAATCAAAAATCCAGAATTCTCACAACTAAGGAAAACTAAGGTTTTATTTGCACAGTCTTACAGGATATGATTAGAAGATAACCAATCCATTCCTAAGATTACATCCATTTGCGAAAGAGGCAAACAGATCAAATCAATCAAAAATGTTCTATCTTTAACAGAAATAGAACAGTTCAAACAAACTTCAGCAGTTATAACAGGCTTTGCAGTAGGCGTAGAAATTACCAAATCAAAAGGTAAAGAAGACACAGGTAATCCCAATAGATTCATACAGTCATAGGCAATAAAGGAATGCGTTGCGCCTGAATCAAACAGTACAGTTAAGGTTTTACCTCCCGTGACACACTGACCTTGGATTAAGTCTTCATTTTGAGAAGCTTCAGCGCCTCCCATGGTATAGATTCTGCCTTTTGCCTTAGGCCTCGGAGCTTGGACATTGTTGACAGAATGTTCCACTTTTGGTTGCATGCATTCACGTGAGATATGTCTCGGTTTCCCACACTTGAATTAGATAATCCCTTTAAATGAACAGTCTTTGGTGATGTGATTACGCTTCCCACACTTCATGCACTTGCTTGGGGCATTTCCAGACTGACTGAAACCCCCACTGCTTCCTCCCGTAGAACGTTGATCTTGTTGCTTTGCATACGGCTTCCATTAAGATTTGTTGTCTCGACCACCGCTTCCTCTCTGGAACTTACCCAGTCCAGAAATCTATACCCGCTTGTCCTTGGGCTCCAAGCTCTCGATCAGACGACACTTTTCCACCAGCCTTGGAAAAACAGAAATTTCCAGAGGAACAACAGCTCTTTTCAAGTCGATCCTCAGACCTCCTTCAAATTTCCTGCACTTCCACTCTTCTCTTGCGTTGTCCAGAAAATAATTCGAGAACTTTGCCCCACTTTCAAACTTGGCCCCGTATTCAGCTACGGTCATTCCCCCTTGTCTCAGCTGGAGGAACTCCATCTCTTTCTCGTGCCTTGCACTTGCAGGAAAATACTTTTCCAAGAACTTTCCCTTAAAAGCATTCTAATCCACAGCTTGTTGATCATGCACCAGCATCTGACGGGCTCCTTCCCACCAGTATTCAGCATCCTCCACCAGCATATAGGTTGCATAGACAACCTTGTTATTCTCAGTGCACCTCATTGATCCAAAGATTTTCTCTAGCGTCTGGATCCAACGCTCAGCTAACTCAGGATTGAATTAACCTTTGAATTGAGGTGGATTTCGACGAAGAAATTCGTCCAGTCCTCTACCTCCGACAGCTCGGTCGTCACGTTGAACCATCGTAGCTGCCATTTCCCGTATGGCGTTCACAGCAGCAGTCAGGTTTTGAGCAGCCATTGCTACCTTCAAAACCAGAATTGTCAAACTCAAAGGAATAAAGCAAACAACGTTATCCTCCTTACGGAGATAACAACAGAGAAACACACAGAGAACATAACACAAACAAGACAGACCATAACCTACAAACCCCAAAAAGACTCGGCCAGCTCTGATACCAAATAATGCAACACCCTTTCCCGAGTGTCACATTCCTGAACATTTATAAGGCCGAAAATATTTATTAATGCGGAAAATACGGTTTTTTTTTTCTTTTAACAAGATGTAATGGGATTAATAAAGGTAAATAATACTAATAAATGAACTTAGGTTCACCATGCATTTCTAGAACATACTGTATTAAAATACAGAAAGCAAAAAACAGAAATAACAATATTACTGTATACATACATAAGTCTAATGTATAACTGACATAAGAATAAAATAAGTACTAGGAGTCGTAGCGCCCAAAAGGTACTACAGATACCGACACAGTCTGGCCCAGACAAAACTAAACCACAAAAAGAGTCCGCCTCCGGGGTTAAGGAAACTACTGAACTGAACCATCGTCACGTCCATCTGTTCAAGCAGCAACAGCAAGTACTAGCAGAAAATAGACAGATATGGGTGAGATTCCCGTTCATCGACACAACAAAACAGCAGTAGTAAAAATAGGATGACTCACCAGGTAACAGCATACCCAACATGCTTACTAAAATTCTCCATATAAATCATGTTAAACAGTTAACAGCATAAAAGAAGGCATTTTTAAACAATACAGCGATGTAAAACAGTAAATGTAAACATCAACAGCCATGCAATGCAGTGCAATGTACATGACTCAATGCCAATGCCACTGGGTACTAGTCTGACCCCTACTCCATGGAGCTAACAAAACGTCGGAGAGAGAGAATGGGAGGACATGTTTCGTGTGCGCTAGCCTTGGGCAAGATGCTATAACATTCGTAACATGCACGTATCTGGCTTTTACGGAAACACTCTCGACAAAACGTGAAAAGTACGGCATCTAGTAGAGGATATCAGTGTATTGCTCGGATTAACCACGACATAGAAGAGCTACCAACTGGCCACATGTCAGCCCTTCCAACCCTGGTACCTCCAAAAACACCATTGAAGATCGTCACCGTAAGATTCGCACCCGCATCAAGGTGTAAGCTCAACTCCTAGGCTCAAGGCCTTACAACTATCCAAATGAAATGCCAACGCTTACACAAAGCAGATGCGAAAAAGCAATATCTATCCATCGGATAAACCTCAAGGTCGACTAAGGTTCTCTCCCTTAGGAACTATACGCGTCTTTT
Source organism: Ammopiptanthus mongolicus (assembly GCA_039655645.1). Taxonomy (NCBI): domain Eukaryota; kingdom Viridiplantae; phylum Streptophyta; class Magnoliopsida; order Fabales; family Fabaceae; genus Ammopiptanthus; species Ammopiptanthus mongolicus. The sequence continues at coordinate 29,623,551 of CM077350.1, forward strand.
GAAAAACAAAACCTTTATCCACCAGATAAATCTCGTGATCCCTTGGGGATCGAGTCATCACAAGACTGAAACAATTGAACGACTGATTGGGGTCCGAATCACCGGTCCGTCATTGAACTACTGTTCCAAAACCCAAAACGTTTCGTGTTTGTGTTTATGTCTTATGAAGTCATTGATGCACTAAGTCATCAATGGTATAGTATATGGTCTTGTTTCACCACATACTATACTTAATTAACCCTTGTCTTCAACTCTAAGTTAATTACTTAACTTAAGTTTTAATGCGTAAAACTTTACAGTTTGAGTTGAAAACACTTTTTATAAACAAAACCATTTCTCGCAGGGCGAATACAGGTTTCTCGACGTGAGGCTGAGAAGTTAATTTTACTTCTTAGACAGTCTTTTTTCTTCGCGAGGCGAAAATAACATCGCGACGCGAGGCAGAGAGGCTATATCTTTCACTGTTTAGACAGTCCTTCTGGTTCGCGTGGCGAGAATGACTTCGCGACGCAAGACCGAGAAGTTATATCTTTGCTGCTCGGGCTGGTCCACTATCTCGCGTGGCGAGACAATGTTAGCCGGGTGAATGCCTTATCTTCCCTCTGTCTCGCGTGGCGAGACAGGGTTAGCCAAGCGAGTGGCCTGTTTTCATTTTTCCCTAACTCCTTCATTAATTCTCTTTTTGAAACACTTAGTTTGATTAAAGGACCTATGGCTAAAGAAAAGACATTTTCCCACTTTGGTGACACACTTTAAAGGTTAAAACTTCATTTGATCTTTGGATCAAAATCACTTAGGGTTTTCCTTTGAAACATATTACTTTTCTTACTTCAAAACTTTGCTATATCAAGAACAACACATGTTCTTATGTTTCCTCTTACTAAGGCCACAAGCCTACTCAGTGAAAAGTGGAGACTTTGCTTCACCAACTAAGCAAATATAGCTCAAAATGTTTACACAAATATGATAAACAACAATTACACATTATTACCTCATAATCAAACATAAAAGTCCATCACACATCATGGCCTCATAATCAAGCATAAAAGTCCATACTTGATCCAGTGATCAAAGTAGGTTTTTCAACATACATGGAAATTATTTTCATTCAATCACATCATCATCAACATATACTAGAGCACACTACAATACACTAAAGCATAAACTCATCAAGACAACTTTGTTCTTCAGGAGAAATTAACAAAACTTAACAATTAAAAGTGAACCCATACTAAAAGGTTTCACCCACAAATAAACTTAAACAACCAACTTCACTACATCTTGGTATGATGAGGTTCACCCCCATACCTGTTGAAGAGCAGATATCCGGATCAAAGTCGGTTGATCGGTTTGTGAACCTTCTGACAATCGTCACCAACTTCAACAACACAACAATCAAACATTAAACAACAATCAAAACAAAACTCAAAAATTCTACCTAAGGGTTTCGGCCACCCTAAAGAAAATAAAGCTAGGAATTGATTTTGGTTTTCCATTTCATGGATTGAAAGGCAATAGGAAAGCTAAGGATGAAATCAAGTGTTACAAATCAAAACTTGATGAAAAACACTATTCATCATCACTATAGGGTTCGGCCAAATTGGGGATTTAGGGGTGATGAGAATTGAATCATAAGCTCTTGGGTTTAGGTAGAGAATGATGAAGTGAGTTCATAGAAATTGGTTTCACATCAAAAGTATTTTTCTACAAATTCCTATAGATTTTCAATGTTTTGGATCTATGAATTTATTTTTCATGAAAATGAAGTTTGATCTGGAAATAGAGAGAGATTCAAGAAGCTAGGAGATCATAGAAGTGATCTTACCTAAGAATGAAGGAAGATTTTTCAAGGAATCAAGTGATTCTAACAAGTAAATCAAGGTTTTCAAGAAGAAAATGAAGTTTCTCTCAAGAACAACTATGGAGTGCTATGGGGAGAGGGGCTATGCGTGAATGAGGGCTGTGAGAGGCTGAGTTCAGCTCTTTAAAACCTCACTTAAGGGCAAAAAGGTCATTTGATAAAAGGGTAAAATGGTAAAAGTGTAAAAGACTAAGGTTAGGGGCATTTTGGTAATTTCGCGTCTAGATTTTCCCGACCGTCATGGCGACTCAGGCATACTCTCCCAAGTGTCCTGGGATGATGTGGTATCAAGCTTATCCGTTGGCGAGTCCCGGTAAATCCATATGTGGCTCCGTTCGTCACCCGATTGAGGATTCCGCTCGAAAGGAGGTCAAGAAGTGATTTTTTTGAAATTTAACCAAAACGTAGAGAATCGAATTCTAAGACTTACTGTCTCGTTCACGGGTCCATCTGAGGTCTCCTGAGCTTTAAAATCATCCTGTCAGTGTAAAAACGCAGACCGGACTCCGTTTGAGTTTTCGACTCAAAACTTAATCGTAGCTTCCTACGATATCGTCTGGCATGACTATGGTCTCAGAATATTTTATTTTCATTCCTAAGACCTCGAATAAAATAAAGACGTTAAAATACTGAAGAATTAGAAAACATAAAAATCGAGGCGTTACACCAAGAATTCTCTAAGCTGATGCAAGCAGAATTTGAAATGAGCATGATGGGAGAATTGAAGTTCTTCCTTGGATTGCAAATCAAGCAGACGAGTGATGGTATCTACATCCATCAACAAAAGTACATCAAGGAAATTCTAAAGAAGTACAAAATGGATTGTTCAAAGATCATGAAAAATCCCATGCAAACTAATGCTAATCTAAGCAAAGATGAGGAAGGTAAAAAGGTAGACCCAATTGTCTACAGAGGTGTGATTGGATCTCTTCTTTATTTAACATCTAGCAAACCTGATATTCAGTTTAGTGTTTGTATGTGTGTTAGATTCCAATCTGATTCCAAAGAATCTCATCTTAAGGTTGTTGAAAGAATCTTTAGATATTTGCTTGGAACTACTAATCTTTGTTTAATGTACTTGAGAACAAAAGATTACAGATTAGTTGGTTTTTGTGATGCTGACTTTGTTGGAGATAGAATTGAAAGGAAAAGCACCAGTGGAGGATGTCACTTCATTGGAGCAAACTTAGTCTCCGGGTCAAGCAAAAGACAGACGACTATCGCACTCTCAACTGCAAAAGCAGAATATGTCTCTACTGCAAGTTGCTGCTCACAACTATTATGGGTAAAACATCAACTCGAAGATTACTCTATATTTGAGCATAATATACCTGTATGGTGTGATAATTCAAGTGTTATTTGCTTAACTAAGAATCCCATACAACATTCTAAGGCTAAGCACGTAGAAATCAAACATCACTTCATAAGAGATTATGTTCAAAAAGGTGCATTTGATGTTAAGTTTGTTAAAACTGAAAATCAATGGGCTGATATCTTTACAAAACCATTAGCTGAGGATAGGTTTAAGTATATAAGAGATAACTTGAATATACACTGCATTGTTGAATAACCGGTCTAATGTGTATTGCATTACCTGTCTGTGTTTAACCGTCTGACCCTTTGAGTCATACTCTTTTTCAAATAATATTTGTTTATTATCCTTTAAATGACGCTTTATTATCTGAGGCAACATGTGTACATGTCTATTTTTAAATCTGAACCGTTCATTTTAAAATCTCCATCCGTATGTTTTCAAGTCTCTATCTCTTCGTTTTTAAAACCATCAAGAGGATGCATTTGCTCAGGGGGAGCAGTTGAAGAAGCCTTTAGGCAAAACCAAAGGACAAACTTGCTTTTAAGCTATTTTTGTTCTTTTTAATACTTATTTGTAATTTTCTTTAACTTACCTTGTACACAGCCAATGATGGTTAAATACAATTACCTCATCTGTTTCTCTTTTTTGATAATGACAAAAGGGGGAGAAAGCTAAATGAAAAATGTTTTAATGTTATAAGCTGACATGAACAATTGTTTATCCGTCTGATATGGAAATATGATAAATAATATGCATCTTTTCTTTTCTCTCTGTCTATGTTTTATTGCTTTTGATAATGTCAAAAGGGGGATAAAATACTAAGATAAGACTAAGATAAAAAGATCAATGCTTTCAATGCTTATCTGTCTGATGCTTATCTATCTGAGTATGTTGTAATAATGGAACAATGTTTAATCGGTCTGATCATGTTACAATTGTCTGATACATATACATGACTGCTTTATGTGAATTTTCTTAAGTTTATTAAATCATTTAACATGTTTTGTCATCATCAAAAAGGGGGAGATTGTTGAGTCTCCAAAATGTTTGATGTGCATTTACCATAGTTTTGATGAGATTAAAATAGTTATTCAATAATTTAATTGAAACCCGTCTGTGGTGTTTAACTTGTCTACTCAGTGTGCAGATTAAAACATTAAGTGTCTATATGATCTAAGTTCTAGCGTGTTATCACCCGTTTGGACCTAAGGCAAAAGTTCACTCGTCTGAACTAAGTGAAAGTTCACTCGTTTCAACTAGGAGAAGTTCACCCGTCTAATGAAGTCTTCACCAGTCTGTTGACCAGCGTTGAAGAAATCCCTTTAACCCGTCTAATGAAGAAATCAACCATCTGATCAAAGGAAGACTCACCTGTCTGAAAGACTACGCAACTGACGTCATTCTCTTTATCAAGAGTCAACCCGTCTAATGAAGTTACTCACCTGTCTGGTGACTAACGTTGAAGAATATATTGGATGAAAGCTGCCTCGTCTCTGAAAAGGAACTTCAATAAAGTGCTTTGCCTGAACACAACTGCATCTTACACTAAAAGGGAAAGTCTTCCCTCTGATGGCAAAAAGCAAGTATAAAGACCCGCTAAGACCAAAGGTGTATCAGAAATCTTCACCATGTTGATGAGAGAGAACAAGCGAAGTTCGCAAGGCCTTAATGGCTGATCAGAACGACTTTTTGCATTTATTGAAGATCTGCAAAACGCCAAGCCTTCAAACATTGTGTCTAACGGCTTTAAAATCTTGAAGCCTATTTAATGAAGAAGACTTTGAAGATTCAAGCAAGAGAAGCAAAGCGAAAAGAGAAGAGAACGAACAAAGCAATCAAAGAGCATTTACTCTGCGCATTTATATCTTCATTCTTTCATTATTTATTCTTCAATCATTTGAAGTTATTACACAGTCTTTTAGAAATTCACATTTAATACACTCGTCTGAGTGCTTGTGAAAGACTTGCAAATTGTAATTTATTTTGCAACTTCTCTCAATCAAACCCGTCTGAGCCTGGAGAGGCTAGGTGTGCAAACAATACTTGTCTGGAGGCTGGAGAGGCTAGGTGTGCAAACAATACTCGTCTGAGCCTGGAGAGGCTAGGTGTGCAAACAATACTTGTCTAGAGCCTGAAGAGGCTAAGTGTGAAAATAATACTTGTCTGTCTTGTAACCTGATTCAGTTATAGTGAGAAAACTTGGTGCTGCCAAGGATTGGACGTAGCCTCATTGTTAACGGGTGAACCAGGATAAAACCTGTTGAGTGATCTCTCTCTTTCCCTTAACTCTTTAGTTTGATTATTTATCTTAACTATCATCTAACTAAAGGGGTTTCTAATTGTGTTTATCAAACCTATTTTCATCTTGCATGATTGTGTGTTTTCTATGAAAACCTTCAGACGAGTTTTTAGTCTGATTGACCTGTCTGAGTTTACTCGTCTGTGCCTTACCCTTCCGTGCTTGCGAAAAAGTTTATAATTCCGCTTAATTTTAAGAAACACCATTCAACCCCCTTCTAGTGTTTGTAGGTATCTATTTCATATTCATGGAGGTTTAAGTTTTGAAGCATAAACTTCAAAAATTCGTAGAAAATTCTAGAAAAATCCTTTTAATGTCAAACCAATTTCTATGAGCTAGGAGCATCATCCTCTTCCACTATCTTCATGAGAGTTACAGATATTTCTCTGAGCCTTGTAATGATACCAAGATCGATGCATCTGAACAGTATCACGATATTTTGAGTAGACGCTTGATTAGCATCACTGGACGCTTCTCAAATGAGCTAAGGAGCTTGGTTATCCCCTGGGCACATTCACAAGGAAGTTTAACTCTTAGCATTCTGGCAAATTAGCATAGTATGCTTCTTTGACCCTGTTACTGGTTGAATTAGGATTTGATGTCCATCTGAATCTTGTTTATATGGATAGTAGGATTAATTAGACACTAAATACATCCAATTCGGACACCTACGGCTCAATATATGGCCATCAAACGCTATTGACCTCTTACGGACACAATTTAACAAAGATAGAGATCAATTTAACAAAGATAGAGATCGAGATTGATTTAACAAAGATAGAGATCGATTTCGCTATTGACCTCTTCATGAGAGTTGCAGATATTTCTCTGAGCCTTCCAACGATGCCTAGATCGATGCATCTGGACACATAAAGCTCTTGAAATTGTCAGCAGATACTTCCATGTTCTTAATGCCACGAACAATTTCACATCTCAAGCTTGAAGAAGGAATTTCACTCAGATAGAGATTGATTCAGATCTCGACTTCTTCAGGAAACATGTAGGTATTTCTCTTATCTTTCTAAACAAACCAAGATCACTACATTTGGACCAACGTACCTCAAAATACGACGTTTTGGACGCTTGATTGTCTGCAGCAGGCGCTTGACTTCAATCTTCATTGTTATTTACTTGTGCAGCTTTTGCACTTTTGTCTTTGTCCACGCTTTTCTTCTCTTTCTTCGGTTAGGATTGCTGATGAATTTGTCTTCTTCTCTTACAGTACTTGATGCTTCAGAGCTTTATCGAAATGGCTACCTCAATTTCTGGTCAAGCTGGACTTTAAATATCTTAATACGTCATTCAAATTTACTTCTCCACCCATCATAATGTTCTGTATTCTAAGTAGACACTTGATTAGCTTCACTGGACGCTTCTTAAATGAGCTAAGGAGCTTGGTTATCCCCTGGGCACATTCACAAGGCTGTTTAACTTGTAGCATTCTGACCAGTTAGCGTATTATGCTTCTTTGACCCTGTTACTGGATGAATTAGGATTCGGTGTCCTCATGAAACTTGTATATATGGATATTAGGTTTAATAAGACACTAATTTCATCCAATTCGGACCCCTACAGCTCAATATATGGCCATCAAACGCTACAAAGGTATGACTATCAGGAACAACATCTTGTCACCAACTTACGGAAGCAATTTAACAAAGATAGAGATCGATTTCGCTATTGACCTCTTCATGAGAGTTACAGATATTTCTCTGAGCCTTCCAACGATACCTAGATCGATGCATCTGAACACATAACGCTCAAGAAATTGTCAGCAGATGCTTGCATGTTCTTAATGTCACGAACAGTTTCACATCACAAGCTTGATGAAGGAATTTCACTCAGATAAAGATTGATTCGTATCTCGACTTCTCCAGCAAACATGTAGGTATTTCTCTTATCTTTCTAAACAAACCAAGATCACTAGATTTGGATGAGCGTACCTCATAATACGATGTTTTGGACGCTTGATTGTCTGCTGCAAGCGCTTGATTTCAATCTTCATTGTTTTTTACTTTTGCAGCTTTTTCACTTTTATCTTTGTCCACGATTTTCTTCTCTTTTTTCTGTTAGGATTGCTTATGCTTTTGTCTTTTTCTGTTATAGTACTTGATGCTTCAGAGCTTTATTGAAAAGGTTACCTCAATTTCTGGTCAAGCTTGGACTTTGAATATCTTCATACTTCATTCAAAATTACTTCTCCAGCCATCACAATGTTCTATATTTTGAGTAGACGCTTGATTAGATTCACTGAACGCTTCTTAAATGGGCTAATTAAGGAGCTTGTTTATCCCCTGGGCACATTCACAAGGCTGTTTAACTCTTAGCATTCTGGCCAGTTAGCATATTATTCTTCTTTGACCCTGTTACTGGCCGAATTAGTATTCGATGTCCGCCTGAAACTTGTTTATATGGATATTAGGTTTAGTTAGACACTAATTTCATCCAATTCGGACACCTACAGCTCAATATATGGCCATTAAACGCTACAAAGGTATGACTATCAGGAACAACATCTTGTGACCAAGTTACGGACGCAATTTAACAAAGATAGAGATCGATTTCGCTATTGACCTCTTCATGAGAGCTGCAGATATTTCTATGAGCCTTCCAACGATACCTAGATCGATGCATCTGAACACGAAACGCTCAAGAAAATATCAGCAGATGCTTGCATGTTCTTAATGTCACGAACAGTTTCACATCTCAAGCTTGATGAAGGAATTTCACTTAGATAGAGATTGATAAAGATCTCGACTTATGCAGGAAACATGTTATTTCTCTTATCTTTTTAAACAAACCAAGATCACTACATTTGGACGAGCGTACCTCAAAATACGATGTTTCGGACGCTTGATTGTCTGCAGCAGGCGCTTGACTTCAATTTTCAACGTTTTTGCTTTTGCAGCTTTTGTACTTTTGTCTTTGTCCATGCTTTTCTTCTTTTTCTTCTGTTAGGATTGCTGAAGCTTTTGTCTTCATCTATTACAGTACTTGATGCTTCAGAACTTTATTGAAAAGGGTACCTTATTTTCTGGTCAAGCTTGGACTTTGAATATCTTAATACTTCATTCAAAATTACTTCTCAAGCCATCATAATGTTCTGTATTCGGAGTAGACGCTTGATTAGCTTCGCTGGATGCTTCTTAAATGAGCTAATTAAGGAGCTTGGTTATCCCCTAGGCACATTCATAAGGCTGTTTAACTCGTTACATTCTGACCAGTTCGCGTATTATGCTTCTTTGATTCTGTTACTATTCGAATTAGGATTCTACGTCCTCATGAAACTTGTATATATGGATATTAGGTTTAATTAGACACTAATTTATCCAATTCGTGTACCTACAGCTCAATATATGGCCATCAGACACTAGAAAGGTATGACTATCTGGAACAACATCTTGTCACCAACTTACGGAAGCAATTTAACAAAGACAGAGATCGGTTTCGCTAGTGACCTCTTCAGGAGAGTTGCAGATATTTCCCTGAGCCTTCCAACGATACCAAGATCGATGCATTTGAACAAATAAAGCTCTAGAATTGTCAGCAGATGCTTGCATGTTCTTAATGTCATGAACAGTATCATGTCTCAAGCTTGAAGTATCATGTTCTTATTGTCTTATGCTTCATTGACCCTGTTACTTGCCAAATTAGGATTCGATGTTCGCATGAAACTTGTATATATGGATATTTGGTTTAATTAGACACTAATTTCATCCAATTCAGAGCCCTACAGCTCAATATGTGGCTACCAGATGCTACAAAGGTGTGACTGTCAGGAACAACATCTTGTCACCAACTTACGGATGCAACTTAACAAAGACAGACCGATTTCGCTCTTGACCTCTTCATGAGAGTTGTAGATATTTCTATGAACCTTCCAACGATACCAAGATCGATGCATCTGAACACCTAAAGCTCTAGAAATTGTCAGCAGACGCTTGAATGTTCTTAATGTCACGAACATTATCACATCCCAAGCTTGAAGGAGGAATTTCACTCAGATAGAGATTGATTTAGATCTCGACTTCTTCAGGAAACATGTAGGTATTTCTCTTATCTTTCTTACCAAACCAAGATCAATACATTTGGACTAGCGTATCTCAATATACGATGTTTCGGACGCTTGATTGTCTGCAGCAGGCGCTTGACTTCAATCTTCAGCGTTTTTGCTTTTGCAGCTTTTGTACTTTTGTCTTTGTCCATGCTTTTCTTGTTTTTTTTTCTGTTAGGATTGCTGAAGCTTTTGATTCTTCTATTACAGTACTTGATGCTTCAAAATTTTATTGAAAAGGGTACTTGATTTTCTGGTGAAGCTTGGATTTTGAATATCTTAACACATCATTCAAAATTACTTCTCCAGCCATCATAATGTTCTATATTCTGAGTAGACGCTTGATTAGCTTCACTGGACGCTTCTTAAATAAGCTAATTAGGGAGCTTGGTTATCCCCTGGGCACATTCACAAGGCTGTTTAACTCGTAACTTTCTGACCAGTTAGCGTATTATGCTTCTTTGACCCAGTTACTAGCCGAATTAGGATTCGATGTCCTCATGAAACTTGTATATATGGATATTAGGTTTAATTAGACACTAACTTATCCAATTCGGATACTGACGGCTCAATATATGGCCATCACTAACTAGAAAGGTATGACTATCAGGACCAACTTCCTGTCACCAACTTACGGAAGCAATTTAACAAAGATAGAGACCGGTTTCGCTATTGGCCTCTTTATGAGAGTTGCAGATATTTCTATGAGCCTTCCAACGATACCAAGATCGATGCATTTGAACAAATAAAGCTCTAGAAATGTCAGCAGATGCTTGCATGTTCTTAATGTCACGAACAGTATCACGTCTCAAGCTTGAAGAAGGAATTTCACTCAAATAGAGATTGATAAAGATCTCGACTTATGCAGGAAACATGTAGGTATTTCTCTTATCTTTCTAAACAAACCAAGATCACTACATTTGGAATAGCATACCTCAAAATACGATGTTTCAGACGCTTGATTGTCTGCAGCAGGCGCTTGACTTCAATTTTCAGTGTTTTTGCTTTTGCAGCTTTTGTACTTTTGTCTATGCCATGTTTTTCTTCTTTTTCTTCTGTTAGGATTGCTGAATCTTTTGTCTTCATCTATTACAGTACTTGATGCTTCAGAACTTTATTGAAATGGGTACCTCATTTTCTGGTCAAGCTTGGACTTTGAATATCTTAATACTTCATTCAAAATTACTTCTCCAGCCATCATAATGTTCTGTATTCGGAGTAGATGCTTGATTAGCTTCACTGGACGCTTCTTAAATGAGCTAATTAAGGAGCTTGGTTATCCCTTAGGGACATTCACAAGGCTGTTTAACCCGTAAAATTCTGACCAGTGCGCGTATTATGCTTCTTTGATTCTGTTACTATTCGAATTAGGATTCGACGTCCTCATGAAACTTGTATATATGGATATTAGGTTTAATTAGACCCTAATTTATCCAATTCGAACACCTACAGCTCAATATATGGCCATTAAACGCTAAAAAGGTATAACTATCACGAACAACATCTTGTCACCAACTTACGGACGCAATTTAACAAAGATAGAGATCGATTTTGCTATTGACCTCTTCATGAGAGTTGCAGATATTTCTATAAGCCTTCCAACGATAACTAGATTGATGAATTTGAACACATAATGGTCTAGAAATTGTCAGGAGATGCTTGGATGTTCTTAATATCACGAACTGTTTCACATCTCAAGCTTGAAGAAGGAATTCCACTCAGATAGAGATTGATTCAGATCTCGACTTCTGCAGGAAACATGTAGGTATTTCTCTTATCTTTCTAACCAAACCAAGATCGCTACATTTGGACCAGCGTACCTCAAAATACGACGTTTCGGACGCTTGATTGTCTGCAGCAGGCGCTTGACTTCAATCTTCAGTGTTTTTTGCCTTTGCAGCTTTTGTACTTTTGTCTTTGTCCACGCTTTTCTTCTGTTTCTTCTGTTAGGATTGTTGATGCTTTTGTCTTCTTCTATTACAGTACTTGATGCTTCAGAGCTTTATTGGAAAGGGTACCTCTTTTTCAGGTCAAGCTTGGACATTGAATCTCTTAATACTTCATTCCAAATTACTTCTCCACCCATCATAATGTTTTGTATTCTGAGTAGACACTTGATTAGCTTCGCTGGACTTTTCTTAAATGAGCGAAGGAGCTTGGTTATCCCCTAGGAACCTTCACAAGGTTGTTTAACTCGTAGCATTCCGACCCGTTACCGTATTATGCTTCTTTGACCCTATTACTAGTCGAATTAGGATTTGATGTCCCATTGAAACTTGTATATATGGATATTAAGTTTAATAAGACACTAATTTCATCCAAGTCGGACCCCTACAACTCAATATGTGGCCACCAGAAGCTACAATGGTGTGACTGTTAGGAACAACATCTTGTCACCAACTTACGGATGCAACTTAACAAAGATAGAGACCGATTTCGCTTTTGACCTCTTCATGAGAGTTGCAGATAGTTCTCTGATCCTTCCAACGATACCAAGATCGATGCATCTTAACACCAAAAGCTCTAGAAATTTTCAGCTGGCGCTTGAATGTTCTTAATGTCACGAACATTATCACATCTCAACCTTTAAGAGGGAATTTCACTCAGATAGAGATTGATTCAGATCTCGACTTCTTCAGGAAACATGTAGGTATTTCTTTTATCTTTCTTACCAAGACCAAGATCAACACATTTGGACTAGCGTATCTCAAAATACGATGTTTCGGACGCTTGATTGTCTGCAGCAAGCGCTTGACTTCAATCTTCAGTGTTTTTGCTTTTGTAGCTTTTGTAATTTTGTCTTTGTCCACGCTTTTCTTCTCTTTCTTCCTTTAGGATTTATGAAGCTTTTGTCTTCTTCTATTACAGTACTTGATGCTTCAGAACTTTATTGGGAATGGTACCTCATTTTCTAGTCACGCTTGGACTTTGAATATCTTAATACTTCATTCAAAATTACTTCTCCAGCCATCATAATGTTCTACATTATGTGTAGATGCTTGATTAGCTTCACTGGACGCTTCTAAAATGAGCTAATTAAGGAGCTTGGTTAACCCTTGGGCACATTCACAAGGCTCTTTAACTCGTAACATTCTGACCGGTTAGCGTATTATTCTTCTTTGACCTTGTTACTACCCGAATTAGGATTCGATGTCCTCATGAAACTTGTATATATTGATATTAGGTTTAATTAGACACTAATTTCATCCAATTCTAACACCTACATCTCACTATTTGGCCCTCAAACGCTACAAAGGTATAACTATCAGGAACAACATCTTGTCACCAACTTACGGATGCAATTTAACAAAGATAGAGATCGATTTCGCTATTAAGCTATTCATTAGAGTTGCAGATATTTATATGAGCCTTCCAACGATACCTAGATCGATGCATCTGAACACATAAAGCTCTAGAAATTGTAAGCAAGTGCTTGCATGTTCTTAATATCACGAACAGTTTCACTTCTCAAGCTTGAAGAAGGAATTTCACTCAGATAGAGATTGATTCAGATTTCGACTTCTGCAGGAAACATGTAGGTATTTCTCTTATCTTTCTAACCAAACCAAGATCGCTACATTTGGACCAGCGTACCTCAAAATACGACGTTTCGGACGCTTGATTGTCTGCAGCAGGCGCTTGACTTCAATCTTCAGTGTTTTTTGCCTTTGCAGCTTTTGTACTTTTGTCTTTGTCCACGCTTTTCTTCTGTTTCTTCTGTTAGGATTGTTGATGCTTTTGTCTTCTTCTATTACAGTACTTGATGCTTCAGAGCTTTATTGGAAAGGGTACCTCTTTTTCAGGTCAAGCTTGGACATTGAATCTCTTAATACTTCATTCCAAATTACTTCTCCACCCATCATAATGTTTTGTATTCTGAGTAGACACTTGATTAGCTTCGCTGGACTTTTCTTAAATGAGCGAAGGAGCTTGGTTATCCCCTAGGAACCTTCACAAGGTTGTTTAACTCGTAGCATTCCGACCCGTTACCGTATTATGCTTCTTTGACCCTATTACTAGTCGAATTAGGATTTGATGTCCCATTGAAACTTGTATATATGGATATTAAGTTTAATAAGACACTAATTTCATCCAAGTCGGACCCCTACAACTCAATATGTGGCCACCAGAAGCTACAATGGTGTGACTGTTAGGAACAACATCTTGTCACCAACTTACGGATGCAACTTAACAAAGATAGAGACCGATTTCGCTTTTGACCTCTTCATGAGAGTTGCAGATAGTTCTCTGATCCTTCCAACGATACCAAGATCGATGCATCTTAACACCAAAAGCTCTAGAAATTTTCAGCTGGCGCTTGAATGTTCTTAATGTCACGAACATTATCACATCTCAACCTTTAAGAGGGAATTTCACTCAGATAGAGATTGATTCAGATCTCGACTTCTTCAGGAAACATGTAGGTATTTCTTTTATCTTTCTTACCAAGACCAAGATCAACACATTTGGACTAGCGTATCTCAAAATACGATGTTTCGGACGCTTGATTGTCTGCAGCAAGCGCTTAACTTCAATCTTCAGTGTTTTTGCTTTTGTAGCTTTTGTAATTTTGTCTTTGTCCACGCTTTTCTTCTCTTTCTTCCTTTAGGATTTATGAAGCTTTTGTCTTCTTCTATTACAGTACTTGATGCTTCAGAACTTTATTGGGAATGGTACCTCATTTTCTAGTCACGCTTGGACTTTGAATATCTTAATACTTCATTCAAAATTACTTCTCCAGCCATCATAATGTTCTACATTATGTGTAGATGCTTGATTAGCTTCACTGGACGCTTCTAAAATGAGCTAATTAAGAATCTTGGTTAACCCTTGGGCACATTCACAAGGCTCTTTAACTCGTAACATTCTGACCGGTTAGCGTATTATTCTTCTTTGACCCTGTTACTACCCGAATTAGGATTCGATGTCCTCATGAAACTTGTATATATTGATATTAGGTTTAATTAGACACTAATTTCATCCAATTCTAACACCTACATCTCACTATTTGGCCCTCAAACGCTACAAAGGTATAACTATCAGGAACAACATCTTGTCACCAACTTACGGATGCAATTTAACAAAGATAGAGATCGATTTCGCTATTAAGCTATTCATTAGAGTTGCAGATATTTATATGAGCCTTCCAACGATACCTAGATCGATGCATCTGAACACATAAAGCTCTAGAAATTGTAAGCAAGTGCTTGCATGTTCTTAATATCACGAACAGTTTCACTTCTCAAGCTTGAAGAAGGAATTTCACTCAGATAGAGATTGATTCAGATTTCGACTTCTGCAGGAAACATGTAGGTATTTCTCTTATCTTTCTAACCAAACCAAGATCGCTACATTTGGACCAGCGTACCTCAAAATACGACGTTTCGGACGCTTGATTGTCTGCAGCAGGCGCTTGACTTCAATCTTCAGTGTTTTTTGCCTTTGCAGCTTTTGTACTTTTGTCTTTGTCCACGCTTTTCTTCTGTTTCTTCTGTTAGGATTGTTGATGCTTTTGTCTTCTTCTATTACAGTACTTGATGCTTCAGAGCTTTATTGGAAAGGGTACCTCTTTTTCAGGTCAAGCTTGGACATTGAATCTCTTAATACTTCATTCCAAATTACTTCTCCACCCATCATAATGTTTTGTATTCTGAGTAGACACTTGATTAGCTTCGCTGGACTTTTCTTAAATGAGCGAAGGAGCTTGGTTATCCCCTAGGAACCTTCACAAGGTTGTTTAACTCGTAGCATTCCGACCCGTTACCGTATTATGCTTCTTTGACCCTATTACTAGTCGAATTAGGATTTGATGTCCCATTGAAACTTGTATATATGGATATTAAGTTTAATAAGACACTAATTTCATCCAAGTCGGACCCCTACAACTCAATATGTGGCCACCAGAAGCTACAATGGTGTGACTGTTAGGAACAACATCTTGTCACCAACTTACGGATGCAACTTAACAAAGATAGAGACCGATTTCGCTTTTGACCTCTTCATGAGAGTTGCAGATAGTTCTCTGATCCTTCCAACGATACCAAGATCGATGCATCTTAACACCAAAAGCTCTAGAAATTTTCAGCTGGCGCTTGAATGTTCTTAATGTCACGAACATTATCACATCTCAACCTTTAAGAGGGAATTTCACTCAGATAGAGATTGATTCAGATCTCGACTTCTTCAGGAAACATGTAGGTATTTCTTTTATCTTTCTTACCAAGACCAAGATCAACACATTTGGACTAGCGTATCTCAAAATACGATGTTTCGGACGCTTGATTGTCTGCAGCAAGCGCTTAACTTCAATCTTCAGTGTTTTTGCTTTTGTAGCTTTTGTAATTTTGTCTTTGTCCACGCTTTTCTTCTCTTTCTTCCTTTAGGATTTATGAAGCTTTTGTCTTCTTCTATTACAGTACTTGATGCTTCAGAACTTTATTGGGAATGGTACCTCATTTTCTAGTCACGCTTGGACTTTGAATATCTTAATACTTCATTCAAAATTACTTCTCCAGCCATCATAATGTTCTACATTATGTGTAGATGCTTGATTAGCTTCACTGGACGCTTCTAAAATGAGCTAATTAAGAATCTTGGTTAACCCTTGGGCACATTCACAAGGCTCTTTAACTCGTAACATTCTGACCGGTTAGCGTATTATTCTTCTTTGACCCTGTTACTACCCGAATTAGGATTCGATGTCCTCATGAAACTTGTATATATTGATATTAGGTTTAATTAGACACTAATTTCATCCAATTCTAACACCTACATCTCACTATTTGGCCCTCAAACGCTACAAAGGTATAACTATCAGGAACAACATCTTGTCACCAACTTACGGATGCAATTTAACAAAGATAGAGATCGATTTCGCTATTAAGCTATTCATTAGAGTTGCAGATATTTATATGAGCCTTCCAACGATACCTAGATCGATGCATCTGAACACATAAAGCTCTAGAAATTGTAAGCAAGTGCTTGCATGTTCTTAATATCACGAACAGTTTCACTTCTCAAGCTTGAAGAAGGAATTTCACTCAGATAGAGATTGATTCAGATTTCGACTTCTGCAGGAAACATGTAGGTATTTCTCTTATCTTTCTAACCAAACCAAGATCGCTACATTTGGACCAGCGTACCTCAAAATACGACGTTTCGGACGCTTGATTGTCTGCAGCAGGCGCTTGACTTCAATCTTCAGTGTTTTTGCTTTTGCAACTTTTGTACTTTTGTCTTTGTCCATGCTTTTCTTCTCTTTCTTCTGTTAGGATTGTTGATGCTTTTGTTTTCTTCTGTTACAGTACTTGATGTTCCAGAGTTTTATTGAAAAGGGTACATCTTTTTCTGGTCAAGCGTGGACTTTGAATATCTTAATAATTCATTCAAAATTACTTCTCCACCCATCATAATGTTCTGTATTCTGAGTAGACACTTGATTAGCTTCACAGGACTTTTCTTAAATGAGCGAAGGAGCTTGGTTATCCCCTGGGAACCTTCACAAGGTTGTTTAACTCGTAGCATTCTTACCCGTTACCGTATTATGCTTCTTTGACCTTGTTACTAGCCGAATTAGGATTTGATGTCCGCATGAAACTTGTATATATGGATATTAGGTTTGATAAGACACTAATTTCATCCAATTCGGACCCCCACAACTCAATATGTGGCCACCAGAAGCTACAAAGGTGTGACTGTCAGGAACAACATCTTGTCACCAACTTACGGATGCAACTTAACAAAGATAGAGACCGATTTCGCTTTTGACCTCTTCATGAGAGTTGCATATATTTCTTTGAGCCTTCCAACGATACCAAGATCGATGCATCTGAACACCAAAAGCTCTAGAAATTGTCAGCAAACGCTTGAATGTTCTTAATGTCACGAACATT
Organism: Ammopiptanthus mongolicus; assembly: GCA_039655645.1. NCBI lineage: Eukaryota > Viridiplantae > Streptophyta > Magnoliopsida > Fabales > Fabaceae > Ammopiptanthus > Ammopiptanthus mongolicus. The sequence continues at coordinate 29,640,972 of CM077350.1, forward strand.
ATCACATCTCAAGCTTTAAGAAGGAATTTCACTCAGATAGAGTTTGATTCAGATCTCGACTTCTTCAGGAAACATGTAGCTATTTCTCTTATCTTTCTTACCAAACCAAGATCAATAAATTTGGACTAGCGTACCTCAAAATACAACGTTTCGGAGGCTTGATTGTCTGCAGCAGGCGCTTGACTTCAATCTTCAGTGTTTTTGCTTTTACAGCTTTTGTACTTTTGTCTTTGTCCACGATTTTCTTCTCTTTCTTCTGTTATGATTGCTGAAGCTTTTGTCTTCTTCTATTACAGTACTTGATGCTTTAGAACTTTATTGAAAAGGATATCTCATTTTTTGGTCAAGCATGGACTTTGAATATCTTAATACTTCATTCAAAATTACTTCTCCAGCCATCATAATGTTCTATATTCTGAGTAGACGCTTGATTAGCTTCACTGGACGCTTCTTAAATGAGCTAATTAAGGAGCTTGGTTATCCCCTGGGCACCTTCACAAGGCTATTTAACTCGTAAAATTCTGACCTGTTAGCGTGTTATTCTTCTTTGACCCCGTTACTAGCCGAATTAGGATTCAATGTCCTCATGAAACTTGTGTACATGGATATTTTGTTTAATTAGACACTAATTTATCCAATTCGGACACCTACAGCTCAATATCTGGCCATCAGACAATAGAAAGGTATGACTATCAGGAACAACATCTTGTCCCCAACTTACAAAAGCAATTTAACAAATATAGAGATCGGTTTTGCTATTGAGGACGTCAACCATAATGGTGACCACTCAAGGACAAGAAGTGGTGGTGATACCTCTGAAGCAATGCGGGCCATGCGGGACTTGGCTACCCCAATGATGCAACAAACCCAGCAGACTACTCAATATATGAAGAGGGAGGAAAAGAAGGAAGCGAGGCAGGATTAGTTGCACGCGATGAGAGGAAATGAGGCTGTGGACACTGGTCTCAATACGTTCCTGAATGGAAATCATCCCCAATTCCATGAAGAATAAAACCTTGAAGCTGTAGAGATGTGGTTTCAAGAGATCGAGAAGGTATTCATGGCCACACATTGCAGAGAGGACAGGAAAGTTACATACGCAGCTTTCATGCTGGTTAGAGCTGCGGAAGCTTGGTGGAGGACCTACGCCAGACTGGTAGAGGTCGGAGGATGGATTTTGGCTTGGCAACTATTCCGGGAGTGCTTTCTGGAGAAGTACTTCCCGAGGAGTGTCAGACAAGAGAAAGAGAGAGAGTTCCTGAGTCTGATACAGGAACAGCTGTCAGTTGGTGAGTACGAGATGAGGATCGAAGCACTACTCAAGTTTTCACAGTTCTATCAGATCCACCCTGACAAAGAATGGGTCTTTAGAAGGTTTGAAGATAGGTTGAGGCCTCTGTTAAAGTGAACGTTGCTACCTCTGAGTATCAACTCTTTTCCTGAGTTGGTATAGAAATGCACGGTGTTGGAAGGGCATGACCGAGCATGGACTGTCCCACAACAAGTGAGAATTAGTGGACCTGTTCGGAGCAACCAGAGAGGTAAAAGTGGCAAGTTCCGGCAGAGGGCGAGACCGTATGATCGCCCAGCTCAGTTTAATGTCAACCATGGAGGGAGCAACTCCAGTCCAGGGCAACAGGAGATCAAGACCTGTTTCCGATGCAGGGGACTGCATCTAGTCAAGAACTGTCCAAGGACCTAGCACATAAGGTGCTTCAATTGCAACCAGATGGGTCACTATACATCAGATTGCAAACCAGGAGTTAGCAGAAGGGCTCAGTTTCAACAGCAGAGCGGTAGAGCTCAGAGTGGCGGAGCAAGATCAGTAGTGGCAAGTCAGCAGAGTAGGCCACAGACGACAGGAAGGGTATTTACCGTGAGGGATTCTGAAGCCTCTAGAAGCCCTGACCTAATACAAGGTAAATGCTTGGTCTCTGGTAAACTTTTTTCAGTTTTATTTGATTCGGGGGCTACTCATTGTTTCATATCATTAGAGTGCATGGATCATTTAGGGTTGCTTGTTTCTGCATTGCCCTCTGATTTGACTATCTCAACGCCTACTAGTGATTCTCTGACGACCCTATCTGTATGACTCAAGTGTCCTATCACGATAGAGAACCGTCATTTTCTTGTCGACCTTATCTATTTGCATATGCAATAAATAGATGTAATCCTAGGCATGGACTGGCTTTCGGCCAACCATGTGATGTTAGACTGTTCAAATAAAACCCATCTTTTCTCAGAGCGATCTGGATTGATGTCTGCCGATGAGAGTATTCTGACGGGTAGATGATCAGACGGATGGGTGGTGCTGTTCTCTTTGGAAGCAAAAGAGACTCCTAGTGTCAAAGCTTTACCTATCATGCCAGAGTTTCCGGAAGTGTTTCCCGATGATGTTCCCGGACTGCCGCCGGAGAGAGAGGCGGAGTTTGATATATATCTTGTACCGGGAGCTGGGCCTATATCAATAGAGCCATATCGGATGTCTCCAGTTCAGCTGACGGAGCTAAAGAAACAGTTGGACGAGATGCTAGGCAAAGAGTTTATCAGACCTAGTGCATCTCCGTGGGGAGCGTCGATATTGTTTGTGAAGAAGAAGGACGGGATCTCAAGGCTGTGCGTAGACTATCACCAACTGAACAAAGTGACGATAAAGGACAAGTATCCGTTACCAGGGATAGATGATTTGATGGACCAGCTGAAAGGAGCGGCTGTGTTTTCTAAGATCGATCTGCGATTCGGATACCATCAGATCCGGGTTAAGAAGGAGGATGTGCCAAAGACTGCTTTTCAGAGTCGGTATGGTCACTACGAGTACTTGGTTATGCCGCTTGGTGTGACTAATGCTCCAGCTATGTTCATGGATTATATGAACAGGATCTTTCGACCGTTCCTTGACAAGTTTGTTGTCGTATTTATCGATGACATCCTTGTATACTCTTCGAGTAGAGAGAAACACCAACAACACCTAAGGGCGGTGTTGCAAGTGCTAAAGGATCGGTAGTTGTATGCTAAACTTTCGAAGTGCGAGTTTTGGTTAGAGGAAGTTCAGTTTCTAGGCCATGTGATCAGTAAGGATGGAATCGCAGTGGATCCTGCAAAAGTTGAGGCCGTAGTGAGTTGGGAAAGCCTTCAGTTTGTAAGCAAGGTGAGAAGCTTTCTTGGTTTAGCTGGCTAAGATTGTGTTACCTATGACGCAGTTAACGAGAAAGGGGAAGACGTTTGAGTGACCAGAGGCTTACGAGCAAAGTTTTCAGGAGCTGAAGAGAAGACTGACCATGTCACCAGTGTTGGTGATACCAGATCCATTAGGACGATTTGATGTATATTGTGATGCATCTTATCAAGGCTTGGGATGTGTGCTCATGCAAGAAAGAAAAGTGGTGGGGTATGCCTCCAGGCAGTTGAGAATACATGAGTAGAACTACCCAACGCATGATCTGGAATTGGCTGGGATAGTGTTTGCATTGAAGATATGGAGACAATATCTTTATGGTGCTAAATTCAGTGTGTTTAGCGACTGTAAGAGCTTGAAGTATCTGGTTGACAAGAGAGAGTTGAACATGAGGCAGCGGAGGTGGACGGGATTCATAAAGGACTATGAATTCGACCTGCAATACCATCCAGGTAAGGCGAATGTAGTAGCGAATGCGCTCAGTAGGAAGCCCCTACACGTGTTAGCAATGATGGTAAAGGAGCTAGAGCTTTTAGAGGCTTTTAAATATCTGAATCTGGAAGCGAAAATCTCGAGGATAAGCTGAATCTGGGGATAGTTAGAGTAACTAGCGATTTCTTGAAACTTTTATGGAAGAAGCAAGCTAAGGATAAGTACCTCGAGGGCGTGAATCAGTTGATAAAGGAAGGTACGACTTTGGAATTCATAAGAGGTATTGATGGTCTGCTTAGGTATGGTGATCGGGTTTGTGTGCCAGTGGATAGAGAAGTTAAGAACATGATCTTGGAGGAAGCACACAAGAGCAAGATGAGTTTCCATCCGGGGGCTACCAAGATGTACCAGGACCTGAAGAAGTTATTCCGGTGGCCGGGGATGAAGAAAGATGTGGCGGTTTATGTCCTAATCTGCTTGGTGTGTCCCAAAGCAAAGATTGAACACCAGAAGCCAGCAGGGTTGTTGTAATTGCTAGATGTCCCAGAATGGAAGTGGGATAGCATTGCCATGGACTTTGTTTCTGGGTTGCCGAGAACTCATAAAAGGTGCAATGCGGTCTGGGTAATCATTGACAGGTTGACGAAGTGTGCTCACTTCTTACCTTTCAACCAGAGTTACTCTCTGGAGTGATTAACTCGGATATACATCAAGGAGGTTGTGAGGCTACATGGGTACCTTCAAGCATCGTGATCCAAGGTTTACCTCAAGGTTTTGGAGGAGCTTACACAGTGCAATGGGAACTAAGTTAAGTATGAGTTCTTCTTATCATCCTCAAACGGATGGTCAGTTTGAATGAACAATTCAGTCGCTGGAGGATCTCTTGAGAGCCTACGTGTTGGAAAACACGGGAAGTTGGGACGAGTTCCTTCCATTGATCGAGTTTACTTATAACAATAGTTTCCATTCAAGTATTGGCATGGCATAGTACGAGGCATTGTATAGATGTAAGTGCAGGACTCCGTTGTGTTGGTTTGAGACCGGAGAAAGTCAGCTATTAGATCCGGAGCTGGTATAGCAAACAACGGAACAAGTTCGTAAGATACAGGAGAAGATGAAGATCGCGAGAGATAAGTAGAAGAGCTACGCCGACAAGAGGAGAAGACCTTTGGAATTCCAGGAGGGCGACCATGTCTTCACGAGAGTTACCCCATGAGTTGGAATGGGCGCGATCAAATCCCGAAAGCTGACACCTAAATTCATAGGACCGTTTTAGATTCTTCGACGAATTAGCCCTTTAGCGTATCAAATAGCTTTGCCACCAAATCTGTCAAATCTTCACGACGTTGGTATGTTGCACGCTCAAGCGTGCTGAGTGCGTTTGCCAGCTGGTGTCCTTTTTTATGCGTGTGTTACACGTGTCAGGCCAGGGTGAAGGCAGAGCGGACGAGGTTCCACGCTCAAGCGTGGAAGGAACCCCACGCTCAGGCTTGGGCACGCTCAAGCGTGCGGAGTCTCCATGCTAAAGCGTGGCCAACAGCTCATGTTGGTGGAGTTTTCCTTTTTTCCTCATTTGTTGCACGAAACTTAGTGGAAAAATTAGAGCTTTTCCAGTTCCTAGAGAGAGAGTCGGAGGTTCTAGTAAGAGAATTTGAAGGTTTCGGGACTTCGGAGCTTCGGATTGAGATTCCGGCTACACGGTTGTGATCGCGATGAAGTTTTCTACAACTTCGACGGATTATTTTCTCGATTTGTCAAAAGTAAACTCGAATCCCCAACATGTGTTCTTCATTTTCTTGGCGTGCTTCGAGTCTTTACCTTTTTCTTTGATCCTTTAGCTTGCCCTAAGGCTAACACTATTGCATATGTGTTGTGCTCGTGATTAAGGAAAAGTTCGTCTTCGTGAGCGTGCAAGTTGGAGGCGGAACCGCGGCTGTTAGAGGCGCTGCAAGCTTGTTGGTGGAGCGCCGGTGATCATTTCGAAGTTCGTTCTACGACTGTTCAGGTGGGGAGAAAGAGTACTGCTGCCGTCGGGAAGGCAAGAGCAGTGTAGTGTGTTTTATGCTATGTGTAGGGAAGCCCTAACCCTACTAGTGGTTGAGCCCCGATAAAGTACCTAAACCCTAGGTTTAGCATACTTTGGGCTATCACCGTCAAGTTTGGAAACCCTAGGCCAGCAAACTGTCGATTGAGGATGATCTGCTTCGTATGATTGCTATGATGTTGAATTCTATTGTTGCTATCTGTCTAAGTGCCTATGTGCTACTTGGTATGTGATAAGCTGCTATGTGTGCTACTGTTGATGTTATTACTGTTGCTGTATGCTGTTTGTGATAATCGTCGTATGGTGGCAGAATGCCGTAGAGTTAAGTTTGGCTGTGTACCGTGTTGTTGTCGAGTTGATGCCGTGGATGGTGCCGTTACTGTTATGCTAACTGTTTAAGGCAGTGGCCATGATGTTTGAGCTGTGGCTCGTGGACGCATGGGGTCGAGGCTGTGGCCGTGTGGATGCAGTGGCATCGTGCTGTTTCTGATTGAGAGTATAGGCGTGAGATCCGAAATCAAGCCCGTTGAGGATGTTTGTTGCATATCATCAGCTGCCAAGTGGTGAGGCCGTATGATAGGTAGTATGGGCTGCCAACATCATACGAGGTTAGTTGTACCTGAGTGCGGGTACGGAAAGTAGATGGGGCGGTCAAGTGAGTAACCTTGGGGATGTTGCCGGTCTTGGGGATAGTTTACAGTGACAGATGAGGTAGCTCTTATCTTGTCGTGATGCTCAATCCAGTCCGCTTTGCCAGACTAATCCCAGATCTTTCCATTGTTCCAGGCTAACGTTCCGAAGCGACCGAGATACCCGGTTCCGGTGTGGAAGGGGGATGCACTCTTATTGGTCACGGCGAGCGGTTCAATTTCTTGGACAAACTAACTCCGTTCCGACACAGAACCTGTTCCGGTGTGGACTTGTTCGAGTGTGGAACAGTTCCGGTGTGGAACCAGCTTTGTGAGTTTTCGGCCGACATGCTGCATGGGATTAGTATCCCGGTCTAGAGGATTGATCTGAGTGTGAGACTCATGGAGATGGATGTTTGTTGCATGTGTTGTCTTGGGAGACGTATGCTTGAGTGCACTAACTGTCGTACTTGTTATACCTGCTACTTGCAACATGATATTTACTATATTGCATTATTATTGTTTTCCAAAATTGCTATGCTCTATATTTCTTTTCTCCCTACTGTTTTCTCTGGTTGTCTGTTTCTGGGTTCGGTTGAAGACGACAAGCCAGCGAAGACATAGGATGGACCCGAGACTTTACCCATTCATCAGGGGGCACCGCGGATGCCGGTGCTAGGCGACATTGAGATTTTCTACCACAACAGAGGGGATGGCGGGTGGACCCCTCGACCTTTTTGGTGGTATATACGAAACCCGTCAGCTTGATCTTTCGGAGCGGTACACCACCGTATGTGGACATCATTGGACCTTACCGCTTGTACCAGTTTCTTCCCTTCCTTAGGATGTGACGTCCTCCGAGGCAAAGAGAGCAAGACTATTTGTGGGAGGCACCCCAATCCTCGACAGTATGCAGCAGGAGAGGCTACGTCTACCGAGGCCAGCGCCGAAGGACAAAGAAGAATTTGAGGACCTACCGTCGACATAGGATTGTTGTGTCCAACTTTCCGTCGGAGTATGAGCCTTTGGTGAGGTATAGGTGTACTCATGGCGAGGGCCAAGGTAGTTCAGGGCATCCTCACCACTGATGGTGGGAGCCTGCCAGTGCATCCTAGGTTGTGAGCTGAGAGCTTTTCATGTACCTTTTGAGTGTGGGACGGGTTATGCTGGTGAGCTACGAGGGTCTTCTTTTGCTGTTTTGATGTATTTTCGTTCTTTTCAGTTTTTGCTTATACAGTGTGTATATGTATGTACAGTGCCCTGCTGATGGGGCTATGATATGTATGGTATCTGTATAGTTATCTTTATGTTGCGCTTTTACTCCGATGGTTTTCTATGCTTTCTGTATGTTGTATGTTTTAAATGCACATGTTTCTGCAACGGTGTTTGAATACTACGCTATCGCTATAATACAAGGCATAGTTAATAATATAAGCTTAGGACGAATGAGATTATCCTTCTGAGAAAGGAGGGTCGTCTCATTCTGGTGATATCAGAGTGTTGAGAATGTTCTGTAGCCAATGGGATGATTTCATATTTTTATGGGGTCGTCTCAATGGGCCACGAAATTACTCAGCCACCTTAACTTAGAATGTTCCTTAGCTTCTATAAATAGGACTTGTATGACCTCATTTGATAACTTTGAATGAAATTAGAATTTATCCTATTTGGTTAATTTTGTGAGTTGGGCATTGGCTCCTCCTCTTCAAGTTCTTGGATTAGAACTTGCTTGATTCTTATCAAAGAGTTCTATCTCTTTGTGGTGAATCCTTCTTGGCTTATCAATCTTCCATGTCCATGGAAGCATTGTGGCGCCTTCCCTTCATCTTCTTCCCCTTCCATTTGCTTAATTTTTTTTTGTTCTTCTTTACATTTGCGACATTTACATTTTGTTTTTAGTTGTTGCACATTAATTCTTTGTTTGGTTAAGGTTCTTGTTTAGTTATTTCCATTCTTTAGTTGTTTCCTTTTGTTAATCATATTCGGGTGACAACCGCACCTTCTTCTTCCCCAATTCTTTTCATCGTTTTAACATAAGAACTAAGAACAAGCTCTTGGATAGATCCTTAATTTCGGTGATTCTAACTTGGATCATATCATGTGGTTTCTAAAGCTAGCTTCCTTGAGCTTAATTCCTTTTTTAGTTTGAGTTTTGCTAGTTGGATGGTGTTGAAATTTTTGAGCAATTTTTTGTAACACCCCAACCCGGTGTCACATTTCGTAACCCAAATTATCTTTTTCGGTTACTTAAAAACCTTTTCGAAAATAACTCTATAGAGTAGTTGCGGAAATCTGATACCAAAGAAAACTTTAACAACCAGAAAGAAACAAATTGAAACTCATAATCTATAATAGTAATTCAACTTCGCCATAAGGCGTACATCTTTCAATCTCTTAATATACATCATACTTAGTCACAGTCAAACGACCTGCCTTTAACATAAAAAATCCTAAGAGCTGGACTGATAAAAGAATTCTAAGAATAAGAGAGCGTACTACCGACCATACATCGTACAAATGAGACTGGGTCTCATCGTCAACAGTCCACACATCTTCGTCGTCGTCTTGAAGAAAACTCAAGCCACAGGGTCCCAAAGTGGACCAGAGGACCGTTGAGAAATATATGTACACGTTTCCAAAAACTCAACAGGGTGTCCAACATGTACAGGCAAGGGTGAGATACGTGCTCACAAGTTTATCGTAATAGCCACATAAGTAAACAAGATACAAATAATACATCAATATACAATACCGTCATGCTATAGAATATCAACAATCAACATAATATCACAACAAGATAATCTCACTCTGTGGGAACACACCCATTCAATCAAGATAAGTTAAAAGAATGCATGAGACTTCAATCAACTTTCTAATTCATGTTCTCCGGAGATTCCTAACTTCCTTTCATCGAGCGATAGGCCGTGAATACTCCCATAACACAATTATCCTCATGAGTCGGCCTCTCAATTTAGGTCCGAACTCCAATTGTTCCAGGGTATCACGTCACAACCATATCCTGAATAGTCCAGTCTCTGATTCAGTTCATCCGTGTTGGGCAACTGATTACCACGGCATGGGGTCACGATGCCTCTGGCCTCTTGTGGAGTCTCGAACACAGGATGCCCCTATAAAACTCGTCGTCTTAACTAGCTCATATTCTCAACCACTTGGATCGTAGCTCGTTTCAAATGGCATATCAGCCAACTCGTGTATGCAACTCATGGTTTTCTGTTTTCTTTTTCGTTCGTTCTTTCTTTTTTGTCAAGGCACACAGCCCATGACTCATTTTAAAGGACATTTAGCTTGTTCATTCAAAATACATGACACCTAGTCCAAGTTCTCAATTCACGAAGTACTAGGCCAACACTAGACTCGCATATAGGACACTAAGTCCGTTCTTTTCAAAACACAGGACATGTAGTCGAGGTGCTCAATCCATGAAGTACGAGGCCGACATCATGGACGCTAGACTTGCTTATAGGACACAAAGTCCGTTCATGTCACAGAATTCTAGCCCGACATCTCGGTCACTAGGTTCATGTGCTTCACATGCATGAAAGGGTAATTCACCGGTTTCATCAAATTTCATTTTTGTAGTTCAAATCTTAAAAACAAAACTCAAGAATCTCTTTGGTGTAAACCAAAACTCATTTTCCGCTCTAAAACATATTTCCACAAAAACTTTTTGTTGCAAAGTTATTTCTAAAACTTTGATCCTCAAAATTCATTTTCAAATGGATTTTGGCTTAAAAGCCTTTTCTAAAGATTTCATCATTTAAAACATTTTTCTAACGATTCTCATTGGAGCAAACTTTTAGAAAGAGATTCTTTCTTTTAGAAAGGTCAAATACTTTGAGAAAGTTCTTCCTGGGACAAATCTAAAATATTTTTCAAAGCTTTCTCTTTGTAAGACATGTTTAGAAAATAATGATAAAGCAGCTTTTCGCTATTTTTCTCACCAACTCTCAACTTCCTAAGTCTTGTTCGAAATTCCTTTTGAGTTCTTAACTTAGTGGCTTTTTAGTGAAATTGGTCATTATACCTTTTAACTTAAAAAGATTTTCATTTATTAAACCAAAACCTTTCTCAATCTTTGATTAAGACTTTTAAGTACCTTAATCTTTCATTATTAAGCTATAGCCGATGCTATGCTCTCAACCAATCCAGTCAGAGAAATCACAATTCAATATGTGCATCTATATTCATCAATCTCAAAATCAACATCATACATATATCTCATCCAAGGCAATGACGCCACAATTCATGCTTCAATATACAATCACATATTCACCAATTAATTCAAACATTTACATCATCAGAGAATCATCTATATCACTTCATTAATACCACCACAATCATGCAACAATCAACCTTATGAGGCTATCAAACTCATTGGAGTTAATCTTCCCTTACCTCTTGAAGAATTCCTCCAAAAGAAAAGTCGTCCGATTGATCCACGAGTTGTCAGATTACACACCCAATTACTCCACACCAACTAAATTCACACAATCAAATCAAACATCAACATTTCACAACACAAATTTTCCTATTTCCTTAGAGGCTAGCTTCGGCCATATGCTCCCAAAAAAGCTAGAGGTTTCTAAAATTTTCTATCTCTTGGATGAATGATCCTTAGGTATACCTAACATTAAAACAAGTCTCATTACTCAAAAATTGAATAAAAAAAACTCAAGCTTTTTCAACATATCGGTATCGGCCTTTCTATACCCATATGGGTTAGGGAACACTTTTGGTTACATGCTCTTGGATAATGAGAGAGGATGATGCAAATAGCTTATAGAAATTGGTTTCACATTAAAAGGAATTTTCTACAATTTTCTACAAATTTTTGAAGATTGGATCTAGAAGTTGGAACTCATGGAAATCATGGTTTTCAAACAAGATTAAGAGGAGAATCATGAAGTTTATGGATCAATGGAAGTAACCTTACCTCTTGAATGATGAACAATGCAAAGATTCAACACTTTTCCTTCACCAAAATCAAGTTTTCTTTTGAATGAAAATGAGAGAAAGTAAAGGAAGAAGATGAAGTGAAGTGAAAGAAATGGTGAAGGCTTCATGGAGCTAGCCTATTTCATGGGGTATGAAGGGAGGGGCAAGGTTGTCCAACAATTTTCACTTATGGGGCAAAATGGTCTTTTCATACAAGGTTAAATAGTAATTATGAAAAAGGTCAGGGGCATTTTGGTCATTTCACGTCCAGATATTTTCAAATGTCATCATGACACCGGCACGCCTTCCTAGGTGATGTGACCTGATGTGACTTAGGGCTGGCAAAATAATCCGTGGACCCATTATCCATCTAGTCCATCCATGAAAAAATCCATCCAATAATCCATCCATTTATAAAAAATAAAAATAAAAAGTGGGTTGGATTGGGTTGGATTCTTTTTTTAATGGATGGTTCATAACCCATCCATTGCATTGTGTAAATCCGTTGGACCAGGAAAAAGCATAATAGATTTTTTTTATCCATTCCAAAATATTTTTCACAAACCAAAAAAATCAAGTGAGAAGATAGGGACCCCCTTCAACCTTATATTCCAAGCATTTTGGACTTTTGGAAGTGGTAGCCAAACTTCGTGGAATATTGTAAAAGATGGAGTTAAATATCAAAACAAACTTTGGTGATGATGATTTATTATAAGGGGACATATAAAAGGAGTGATAGTGTCACATTGTAACTTCAAGTTTATCCGTTAGCAAATCCCGGTAAATCCGAATTCCACTCCGTTCGTCACCCGATTCAAGATTTCGCCCGAATAACATATATTATTTCGCTTTTTGTGCAAAAAATCAATTTTATCAAAAATGTAGGAAATTTGATTCTAAGCCTAACTGTCTTGTTCACGAGTCAAAATTAGGTCGTCTGAGCAGTAAAATCATACTTTCAGTGAAAAACGCAGACCGGGCTTCGTCAGAGTTTTCAATCCAAAATTTAACCGTAGCTTTCTACGATAGCGTAGAGTATGAATATGACTTCGGTTTATCCAAAATCATTTTCTAAAACTGTGACACCCCCTTCTGGGGCATCACATGGTAACCCGTTGCGGAAAATAAAACTTCATTAAACCTTGCTGGTTACTTTCGGAAAATAATATTTTCTAAGTATTTGACTTAATTCGAAAATCCGTGATAAAATTTTTCTTAACTTTACAATACCATCCACGTAATTGAACATACATTTATAGATGCATCAAGTATTTCAAACATACCAAGTCATTATAAGTTCATATATAAGGCCTTCATACAAACAGCCATTCACAAAAGTCATGGCTTTCAGTAGCCAGAGCAAACTGACGAAATTGTTATCCAAAATAACAAGACTTATCTTATAGCTGGTCTCGCCTCTAATGTGGCCGTGACTCCTCATACGTCACCCTTCTCCACACACTCAAGCGTCAGTGAATGCATCTCTGAATGTTTCAGTGGCATCTTGGAACTCATCTGATGGTGCAAGGTTAAGATACCAATATATGGATTCAAGCACGATAACTACATGTGCGACACACCAACAACATATATATATAATCATCATGTAAACCTCGGATCACGATCCGAAATAATACTTGAAGGTACACCGTGTAATCTGCCAATTTCTCTAATGTATAACTAAGTCAATCTCCCCATTGAATACTTTATTTTGATGGGTAAAAAGTGAGCCGACTTGGTCAGTCAATTAATTACTACCCATATTGCATCATGTCCCTTCCAAGTCTTTGGTAAGGTCATCACGAAATCCATCGCGATACCATCCCATTTCCATTCCGGGATGTCCAAAGAGTTTAACATTCCCGCCGGTCTTTGATGTTCGATCTTAGCCTTTTGACAAACCAAACATGAAGCGACATATTCCATTACGTCTCTCTTCATCCCATACCACCATGTCCTTCTTTGAATTCCGATACTGCTCCTCGTCGCACTAATGCCCTTTCTCCTTGTAGGTACTGATCACTTTCTTGTTTCTCTCGTACTTGTTCCATTAATCCATTGGAATCAGTAATCATATTTAAACAAAGTTTTCCCGGCGACGTATTAATTGTCAATCGCATATCTCGGAATTGTTCTATCAGCTACCACATTTGCTACCACATTTGATTTTCCACTTAGGGCATCAGCTACCACATTTGCTTTTCCAGGGTGATACAGTAATTGGAAATCGTAATCCTGTAGAAATTCCAACCAGCGTCTGTAACACACCGATTTTCGAGTTTTTCTTTTAATCAGTATTTATGAACTTATATTTTATTCGAGGTGTTAGAAATAGATATAAAATATTCCGAGACCATAGTCATGCTCAGCGATATCGTAGGAAGCTACGATTAAGTTTTGAGTCGAAAACTCAAACGGAGCCCGGTCTGCGTTTTTACCCTGACAGTACGATTTTACTGCTCAGAAGACCTCAGATGGACCCGTGAACAAGACAGTAAGTCTTAAAATTCGATTCTCTATGTTTTGGTTAAATTTCGCAAAAATTTCAAAAAAATCACTTCCTAACCTCCGTTTGAGTGAAATCTTCAATCGGGTGGAGAATGGAGCCGCGTATGGACTTACCAGGACCCGACAACGGATAATCTTGATATCACATCATGTCAACTCACTTGGGAGAGCATGCCAAAGTCGTCATGACGATCGGGAATTTCGGGACGCGAAATTATCAAAATACCCCTAACTTAAGCCTTTTCACCTTTTACCATTTTACCCTTTGAACCAAATGACCTTTTTACCCTTAATGAACTCTTTAGAAGGCTGGAAAAGCCCTCTCAGCCCCTCATTCCATTCAGCCCAGCCCCCCAAGAACACCAAGAACACTTCATCTTCCTCCTTGAAAAAAAAACCTCCATTGAATCCTTGCGAAAACCTTGAAAGCTTGTTGAAATCACTTGATTTCTTGACCAATCTTCATCCATTTTAAGGTAAGATCACTTCTATGGTCTCATATCTTCTTGAATCTGTTTCAATATCAAGATCAAACCTCAATTCTCATGAAACTCATTCTTAGATCCAAAACTATGAAAATCCATAGAAAATTGTAGAAAATTCCTTTGGAGGTGAAACCAAGTTCTTTGAACTCACCTCATCACCCTCTATCTAAACCCAAGAGCTCATGATCCAAGTCTCATCCTAGCTCTAAAATCCCAAAGTGGCCGAAACCTAAGAGTGATGATGAATAGTGTTTTTCATCAAATTTTTTATTTCTAACTCTTGATTCCATCCTTAGCTTTCCTAGTGTCCTTGAATCCAAGTGATGGAAAACCAGATCAATTCCTAGCCTAGATTGCCCTATAAGGCCGAGAGCTTCATGGGGAAAATCCATGAGTTTTGTTTCACATTTTTGAGTCATAGGACTTGAAATGGTGTTAACTAAGTTCATGAACCAACCATCCAAAAGTTTGGAACCAAATGAGATCCCTAACCCTTTTTATCTTTCATGGCCGAACCCTATACCTTTTAGGGGAAGCAAAACTTGTGTTCTTATGTTATAGATTGATGTTGATTTTTTTTTTTTGAATTGATTTGTGTTTGATTGTTTTAGGCGACGCGAACGGAATCGGAGCCGGAGCCGAGAACCGATCGAGTTTGCATTGAACTTCCTTTGTGAGGTAAGGGGAGGTAGTCATTTAAGTTTGAGTAGCTTCATAGTGCATGTTTGGTATATGTATTATGATGACTTGATTGATGAATTGGAGATGAGTTTCAATGATGTATGGATTTGTTTTACTTAATGAAACATATTTGCACACTTGTTGATGATTTGTGGCATGGATGCCTTGAGTGATATTATTGTGATATTGAACTGTTGATATATATATATATCTATACATATATTTATATCCTGGATGAGCATAGGACTGGCTATGTCTCGATAATTTATTAAAAGACTCGAAATCCTAAATCTATGTTTTGAAAACCGTGTTTTTAAATCAAAAAGTGGTTTTTTGGAAAACTTGTTGCTTTTCAAGAAAAGTTAAGTTCCTTTTTTGAAAAAGTTGTGTTCTTTTGAAAAGGAAAAGTGGTTTTGTGGAAAGTCATGCGAAAAGTGTTTCGTTTGAGTAAAACATTTTTAAAAGACGTGGAACCTTTAGAAAAATGATTTTGTTTCCGAAAAAGTGTTTTTCCCGGAAAACATTCCCTTGATTTAAACGATGTTTTATTTCAAGAAAACAAAAGTGTATTTTGTCTTCCCAAGGTTGTTTTGGGAAAGTGTGATCGAAAAGGAAAAATGATGAACCTTTGAGATGAACCCGAACCTAGTGGCCGAGACGTCGGGGCTAGTGTTTTGTGGATTGAGCACTCGGACTTCGTGTCCTGTGTTTTGATTTGAGTGGGCTTAATGCCTTTTTGAAAAACGAGTCGTGGACTTTATGTCTCGACATTTGAAAGAATGAACGCAAAGAAAACAGAAAACCTTCTGTGAACATGCATGAACCGGCAGACGTGCCATTTGGAACCGAGCTACAACTTTCGTAGTTGAGAATTCAGCCAGTTAAGACCACTGGGTCTATAGGGGCATTCTGTGTTCGAGATCCAACAAGTGGCCGGTGGCGTAGCAACCCCGTGCCGTGGTAAATCGGCTGCCAAACACGAATGAACTCGATCAGAGACTGGAGTATTCATGATATGGTGAGACGTGGTACCCTGGAACAATTGGAGTTCGGACCTAAATAGAGAGGCCGACTCATGAGAACAATTGTGTTACATGTGTTACTACGGCCTATCGCTCGATGTTGGGAATTTAGAATCTCCGGAGTACATGAATTAGAAAGATGATATTGAAGTCTCATGCATTATTATAACTAATGATAGTGGTTGGGATGTTGTACCGTATTATATAAATAACTGTTCATATAACTGTATTTATCTGTGGATGTTTATACGGCTGTTTGTCGCTTGTGCGGCTATCGTGATAACTTTATATGAGTATCTCACCTTTGCCTGTACATGTTGGACACCTTGTTGTGTTTTTGGAACACATGTACAGATGTTGATCATAGGTCCCCGCAGAGACGTGAGGACTCAGATGACGGAGCGTTCTGATGAAGTTGACGTTGGGTTGTACCCCAATGGCTACTTTTAGCCGACCAGCTTAGGGGTCTTTTGTTTTGAGTAGTCTTATATTCTATTACTGCACATATGTTGAATTATTTCTAAGTCTGTAGTCTGTTATACATTAGACCAGGTTTTACGTTATGTTTATGTTTTTATGGACAGTGAATATCAAGGTGTGATATGAAATTTATTCCTCCGTTTTGTGTTGTTTGCCTATGCATGCAGAAAATTTTTAGAACCGCGTTTTCGAACGTAGCTACTTAATTAAAGTATTTTCCGAAAGCAACCAGCATTTAAATTTTTTGATTTTATTTCCGCATTAGAGTCCGTGTATGTAGCACCCGCGAGGGGGTGTTACATTAGTGGTATCAAAGCTGGTCGAGTCTTTCGGGAATCCTTGGGAAGTGAGTCTGTTATGTTTGTGTTGTGTTGATCTCTGTGAACCTTGTTTGAATTGTTTCTCTGTTGAAGCAATGTGTGTTGACACACTAGTTTTGATTTATGTTTCCTTATTAAGGTATATTTGGTTTGCCTTGTAGGGAGACATGAATCTTAGAGGTGGTCGTGGTGGAGGTCGCGGCACTGCTGACAACAATGCTGATGACAACAACATGAATCAGGCTATCCAGGTCATGTCTGATATGGCGGCTGCTGTTGCTCAACAGACAGCAACGATGGGTCAACAGAATCAACAGAACCAACAGAGAGCTGATCTTGCTGCTGGTGCTAGAGGGTTAGTCGATTTTCGGCGTCATGATCCTCCGCAGTTTCATGGGGACTGTGACCCAGAAAAGGGTGACCTGTGGCTACAAGAAATAGAGAAGATTTTTGCTATTCTGCACTGCCCCGAGGAAGTGAAGGTGGACTATGCCACATTTCTGTTTCTGGGTGACGCAGAGTATTGGTGGGGAGGAACCAGACAACTGCTGGAAGCCAACAACCAAGAGATCACTTGGGGAGTATTTCACACTAAGTTTCTGGACAAGTACTTTCCCCAAAGTGCCAGAACGGAGAAAGAGCAGGAATTTCTGAAGCTATAGCAGAGGGATATGTCTGTCGGGGAATATGCGGCGAAGTTTGAATCACTCGCCAAATATTTTCGTTTTTTTTCCAAGCCCAACTTGACGAGGACTGGAAATGTGAGAGGTTCGAAGGCGGTCTGCGCTTCGAGATCAAGGAGTCGGTGTTGCCACTGGAGATCCATACCTTCCAAGCTATGGTGGAGAAGTGCAGAAAAGTGGAAAAGATGAGAAGCGGAAGGGAGAACAAGGGTACTGCAAGAGGACCGTCTAGGTCAAGGAACCCGAACCAGTACCAGCAACAGAAAGGGAAGCAGTCCCAGAAGAAGCCGTATTCCCGACCTCAAGGGAATAGTCAGAAACAACAACCTTATCGTCCTGTTGCTTCTGCTTACGGTGATGGGAGCAGAAACGACCAGAACCAGGGCCGAGACCAGAGATGTTTCAAGTGTGGGCAACCCGGACACCCAACTGATAGCTGCAAACTGAAAGGAGTTCTATGTTTCAAATGCGGAGAGATAGGACATTTCGCGAGGGAATGCCCTTCACCAAAGCGAGCCGACTGTCAACAACATGCGGACTGCTAGACCCACAGCGAGGGGAAGGGTTTATACCATGAGTGGCACTGATGCCTCCAAATCTGATGATCTCATACAAGGTAGTTGCATCATAGCTGGTAATCTCCTAACTGTACTATTTGATTCGGGTGCGACACATTCGTTTATCTCTTTGAATTGTGTGAGACAATTAGAGTTGCCTGTTTCTTCGCTGTCTTTTGATTTGATTATCACAACTCCAATGGCGAAGCCTGTTACTGTTAATACAGTATGTTTGAATTGTCCTGTTATTGTTCATGATAGGAACTTTCTTGTTGACTTAATATGTTTGCCTTTGACTCAATTGGATGTGATCCTAGGCATGGATTGGTTATCTTCCAACCATATCCTTTTAGACTGTGCACATAGAACCTTAGTTTTTCCTGACCCTAAGATTTCTGGATTTATAACTGCCAACCAAGTAAGAGCTTCTTTGAAAGAAGGAGATCAGGGATACATGCTTCTATCCTGTTTAGAAATCGAGAGGGACGTTGTTTGGAGCGATGTGCCGGTTGTCAGAGATTTTCCGGAAGATTTTCCAGAGGACGTACCAGGTTTGCCACCTATGAGGGACATCGAGTTTGCGATAGACTTAGTTCCAGGATCCAGTCCGATCTCTGTAGCTCCTTATAGGATGTCACCTACGGAGTTAGCCGAGTTGAAGACTCAACTAGAGGATTTGATGTCCAAGCGGTTTGTGAGGCCAAGTGTGTCCCCGTGGGGAGCACCAGTGTTGTTGGTGAAGAAGAAGGATGGGAGTTCAAGACTCTGTGTTGATTATCGTCAACTCAACAAGATAACGATCAAGAACAAGTATCCTCTACCTCGCATAGATGACTTGATAGATCAACTTCAAGGAGCCGCTGTCTTTTCAAAGATCGATCTGAGATCCGGTTATCACCAGATCAGAGTGAAGAACGAGGACGTACCTAAGATTGCTTTCAGGACTCGTTATGGTCACTATGAGTACCTCGTGATGCCTTTCGGAGTGACGAACGCGCCTGCTATCTTCATGGACTATATGACTAGGATTTTTCGTCCGTTTTTGGATCAGTTCGTTGTCGTGTTTATCGATGATATTCTCATCTACTCAAAAAGTTCCGAGGAGCATGAGGAACATCTATGACAAGTTTTATAAATCCTTCACAAGGAGAAGTTGTACGCAAAGCTACCCAAGTGTGAATTTTGGCTGGATGAAGTCAAATTCTAAGGACATGTGATTTCGAAGGAAGGAATTGCCGTCGATCCTACGAAAGTAGAAGCAGTACTTCTGTGGGAGAGACCCAAGACTGTGACAGAAATCCGCAGTTTCGTTGGACTAGCTGGTTATTACAGAAGGTTCATCGAAGGATTTTCGAAGATTGTTGCGCCGTTGACTCAACTTACGAGGAAGGACCAACCGTTTATGTGGACTGACAAGTGTGAGGAAAGTTTTCAGACGATGAAGGAACGTTTGACAACCTCACCAGTGTTAGTACTACCTAAGCCAGACGAACCGTATGAAGTGTACTGTGATGCTTTGTATCAAGGTTTAGGATGTGTGCTTATGCAACATCGGAAGGTTGTAGCGTATGCTTCACGCCAGTTGAAGACTCATGAGAGAAATTACCCGACACACAACCTTGAGTTAGCTGTTGTGGTTTTTGCACTAAAGGTCTGGAGACACTACTTATATGGATCTAAGTTCGATGTCTTCAGTGACCACAAAAGTTTGAAGTACCTGTTCGATCAGATGGAACTTAACATGAGGCAGAGACATTGCATGGAGTTTCTTAAAGATTATGACTTCACTTTGCTGTACCACCCTAGGAAAGCAAATGTCTTTGCAGATGCTCTGAGTCGGAAGACCCTGCACATCTCTGCAATGATGGTGAAAGAGCTAGAATTGATAGAACAGTTGCGTGATCTCAATCTATCTGTGGAAGTGAACCACGAGAGGATTAGCTTGGGGATGATTAAGGTATCTAGTGGACCGATGGAGACGATCCGCGAACAACAAGTAACTGATGAGTACCTCCAAGAGAAAAAGGAGTTACTGGGACAAGAAAAAGCTGCAGAGTTCAGTATGGGAACTGATGGTATCTTGAGATGCAATGGATGAGTTTGTGTGCCAAGCAACCCGGAGATGAGGAAGATGATTCTAGAAGAAGGACACAAGAGCAAAGCTGAGTCTTCACCCTGGATCAACCAAAATGTACCAAGATCTGAAACAAAAGTTTTGGTGGCCAGGAATGAAGAAGCAAGTGGCTGAGTATGTAGCGTCATGTTTGACCTGTCAGAAAGCGAAGGTAGAACATCAACGACCCGGAGGGATGCTTCAATGTACCCGAATGGAAATGGGAGAGCATTTCAATGGATTTCGTGGTGGGACTGCCGAGAACTTCTAAGAGTTTTGATTCGATTTGGGTGATTGTTGATAGGTTAACGAAGTCAGTACACTTCTTACCTGTTAAGATCAACTACTCAGTGGAGAAGTTAACTGAGCTGTATATCAGAGAAGTAATCAGACTACATGGAGTGCCTTCAAGTGTAGTCTCTGATAGAGACCCAAAGTTCACGTCATGTTTTTGGCAAAGTCTACATCAAGCTTTAGGGACAAGGCTGAGGCTAAGTTCAGCCTATGACCCTCAAACTGATGGACAAATAGAGAGAACGATATAGTCGTTAGAAGATCTGCTGAGAGCTTGTGTTCTAGACCATGGTGGAAGTTGGGATGATTTGTTGCCTCTTATAGAATTCACCAACAACAACAGCTATCATTCTAGTATAGGGATGGCACCCTACGAAGCCTTATATGGACGAAAGTGCCAGACACCGTTGTGTTGGTACCAGGATGGAGAGAATACAATCGTAGGCCCAGAACTTGTGCAACAAACAACGGAAAAGATTAAACAGATCCGGGAAAAGATGAAAACGGCACAGAGCAGGCAGAAAAGCTACTCAGATAAATGAAGACAACCCCTCGAGTTTCAAGAAGGTGAACACGTGTTCCTGAGAGTCACATCTACGACTGGGGTAGGTAGAGCGATTAAGTCCAGAAAACTCACTCCCAAATTCATTGGACCATACCAAATTCTTCAGCGTATTGGTCCAGTAGCTTACCAGATTGCCTTACCACCTTTTCGGTCCAACATTCATAACGTTTTTCATGTCTCACAACTTCGGAAGTATATTCCTGATCCGTCTTATGTAATCGAACCTGATATAGTACATTTACGAGAACACTTGTCTTATGAGACATCGCCTGTGCGAATCGTTGATAAGAGGATCAAGCAACTCAGGGGAAAATAAGTTCCCTTAGTCAAAGTCGTTTGGAACGAAGCAACTAGAGACGCAACGTGGGAGCTCGAGGACAAGATGAAGTTACAGTATCCCGATCTTTTTCAAGGTACGTAATTTCGAGGACGAAATTTTTTTTAGAGGGGTGGTAATGTAACACCCCGATTTTCGAGTTTTTCTTTTAATCAGCATTTATGAACTTATATTTTATTCGAGGTCTTAGAAAGGGATATAAAGTATTCCGAGACCATAGCCATGCTCAGCGACATCGTAGGAAGCTACGATTAAGTTTTGAGTCGAAAACTCAAACGGAGCCCGGTGTGCGTTTTTACACTGACAGTATGATTTTACTGCTCAGAAGACCTCAGATGGACCCGTGAACGAGATAGTATGTCTTAGGATTCGATTCTCTATGTTTTGGTTAAATTTCGCAAAAATTTCAAAAAATTCACTTCCTGACCTTCGTTCGAGTGAAATCTTCAATCGGGTGGAGAACGGAGCCGCGTATGGACTTACCAGGACCCGACAACGGATAATCTTGATATCACATCATGTCAACTCACTTGGGAGAGCATGCCAGAGTCGTCATGACGATCGGGAATTACGGGACGCGAAATTACCAAAATACCCCTAACTTAAGCCTTTTCACCTTTTACCATTTTACCCTTTGAACCAAATGAACTTTTTACCCTTAATGAACTCTTTAGAAGGCTGGAACAGCCCTCTCAGCCCCTCATTCCATGCAGCCCAGCCCCCCAAGAACACCAAGAACACTTCATCTTCCTCGTTGAAAAAAAAAACCTCCACTGAATCCTTGAGAAAACCTTGAAAGCTTGTTGAAATCACTTGATTTCTTGACCAATCTTCATCCATTTTAAGGTAAGATCACTTCTATGGTCTCATATCTTCTTGAATCTCTTTCAATATCAAGATCAAACCTCCATTCTTAGGAAACTCATTCTTTGATCCAAAACTTTGAAAATCCATAGAAAATTCTAGAAAAATCCTTTGGAGGTGAAACCAAGTTCTTTGAACTCACCTCATCACCCTCTATCTAAACCCAAGAGCTCGTGATCCAAGTCTCATCCTAGCTCTAAAATCCCAAAGTGGCCGAAACCTAAGAGTGATGATGAATAGTGTTTTTCATCAAAATTTTTATTTCTAACTCTTGATTCCATCCTTAGCTTTCCTAGTGCCCTTGAATCCAAGTGATGGAAAACCAAATCAATTCCTAGCCTAGATTTCCCTATATGGCCGAGAGCCTCATGGGGAAAATCCATGAGTTTTGTTTCACATTTTTGAGTCATAGGACTTGAAATGGTGTTAACTAAGTTCATGAACCAACCATCCAAAAGTTTGGAACCAAATGAGATCCCTAACCCTTTTTACCTTTCATGGCCGAACCCTATACCTTTTAGGGGAAGGAAAACTTGTGTTCTTATGTTATAGATTGATGTTGATTTGTTGTTTGAATTGATTTGTGTTTGATTGTTTTAGGCGACGCGAACGGAACCAGAGCCGGAGCCAAGAACCGATCGAGTTTGCATTGAACTTCCTTTGTGAGGTAAAGGGAGGTAGTCATTTAAGTTTGAGTAGCTTCATAGTGCATGTTTGGTATATGTATTATGATGACTTGATTTTTGAATTGGAGATGAGTTTGAATGATGTATGGATTTGTTTTACTTAATGAAACATATTTACACACTTGTTGATGATTTGTGGCATGGATGCCTTGAGTGATATTATTGTGATATTGAACTGTTGATATATATATATATATATATATATATATATATATATATATATCTATACATATATTTATATCCTGGATGAGCATAAGACTGGCTATGTCTCGATAATTTATTAAAAGACTCGAAATCCTAAATCTATGTTTTGAAAACCGTGTTTTTAAATCAAAAAGTGGTTTTTTGGAAAACGTGTTGCTTTTCAAGAAAAGTTAAGTTCCCTTTTTGAAAAAGTTGTGTTCTTTTGAAAAGGAAAAGTGGTTTTGTGGAAAGTCGTGCGAAAAGTGTTTCGTTTGACTAAAGCGTTTTTAAAAGACGTGGAACCTTTAGAAAAATGATTTTGTTTCCGAAAAAGTGTTTTTCCCGGAAAACGTTCCCTTGATTTAAAAGATGTTTTATTTCAAGAAAACAAAAGTGTATTTTGTCTTCCCAAGGTTGTTTTGGGAAAGTGTGATCGAAAAGGAAAAATGATCAACCTTTGAGACGAACTCGAACCTAGTGGCCGAGACGTCGGGGCTAGTGTTTTGTGGATTGAGCCCTCGGACTTCGTGTCCTGTGTTTTGATTTGAGTGGGCTTAATGCCTTTTTGAAAAACGAGTCGTGGACTTTATGTCTCGACATTTGAAAGAATGAACGCAAAGAAAACAGAAAACCTTCTGTGAACATGCATGAACCAGCAGACGTGCCATGTGGAACCGAGCTACAACTTTCGTAGTTGAGAATTCAGCGAGGTAAGACCACTGGGTCTACAGGGGCATTCTGTGTTCGAGATCCCACAAGTGGCCGGTGGCGTAGCAACCCCGTGCCGTGGTAAATCGGCTGCCAAACACGAATGAACTCGATCAGAGACTGGAGCATTCATGATATGGTGAGACGTGGTACCCTGGAACAATTGGAGTTCAGACCTAAATATAGAGGCCGACTCATGAGAACAATTGTGTTACGGGTGTTACTACGGCCTATCGCTCGATGTTGGGAAGTTAGAATCTCCGGAGTACATGAATTAGAAAGATGATATTGAAGTCTCATGCATTATTATAACTGATGATAGTGTTTGGGATGTCGTACCGTATTATATAAATAACTGTTCATATAACTATATTTATCTGTGGATGTTTATACTGCTGTTTGTCGCTTGTGCAGCTATCGTGATAACTTTATATGAGTATCTCACCTTTGCCTGTACATGTTGGACACCTTGTTGTGTTTTTGGAACACATGTACAGATGTTGATCATAGGTCCCCGCGGAGACGTGAGGACTCGGATGACGGAGCGTTCTGATGAAGTTGACGTTGGGTTGTACCCCAATGGCTACTTTTAGCCGACCAGCTTAGGGGTCTTTTGTTTTGAGTAGTCTTATATTCTATTACTGCACATATGTTGAATTATTTCTAAGTCTGTAATATGTTATACATTAGACCAGGTTTTACGTTATGTTTATTTTTTTATGGACAGTGAATATCAAGGTGTGATATGAAATTTATTCCTCCATTTTGTGTTGTTTGCCTATGCATGCAGAAAATTTTTAGAACCGCGTTTTCGAATGTAGCTACTTAATTAAAGTATTTTCCGAAAGCAACCAACGTTTAAATTTTTTGATTTTATTTCCGCATTAGAGTCCGAGTATGTAGCACCCGCGAGGGGGTGTTACAGCGTCTTTGTCGCATGTTGAGCTCCTTTTGGTCAAACAGGTATTTCAAGCTTTTGTGGTCACTGAAGACATTGAATGTTGCTCCATACAAATAATGTCTCCAGATCTTTAATGCAAAAACCACTGCCGTTAGTTCCAGGTCATGCGTAGGGTAATTGCTCTCATGATTCTTCAATTGCCTGGAAGCATAAGCTACTACATTCCGGTTTTGCATCAATACGCAACCCAACCCTTGATGTGAAGCATCACAGTATACCTCAAAAGGTTCCTTGGGATCAGACAATACCAACACAAGCGAAGTAGTCAGCCGCCTTTTCAATTCCTGAAAACTTTCCTCGCATGTTTCAGTCCAGATAAAAGCTTGATCCTTCCGAGTTAGTTGGGTAAGAGGTCCTACTATCTTGGAGAATCCCTCAATGAATCTCCTATAGTATCCAGCTAAACCCATGAAACTACGGATTTCTGTTACCTTCTTAGGTCTCTCCCATTGCAAAACAACTTCAACCTTAGACGGATCCACTGAGATCCCTTCATTTAAGATGACGTGTCCTAAGAATTGAACATGATCTAACCAAAATTCGCACTTTTCAGGTTTCGCGTATAACTGTTTCTCCTTTAAGGTTTGAAGAACCACACTGAGGTGTTTAGCATGTTTTTCTTCATTAGGAAAATAGATTAGAATGTCGTCTATAAAGACAATGACAAACTTATCTAGATAAGGACGAAAAATCCTATTCATGTAATCCATTAATATAACAGGAGCATTTGTCACTCCGAATGGCATCACAAGATATTCATAATGCCCATAGCGTGTTCGAAACGCTGTTTTCGAGATATCCTCCGCCTTCACACAAATTTGATGATAGCCCGATCGTAGGTCTATCTTCGAGAAAACGGCCGCTCTGCGCAACTGGTCCATCAAATCATCGATCCTTGGAAGAGGATACTTGTTCTTGATTGTCACTTTGTTTAACTGACAGAAATCTACACATAAGCGAGAAGTCCCGTCCTTTTTCTTCACCAGTAAGACTGGAGCTCCCCACGGTGATACACTCGATCTAATAAATTCCTTTTCCCTCAGTTCCACAAGTTGCTTTTTCAAGTCCTCTAGTTCTGATGGTGACATATGATATGGTGCCATGGATATCGGTCCAGTGACCGGTACCAGATTAATCGCGAACTCAATGTCCCGAACAGGTGGTAGCCCCGGTACATCCTCAGGAAACACGTCCAGAAATTCATTGACGACAGGTATCGACTGTAGATCTAACTTACTCTCTACGTCCAGGGAAAACAATAACATGTATCCTTGTGCTCCCTCTTTTAAAGAAGCTCTTACTTGGTTAGCAAATAAAAATCCAGAAAACTCTTCCTTAGGAAAGACTAAGGTTTTGTGAGCACAGTCTATGAGAATATGGTTGGAAGATAACCAATCCATGCCTAAAATTACATCTAATTGTACTAAAGTCAAGCAGATCAGATCAACAAGAAAATGTCTATCCTGAATAATAATAGGACAGTTTAGGCATATAGAATTGACAATAACTGGTTTAGCAGTTGGGGTTGAAACAATTAGATTATAAGATAACGAAGAGACAGGAAATTTTAGCAGTTTCACACAATCCATCGAAATAAAGGAATGAGTCGCACCAGAATCGAAAAGTACAGTCAAGAGATTACCCGCTATGTCGCAACTACCTTGTACGAGATCGTCGGAGTTCTAAGCTTCAGCACCGCTCCTAGTGTAAACTCTTCCCGTCATCATCGGTTTATTGGTCCTTGCGTGGTTGACAGCAGATCAACGTTTTGGTGTATTGCAGTCCTTCACTAAGTGTCCCATTTGATTACAGTTGAAACACTTAACTGTCCCCAGTGGACAGGTATCAGCCATATGGTTTAGATTACCACATCT
Source organism: Ammopiptanthus mongolicus (assembly GCA_039655645.1). Classification (NCBI taxonomy): domain Eukaryota; kingdom Viridiplantae; phylum Streptophyta; class Magnoliopsida; order Fabales; family Fabaceae; genus Ammopiptanthus; species Ammopiptanthus mongolicus. The sequence continues at coordinate 29,667,529 of CM077350.1, forward strand.
GTAACACTTCCTTACTTGGCCTTGGCTTTGTCTCTGTTGGCCTCCACTCCCTGATGCAGCAACATTTGGATGGTATGGTTGTTGACTCGGATTACTCCCCTGAGGTCGGAAATACGGTTTCCCCTGATGTTGCTTCCCCTTTTGACTCTGAGCTTGGAATTGGTTCTTGAACCGAGAGGGTCCTCTAGCATTCCCTCTATTATCTCTTCCTTTCCTCATCTGCTCCACCTTGCAACACATCTCGATTAGAGCTTGAAAGTTTCTAATTTGCAAGGGTAGCACAGATTCTTTGATCTCGAACCTTAACCCCGCCTCAAATCTCCCATATTTCCAGCTTTCATGAGGTTGAGTCTGAAGAAACGGAAGTACTTGGCGAGCGATTCAAACTTCGCTGCATACTCCCCAACAGAAAGATCCCTTTGAAGAAGACAAAGAAATTCTTGTTCCTTCTCGACTCTAGCACTTTCTGGAAATTACTTGTCCAAAGATGTGTTTCGGAACATTTCCCAAGTAATCTCCTGATTTTCAGCTTCTAACAGTTGCCTGGTGCCTTTCCACCAATACTCTGCATCTCCCATCAGCAGGAAAGCGGCATATTGAACCTTAACTCCTTCTGGACCCAAGATGAGCTCAAAGATCTTCTCTAGTTCCTGTATCCACAGGTCAGCTTTCTCAGGTTCAGCATCTCCGCGAAACTGTGGAGGATTCTGACGTCGAAATGCAGTCACACCTCTACCTTCTGCAGCTTGCTAGTTCTGAGCAGCCATAGCAGCTGTATGTAGAGCAATAGCAGCCGCAACATTCTCCAGGACCACCTCGACGACCCCTACCACGACCGCGCCCACGGCCACGTCCACGTCCACATCCACCTTTTGGTTCCATAACTGACCTGCAAGAAAAACTCAGTTAAATGGCAACCAGAGACATGGAACGTGTGCTCACTAGTTAACATACATTACTTCTAAGAAGTAATTCAAACAAGTCTCAATCAGAGAACACACAACAGCAACACAATAGACCTATTTCCCAAAGATTCCCGAAAGACTCGACCAGCTTTGATACCACTAATGTGACACCCCCTTCTGGGGCATCACATGGTAACCCGTTGCGGAAAATAAAACTTCATTAAACCTTGATGGTTACTTTCGGAAAATAATATATTCTAAGTAGTTGACTTAATTCGAAAATCCGTGATAAATTTTTTCTTAACTTTACAATACCATCCATGTAGTTGAACATGCATTAATAGATACATCAAGTATTTCAAACATACCAAGTCATTATAATTTCATATATAAGGCCTTCATACAAACGGCCATTCACAAAAGTCATGGCTTTCAGTAGCCAGAGCAAACTAACGAAATTGTTATCCAAAATAACAGGACTTATCCTATAGCTGGTCCCGCTTCTAATGTGGTCATGACTCATCGTACGTCACCTTTCTCCGCACACTCAAGCGTCAGGGAATGGATCCCTGAATGTTTCAGTGGCATCTTGGAACTCATCTGATGGTGCAAGGGTGAGATACCAATATATGGATTCAGGCACGATAACTACATGTGCGACACACCAACAGCATATATATATATATATATATATATATATAATCATGATGTATAAAATTCTACTGAATAAACAAGTAGTTTATCATAGGGTTTCATACCCGACAGTCATCGTCATTTATAAAAATGCATGAAATTTCAATGTTCAACGTCTATTTATTTACTTAATCTCCGGAGATCCCAACACCGTATAAAATGAGTTGATCAAACTCGATTGCCAAAAAGGCACACCGTTGTTAAAACCATTGCACACTGTCCAACACAAGGCACATGTGATCACCGTTTATGGTTTTCATTGTCCATCAAGGCACAATGATATATAAACCGTTTGAATATCCTGACCACCAAGATATCCAGATAAACACCGTTGGCACGTCTGCCTATTTAATGCATGTAAAAATGTTTCATGTCTTATCACTTTTCTTTGTGTTCTTTATTTCCTTGTCGTAGCTCAACGGCTCCCGACCATTTGTAATTTACACCGTTTTAAAACTTTTTATCGTTAACACAGGATGAAACGTCCGAGTGCTCAATCGCGGAGCCCTAGACCAATGCACCAGCCCAAGGTCCGTGCTGATAGAAAACAATATTCACCTTTAATCATGTTTCCTCATAACGAGAGGAGGACACACAGTCCATGGGACACACAGTCCGTAAGACCGTAACACGGATCCTCAGATCTACATGTTATTTTTACAGAACACTAGTATCCTGATGTCTCGTATACTAGGTTCACGTTTCAACGTTTTCACCGTTTTTCGTTCTGTGAAACACAAATCCAAAACGAAATCTCTACAACTCATCCAAGTTGTCGGATTTTACACCATTGGGAAAAACTCGTTTACAGAAAAAAATTTCTGTTTGAAAACTTATTTGTAAACCGTCGAATTACTCATAACATTTATCTTTTACTTGAAAATCCCTTTCCAAAAAAAAGTTTTTGTAAAGAAACAACTAAGACCCAAAACGTTGTCCCAAAACAGGATTTTTATTTTTCGAAAACATTTTCCATAAATCTTTTCGGAATTAAACATTGTTTAGCGTAAAACGTCCTAAGTTAAAATCTTGACTTTTTCCTCTTAAGTTAATTTCTTCACTTAATGATTAACCCATTCTTGAAAATCTCACCTTTTCTACTAACTTTATTATTTACTTTAGGATCCCTTTTTATAAAACTCGCGTCATTGAAAATTTTCCAACGTTTTCCAAATAATTATATGGCGTTTCTTACAAAGCTTTTTCAAGACTTTTATCCCCGTTAATTAATTGAGCACTGACCACTGTCAGGCTTCGCAACCAACAATCAACATCCACAGTATTGATACCACATAGTTATAGCAGATAATATAGTTAAAACACGTATTAAAACACTATAACACATAGCAGCATATAATTATAAACAGATAAAACAATCACTGAAAGTAAATCAACCAAGCACCACACAGCTCAAATAAATATAATCAGACCAACACAGATAACACATAGTTATCGAGAGATTCCCTCAGGCAAATCTCCCCTTACCTCTTGAAGTTTCCCGTTTAGCAAAAATTCGCCCGACCGATCCGAAAATCGCCCGGTTTCCCGTCCAATTACTCGATGATAACTATACACATACAATCAGTCAAGGCATCGACTTTAAATCACAAAATTTTACCTAATCTTTTTCAACTAGGGTTCGGCCATAGCTAAGAAAAATAGCTAGGGAAGTCCAAAAATTCCTATCTCTTTGATTCAATACTAATTAGGTGTGATAAGACTAGATTCAATCTTAGAACACCAAAATTTCAACCAAAACTCTACTCACCCAAAGGGGGTAGGTTCGACCCTTTATACCCATTAGAGCTAGAGAGATCCTTTGGTTTCAACCTCTTGGATATGATAGAAGACCATGAATCTAGTTCAAAGAAAGTGGTTTGACATTAAAAGGATATTTATACAACTTTTCATGGATTATGAAGTTTATGCTTCAAAACCTAACCTTCCATGAATCATCAAATTGAACGGGGAAATAGAGGAATTAAGAGATCAAGGATGGAGTTTATACCTCCTTGATGACAAAGCTTGAGAAGAAACCAACTTGCTTTCACCAAATTCTTCAAGGTTTAGAATGAAAATGGAGATAAATGGTGATGGAGGTGAAGAAAAATGAAGAACAAAAGTGAGAAGGGAGAACGGAAGAAGATGGCCGAATGGCCAAGTGTGAGGGAGCAAAGGTCCATAAAATTTTTTCATTAAGGGCATTAAGGCATTTTACCATGGTTAAATGGTAATTTCTTGGAAACTCACGGGCGTTTTCGTCATTTCGCGTCCAGATATTTTCTAAAGACCATCATGACACTGGTACGCATTCCTAGGTGACTTGACCTGATGTGACAACAAGATTATCCTTTCGTGGGTCCCGTTAAATCCATCTACAGCTCCGTTTGTCTCCCGGTTCGAGTTTTCGCCCGAATAGTTTATATTATTTTCACTTTTTAACGTCAAGAACCAATTTTAGCATAATTGTAGAGAATCGAATTCTAAGACTAACTATCTCGTTCATGAGTCAAAATTAGGTCTTGATAGCAGTAAAACACTATTGTCCGTGAAAATGAAGATCGGGCTCCATCTGAGTTTTCGATTCAAAATTTAAGCACAACTTCCTATGATAGCGTAGAGCATGAATATAATTTGGTTTTCCCAAAATCATTTTCTAAAATATAGATAAAAACACAAACTCATTTAGATCTATAAATAGTCACGGTTTTTATAAAACAGAGAAAAATCGAGGTGTTACAAAAACTCAGATAAAATATAAACGCATTGGTATTCATTTCCAACCTTAGAAAGCAGCGAAAAATCGGGGTGTAACATTTTTAACCTTGAAATCCACGCCCAACCCCATTTTTTGAGAATCAATTTTGATCATTTGTGCTGTTGTAATGAGTTGTTAGACCATTGGGGTTTGTAATTCATAGCATCGAAAAGATGTTTCATAGCTCAAGTTGCTTCCTTTCATCATATTCCATGTTTTAGATATTTGAATTTTTTCGATTTTTGATCTTGTTCTTGGAGTTTGACCCACTTGATCTTGATGAAATTCACGAAATGGTTTAGAGTGATAATCTACACCTTGATTGAAAGATCTCCACAAGTGGAATCAATTATACCAATCCATTTTAAGCTTAAACCATGAACTAGACATCAATTTGGGGGAATATAATTTCTGGGCACACTTCCCAAGAACAGCCCCTTGTTCATCATGTTCATGCTTCAAAAGTGATGAGGACATAATAAGCAAGGACGCTAGTGATGCACTTCAAGGACTATGAGGACCAATGACAAGAGCACGTGCTAAGAAAGCTAAGGAGGCCTTAAACCAAATGGTGATAACTATAATGGAAGCAAGGCCTAAACTGGAAGGAATGGAGCCAAAATTGGTCAACTACTTAAGTCCACATAAAGGAGGGTTGGGCGCATGACATGCTGCCCATTTTTTACTTGTCTATTTTAATTAATTTGTAATAAAATGTGTGGGTGCAGAATATTTATTTAATTAGGCCCCAACACTTAAGTTTATTTTTCATGTGTGTTTATTTCAATTGGAGCAAGGCTCTGCTAAGCCCAAATGTTGAGTTATTTTTGTTGTTTTTTTTTTTGTTTTGAATGAAAATTGGGTTGAAGCATGAGTAAGGGGCGTCATGGAGCTAAATAGGGGGTACAAGAGCACTTATTTGGAGTTAGAAGAATCAATTCTTGGATGCCTTTTAGATACCTTGCTGAAGAATAATTATTAAGAGTTTTGTAACCAACATTCCATTAAGAGTAGACAAAGTCACAAAAAGGGAGGTTACAATTGCCACCAAGAATTATGCTAATTATGTGGCTTGTCTCCTTCATTGTAAAATTCAGCAAAGAGGATCCCTCCCTCTATATATATATGTTGTGCCCAAATCAATAAAGGTTAGCTTGGAATTTTCAGAAAAGTTGATACCTTGGGTATTGTTGAGAGCTTGTCTCTCTTTGGTTCTCCATTGATCCTTCCCTTTTTATCTTATCAAGAAACCAAGTTTTTTTGTGGTGATCATTCCCCAAGGCTTATCATTTCTTCTTCTCCATAGAAGCAAGAGTGTGGCGCCCCCCACCCATTTCTTCCTATTCCATCTTTTTCATTTCTTCTTTGTGATAATTTCCTTATTCTTGTTCTTTACTACTCAGCCATTTTACATTTCCTTGTCATTTAAATTCTTGCAAGTTACAATTCGTTGTCAATTTTATCATTTCCATTAAAAATTGTGAGTTGCAACTGAATTGCATAAGGATTGACAAACCATGCAAATTGGGTATTCATCAAGTGGTATCAGAGCAAGGTTCCGTTTGGACCAATTCTAGCCGTCATTTTCGAATTCCATATACATATCCATTGTTGAATTTGTTCTTAGTATTATCATTGCAATTCCTTCCTTTTTCTGTTTGATTATTAAAAATACAAAAAACTAAAATTAAAAAACATGGATATGAGAGAAACAAAATTCTGGTGTGTGAAGGAAATGTCAATTATATTCTTGTTGCTTGCTGCCACACTCTAATTTCCTTTAAAAAAAATTGAGTTAGTTTGTTCCTTTCTCATACTTTCTTCCTTATTATTGTTATTGCTTTCTTTAAGTCTTGTGTGTGTGCTAACAATTAGAATTTTTGTTTTCTTGTGTGATTGAGTTGGTTTCTTTATAGAACTCAAAAAGAGCAATTGAGTGGAAGATGGCAAGAATGCACATTACAGAAAAAGCCTAAATTGAGTGAAACACGAGTGGTAACAATTTTTTTTTTTTTTTGAGTGAAACACGTGAGTAGAGTGGTGACGTCCTATTCTCCATATTTTGTGTATTTGTCTCTTTTCCATAAAATTCATGACTGAAGAGAGTCCCCCCCCTTTTCGAAGAACAACAGCTATGAGGTTGCAAATAACAACCTTGACTCAACACTTGGAGAGGCTAATGCGCCAACAAGCAGATGAGTTCCATGAAAGACTTGATCAGTTGGAGAGGAATAGAACACCTAGATGTTCTTCTCATGGTGAAAGTAAAGGTTCTGAAGGAAGGAGACGTAGGGAGAGACAACAGAGAACAAGGAGAGAAAATGAGGGAAGAAATAATAGAGAGGAAAGGTTGGGTGGGATAAAAATAAAAGTACCTATGCATATCAATATAAATTATTTTAATCTTGCCTCCCCGACAATATTGTGGTTATTGATAGTAGTAAAACACTGCTGTCCGTTGCAACACCCTTTCCGGAGTGTCACATTCCCGAACGTTTTTAAGGCTGAAAATATTTATTAATGCGGAAAAATACGGTTTTTTTTTTTTTCTTTTCACAAAGATGTAATGGGATTAGTAAAGGTAAATAATACTAATAAATGAACTTAGGTTCAGCATGTATTTCTAGAACATACTGTGCTAAAAACACAGAAATCGAAATAACAACATTACTATATACAGACATAAGTCTAATGTATGACTGACATAAGAAATACAATAAGTACTAGGAGTCGTAGCTCCCAATAGGTACTACAAAAAAACTGACATAGTCTGGCCGACAACAAAACTAAAACAGCAAAAAGAGTCCGCCTCCAGGCTCAAGGAAACTACTGAACTGAACCCTCGTCAGGTCCATCTGTTCAAGCAGCAACAGAAAGTACCAGCAGAAAACATACAGATATGGGTGAGATTCCCATTCATCACCACAACAAAACAGCAGTAGTAAAAACGGGACGACTCACTAGGTAACAGCATACCCAACATGCTTACTAGAATTCTTAATATAAATCATGTTAAACAGTCAACAACATAATATCATGTTAAACAGTTAACAGTATAATATAAGGCATTCTTAAACAATACAGCGATGTATAATAGTAAATGTAAACATCAACAGCCATGCAATGCAGTGCAATGTATATGACTCAATGCCAATGTCACTAGGTACTACTCTGACCCCTACTCCATGGAGCTAACAAAACGTCGGAGAGAGTGAATGGGAGGACATGTTCCAGTTTTTGCCAGCCATGAGCAAGATGCTACAGCATTCGTAATGTGCACGTATCTGTCTTTACGGAAACACTCTTGACCAAACATGAAAAGTACGGCATCTAGTAGAGGATATCAGTGTATTGCACGGATTCGCCACGACACAGAAGAATCACCAACTGGTCACATGTCAGCCCTTCCAACCCTGATACCTCCAAAAAGACCATTGAAGATCGTCACCGTAAGTTTCGCACCCGCATCAAGGTGTAAGCTCAACTCCTAGGCTCAAGGCCTTACAACTATGCAAATGAAAATCCAATGCTTACACAAAGCAGATGCGAAAAGCAATGTCTACCCCCCGGGTAAACCTCGAGTTCCACTAAGGTTCTCTTCCTTAGGAACTATACGCGTCTTTGAAAAACAAAACCTTTATCCACAGGATAAATCTCGTGATCCCTCCGGGATCGAGTCATCACAAGACTGAACCAATTGAACGACTGATCGGGATCCGAATCACCGGTCCGTCATCGAACTACTGTTTCAAAACCCAAAACGTTTCATGTTTGTGTTTATGTCTTATGAAGTCATTGATGTACTAAGTCATCAATGGTATAGTATATGGTCTTGTTCCACCACATACCATACTTAAATCACCTTTGTCTTCAACTCTAAGTTAGTTACTTAACTTAGGTTTTCATACGTAAAACTTTACGAGTTGAGTTAAAAACTCCTTTGTAAACCAAAACAACATCTCAATTGAAAACTCATTTGATTTGAAACAACTTTTGAACCACTTACTCTATTTTTTTGCATTTTCTGAAAACATGAAATTCGCTTAGCAGAATTCCATTCGCTTAGTGAAAATAAGGCAGTAATACCTCTTTGGAGACTCCTCTGTATCACTCGGCGAAACATAAATCGTGTAGCAAAATGTGTTGTATTCGCTTAGCGAAAATGGAGGCGGTTACACCTCTTTTGAAACTCCTCTGGATCACTCGGAGAAATAGAATTCGCGTAGCGAAATTCTTTGGAATCGCTTAGCGAATATTAATTCGCTTAGCGAAAGTGAGGTAGTGATGCCCAACTTGGAATTCCTCTGTTTTCGCTCAGCGAAGGTAAATTCGCTTAGCGAAAAGTTGCCTTAAAACAAGACATTAACCTTATGGAACCATTTTGATTCTCTTCATGAAAACACTTCTTGTCTCATTTTGAGTCACTTGATTAACTAGATGGACTAAGGATAAAGTATAAAACATGTTTCACTTTGGTGAAAACACTTTGAGATTTAATTCCATTTGATCTTTGGGTCAAAGTCACTTAGGGCTTTTCTTTGAAAAACATAAGTTATTAAAACACTTTCCTTACTTGAAAATTTAATTTGCTCAAGAACTGCACATTACCTTCCTTTTCTCAAGGTCATGGCCAAAAGCCAACTATGCACCAATGTGAAGATTTACTTCACCAAACGAACCAAGTTATAGCTCACAAAACTTACATAATTATGATAAAACATACATCATTGCATCATAATCAAGCACAAAAGTCCATACTTGATCTAGTGATCAAAGTAGGTTTTCAACATACATGAAAATGATTTTCATTCAATCATCTCATCATCAACATATGCTAAAACACACTACAACATACTAGCATAAACTTATCATGACAATCTTGTTCTCCAAGGGAACTTAACAAAACTTAACAATTAAAAGTGAACCCAAACTAAAGGGTTTGACCCACACATAAACTTAAACAACCATCTTCACCACCACCATCTTGGTGTGATGAGGTTCACCCCCATACCTGTTGATGAGCAGATTCCCGGATCAAAGTCGGTTGATCGGTTTGTGAACCTCCTAACAATCGTCAACAACTACAACAACACAACAATCCAACATTAAACAACAATCAAAGAAAAACTCAACAATCCTAACAAAGAGGGCTTCGGCCACCCTAGGGTAAAGAGGTTAGGAATTGCTCTTGGTTTTCCATTCATGGATTCAAAGGCAATAGGAAAGCTAAGGATGAAATCAAGTGTTAGAAATCAAAAATTGATGAAAAACACTATTCATCATCATCAAAAGGGTTCGGCCATATTGTGATTTTTGAGCTATGATGAGAGTTGAATCATAAGCTCTTGGGTTTAGGTAGAGAATGATGAGGTGAGTCCAAAGAAATTGATCTTACCTCAAAAGGATTTTTCTACAATTTCCTATGGATTTTCAAAGTTTTGGATCTAAGAAATTCTTTTCATGAAAATGAAGTTTGATCTTGAAATAAAGAGAGATGCAAGAAGCTAAGAGATCATAGAAGTGATCTTACCTTAAAATGAAGGAAGATTGCTCAAGGAATCAAGTGATTCCATCAAGAAATCAAGGAGCTTCAAGAGCAACAATGGTGTTTCTTCAAGAGCAACTATGGTGTTCTAAAGGGGGGAGGGCTGTGCGAAAATGAGGGGGATGTGGGGCTGAGTTCAGCTCTTTAAGACCTCACTTAAGGGTAAAAAGGTTATTTGCCAAAAGGGTAGAATTGTAAAAGTGTAAAAGACTAAGGTTAGGGGCATTTTGGTCATTTTGCGTCCAGATATTTCCGAACGTCATGACGACTCTGGCATACTCTCCCAAGTGTCCTGGGATGATTTGATAACAAGATTATCCGTTGGTGAGTCTCGGTAAATCCATATGTGGCTCCATTCGTCACCTGATTGAGGATTCCGCTCGAACGGAGGTCAGGAAGTGATTTTTCTGAAGATTTTGTGAAATTTAATCAAAACATTGAGAATCGAATTCTAAGACTTATTGAATTGTTCACGGGTCCATCTGAGGTCTCCTGATCAGTAAAATCATATTGTCAGTGTAAAAACGCAGACCGGACTCCGTTTGAGTTTTTGACTCAAAACTTAATCGTAGCTTCCTACGATATCGTCGAGCATGACTATGGTCTCGGAATATTTTATTTCCATTCCTAAGACCTCGAATAAAATAAAGACATTAAAATACTGAAGAATTAGAAAACATGAAAAATCGGGGCGTTACATCCGTGAAAATGCAGACCGGGCTCCATCTGAGTTTTCGACCCAAAATTTAACCGTATCTTCCTACGATAGTGTAGAGCATGAATATAATTTGGTTTTTCCAAAATCATTTTCTAAAATACAAATAAAAATACAAACTCATTTATATCAATAAATAGTCACGATTTTTATAAAACAGAGAAAAATCGGGGCGTTAGAAAAACTCAAATATAATATTAACGCATTTGTATTCAATTCCGACCTTAGAAAGCAACGAAAAATTGGGGTGTTACATTTTAACCTTGAAATCCGAGCCCAACCCCAGTTTTTGAGCATCAATTTTGATCATTTGTGGTGTTGTAATGAGTTGTTAGACCATTGGGGTTTGTAATTCATAGCATCGAAAAGATGTTTCATAGCTCAAGTTGCTTCCTTTCATCATATTCCATGTTTTAGATTTTTGAATTTTCTTGAATTTTTCATCTTGTTCTTGGAGTTTGAGCCACTTTGATCTTGATGAATTTCACGAAATGGTGTTAGAGTGATAATCTACACCATGATTGAAAGATCTCTACAAGTGGAATCAATTATACCAATCGATTTTAAGCTTAAACCATGAACTAGACATCAATTTGGGGGAATTTAATTTATGGGCACACTTCCCAAGAACAGCCCCTTGTTCATCATGTTCATGCTTCAAAAGTGATGAGGACATAATAAGCAAGGACGCTAGTGATGCACTTCAAGGACTAGGAGGACCAATGACAAGAGCACGTGCTAAGAAAGCTAAGGAGGCCTTAAACCAAATGGTGATAACTATAATGGAAGCAAGGCCTAAACTAGAAGGATTGGAGCCAAAATTGGTCAACTACTAGAGCCCACATAAAGGAGGGTTGGGCGCATGACATGCTGCCCATTTTTTACATGTCTATTTTAATTAAGTTGTAATAAAATGTGTGGGTGCAGAATATTTATTTAAATAGGCCCCAACACTTAAGTTTATTTTTCACGTGTGTTTATTTCAAATGGAGCAAGGGCTGCTACATGTGGTATGCGCTGCCTAAGCCCAAATGTTCGGTTATTTTTGTTGTTTTTTTGTTTTGAATGAAAATTGGGCTGAAGCATGAGGAAGGGGCGTCATGGAGCTAAAAAGGGGGGGTGATAGAGCATTTATTTGGTGTTAGAAGAGTTAATTCTTGGATGCCTTTTAGATACCTTCCTAAAGAATAATTATTAAGAGTTTTGTAACCACCATTCCATTAAGAGTAGACAAAGTCATAAAAAGGGAGGTTACAATTGCCACCAAGAATTATGCTAATTATGTGGCTTGTCTCCTTCATTGTAAAATTCAGCAAAGAGGATCCCTCCCTCTATATATATGTTGTGCCCAAATCAATAAAGGTTAGCTTGGATTTTTCAGAAAAGTTGATACCTTGTTTATTGTTGAGAGCTTGTCACTCTTTGATTCTTCATTGAACCTTCCCTTTTTATCTAATCAAGAAACCAAGTTTTTTTGTGGTGATCATTCCCCAAGGCTTATCATTTCTTCTTCTCCATAGAAGCAAGAGTGTGCCCCCCCCCCCCCATTTCTTCCTATTCCATCTTTTTCATTTCTTCTTTGTTATAAATTCCTTATTCTTGTTCTTTACAATTCTTTGTTAATTTTATCATTTCCATTAAAAATTGTGAGTTGCAACAGAATTGCATAAGGAAAGACAAACCATGCAAATTGGGTATTCATCAAGTGGTATCTGAGCAAGGTTCAGTTTGGACCAATTCTTGCTGTCATTTTCAAATTCCATATACATATCCATTGTTGAATTTGTTCTTAGTATTATCATTGCAATTCCTTCCTTTTTCTGTTTGATTATTAAAAATAAAAAAAACTAAAATAAAAAAAATATATATGAGAGAAACAAAATTCTCTTGTGTGAAGGAATTGTGAATTATATTCTTGTTGCTTGCTGCCACACTCTAATTTCCTTTAAAAAAAATTGAGTTAGTTTGTTCCTTTCTCATACTTTCTTCCTTATTATTTTTATTGCTTTCCTTAAGTCTTGTGTGTGTGTTAACCATTAGAATTTTTGTTTTCTTGTGTGATTGAGGTTGGTTTCTTTAAAGAACTTAAAGAGAGCAATTTAGTGGAAGAAGGCAAGAGTGCACATTACAGAAAAAGCCTAAATTGAGTGAAACGCGAGTGGTAACAATTTTTTTTTGAGTGAAACACGTGAGTAGAGTGGTGACATACTATTCTCCATATTTTGTGTATTTTTCTCTTTTCCATAAAAGTCATGATAGAAGAGAGAGTCCTCCTCCTTCTCCAAGAACAGCAGCTATGAGGTTGCAAATAACAACCTTGACTCAAAACTTGGAGAGGCTAATGCGCCAATAAGCAGATGAGTTCCATGGAAGACTCGATCAGTTGGAGAGGAATAGAACACCAAGGAGTTCTTCTCATGGTGAAAGTGAAGGTTCTGAAGGAAGGAGACGTAGGGAGAGACAAGAGAGAAGAAGGAGAGAAAATGAGGGAAGAAATAATAGAGAGGAAAGGTTGGGTGGGATAAAAATAAAAGTACCTATGCATATCAATATAAATTATTTTAATCTTGCCTCCCCGACAATATTGTGGTTCTTGATGGTAGTAAAACACTATTGTCCGTGAAAATGCAGAACGGGCTCCGTCTGAGTATTCGACCCAAAATTTAACCGTAGCTTCCTACGATAGGGTAGAGCATCAATATAATTTGGTCTTCCCAAAATCATTTTCTAAAATACAGATAAAAATACAAACTCATTTATATCTATAAATAGTCTCGATTTTTATAAAACAGAGAAAAATCGGGGCGTCACAAAAACTCAGATCAAATATAAATGCATTTGTATTCATTTCCGACCTTAGAAAACAGCAAAAAATCATGGTGTTACATTTTTAACCTTAAAATCCGCGCTCAACCCTATTTTTTGAGCATCAATTTTGATCATTTGTGGTGTTGTAATGAGTTGTTTGACCATTGGGGTTTGTAATTCATAGCATCGAAAAGATGTTTCATAGCTCAAGTTGCTTCCTTTCATCATATTCCATGTTTTAGATTTTTGAATTTTTTTGAATTTTTCATCTTGTTCTTGGAGTTTGAGCCACTTTGATCTTGATGAATTTCACGAAATGGTGTTAGAGTGATAATCTACACCTTGATTGAAAGATCTCTACAAGTGGATTCAATTATACCAATCGATTTTAAGCTTAAACCGTGAACTAGACATCAATTTGGGGGAATTTAATTTCTGGGCACACTTCCCAAGAACAGCCCCTTGTTCATCATGTTCATGCTTCAAAAGTGATGAGGACATAATAAGCAAGGACGCTAGTGATGCACTTCAAGGACTTGGAGGACCAATGACAAGAGCACGTGCTAGGAAAGCTAAGGAGGCCTTAAACCAAATGGTGACAACTATAATGGAAGCAAGGCCTAAACTAGAGGGAATGGAGCCAAAATTGGTCAACTACTTGAGTCCACATAAAGGAGGGTTGGGCGCATGACATGCTGCCCATTTTTTACTCTTCTATTTTAATTAAGTTGTAATAAAATGTGTGGGTGCAGAATATTTATTTAATTAGGTCCCAACACTTAAGTTTATTCTTCATGTGTGTTTATTTCAAATGGAGCAAGGGCTGCTACATGTTGATGGGGTCCAAGTTCAAGAAGTTCAAAGTCAACTTGAAAGAAGCTTGATAGAAATGGAAGGACCTATGACTAGAAGAAGGGCTAAAAGGATGCAAGAAGCATTAGAGAAAGAAGTAGTATATTTGATTAATACAAAGCCCAACTTGGAAGAAGGCCCAAATGAAAGTCAACTCCTCATTATTGACCTAGAAGAGGCGTGATGCAAACCTAGGATGGCCACCTTTGACCAGAAGAACCAAGCCAATTATGGAACAAGAAAAACCAATTTGGAAATTGTTGAAACACTCATTTTCGTTGTGATGACCTTTCATCTTTTTTTCCAATTTAACTCGAGCTATGGTTATCTGATTGAGACGTTCTTGGTGGCGTTGGAAAGCTAAGAGGATTATCTAAAATTCGTATTTCTAGTGTCAAGACTGAATTCGGCTTCTATGATGGTGAAAACCGAGCTACAAGATTAGGACGAAATTCTAGACGGGATTTTTCCTTATTTTGGGCTTCCTTTGTGTTGGGCTTGTGTTTTTCGACTCCTTATGCTGAAGTAAGCATTACTTAGGAGAGGATTAGGGTTAGCCGTCACCTCCTTAGAATAAAATTCTATAAATAGGGATGTAATACCTATCTTTTTGGAACCTTTGAATAAAATTCGAGTTTTCCTATTGTAATTCTTGGAGAGTGTTATTCTCTTCTCTCAAGTTCTTGCATAGAACTTGTTTGATTCTTATCAAGGAGTGCTACTCCTTGTGGCGAATCCTCTTTTGGCTTATTAATCTTCCAATTTCTTGGAAGCAATTGTGGCGCCTTGTTTCATCTCTTATCTTTTCCATTTGTTCATTTAATTTTCGTTTTTTCCCTTCTTGTCTAGTTTCAATTCGGCACTTTTATTTTAATTTGCTATCTTAGTTTAATTCTTGTCTTTAATTTGCCATATTTCTTCCATTTCTTGTTATTTTCATCATCATCGTCTCGGGTCACATTTCACCTTTCTCTTTTCCCCTTTCTTCTCATCCATTTGTCATAAACTTCAAGTCATTAAGCTCAAGGAAAGATCCAAACAAACAATGATTCATATTTGGATCATATCATGTGGTATCAAGAGCTAGTTTCCTTGAGTTTAGTTCCTTGATTTTGAATTTTGAAATTTTTCAAAATGTTCATCATGTTCTTGAGAGTTAAGCCACTTTGATCTTTATGAATTTCAAAAATTGGTGTTAGATTGTTAATCTACACCTTGATTGAAAGGTCCTTACAAGCGGAATCAAGTATACTAATTATTTTTAGAGTTTGAAGCATGAAATAAACATTATTTTGGGGGAAATTAAAATTTGGGCACACTTACCCAAGAACACTCCTTTGTTTATCATTTTCATGCTTCAAGAGGCTTTTGATCTAGTTGACAACACCCAAAACTGTTTGGGTGTTACTGCAAATTTTAAAATTTTTGTGGCCAATATAAAAAAAATTAGACAAAAGTAAGAGTCCCAAAAGAAAAAAAATAAAATAAAAAATACAGGGACTATTCTGCAAATATTATAAGTTTAAAAAAAAAATCGCAGAATTCTAGGAGAAGGCCACAAACTCATTTTTGTTTATGCTAGCCTCTTAAAAATTGGATATACATGTTGCCTTGGGACAATAATAACTCTGGCTCAGTTTTCAAAACCCTTTCCTAAACACTTGGTCACTAAAATACTCATAGTTTTTTTGTCTTTGCAGTTCTCCTTTTTTGAACTCTTGATTGATGCTAAATTAGGATTTTTACACAAGTTGTAGCATTTGTGCATTATTCTTGACTCTTGCATGTTCTTTCCAAGGACATTGAGGGAGAATTTGAGTGGAAAAAAGCAAGAGAGTAAAAATACATCTTGAGTAGAAAAAGCCTATTTTGAGTGAGACGAACACTTTGTGAGGATGGTGAGATCAATTGAACAAGAGGATACTCCTCCTCCTTCACCTAGAACCATTAATCTTCAAGCAAGAATGGATAATCAATTTCAAGCCATAACAAGGCAATTGGAGAGGATGAACGAGAGGTTCAATAACATGGAGCGAGAGAGACCCTTTGTCACTCAAAACGATTCTCATCACGGAAGTGGGTATGAGAGTGAAATGGAGAGGCCAAGAGGAGGAGGTTGGCCTAGACATAGAGAGAGACAAAATGATAGAGAAGATAGGACCGAGGGAGTAAAAATCAAAATACCAACCTTTCAGGGAAAGAATGATCCCGAAGCCTACTTAGAATGGGAGATGAAGATAGAGCAAGTCTTTGCATGCCATAATTATAGTGAGACAAAGAAGGTTAAGATAGCCTACTTAGAATTTATAGACTATGCCTTGATTTGGTAGGATCAATTACAAAAGGAGAGAAGAAGATATGATGAAGATCCTGTCGATACTTGGAGGGTGATGAAGGCCATCATGAGAAAGAGGTTCATTTCCTCACATTACCATCGAGACCTTCACAACAAATTGCGAAGGATGTCTCAAGGTTCTAAAATTGTGGATGAGTACTTTAAGGAGATGGAGGTAGCTTTAATTAGAGCTAACATCAATGAAGGGAGAGAGGCTACTATGGCACGGTTTTTGAGTGGCCTCAATCAAGACATTCAAGACATTGTTGAGCTCCAAAGCTATGTTGAAATGGACGACTTAGTCCATCAAGCAATTAAAGTGGAGCAACAACTCAAAAGAAAGAAGTAAAAAGCTCCTTCCCCCAACTACCAAAGCATAACTTGGAAAGACAAACAAAAGAGGGAGGGAGCCTCCTAAAGGTACAATGAGGCTTCAGCTTCACAAAATTTTTTTGAAAAAAAGGATGTTCCTACTCCTTCCTCTTCAACTAGTAAAAGGAGTAGGAACATTAAATGCTTTAAATGTTTGGGAAATGGCCATATTGCCTCCCAGTGCCCAAACAAAAGAACTATGGTTTTAAAAGATGGCTACTTATCTAGTGAAGCGTCTTCTCAAGACGATGATAGTGATCTTGAAATCACTCCTCAAGAAGGTGATTTACTAATGGTAAGGAGACTATTGGGAGTGCATTGGAAAGAAAACAATATTCAAAGAGAAAACATTTTTCACACAAGATGTTTAATACAAAATAAAGTTTGCTCTTTGATTATTGATGGAGGAAGTTGCACCAATGTGGCTAGTGAAAGATTAGTCAACAAACTTGCTTTAAAAACTATTCCTCATCTAAGGCCTTACAAGCTTCAATGGTTGAGTGAAGACGGTGAGTTGTTGGTTAATCAACAAGTTTTGATTAACTTCTCCATTGGAAAATACAATGATGATGTGCTATGTGATGTTGTCCCTATGGAGGCCAGACATATCCTTTTAGGAAGGCCTTGGTAATATGATAGGAATGTGACTCACAATGGCCTGACAAACAAGTATGTTTTGAAACATAACAATCTCAATATCACCCTTGTCCCTCTTTCCCCAAAGGAAGTTTGTGAGGATCAAGTTAAATTGAGAATGAAAAGAGAACAAGAGGAAAAAGAGATTATGCAAAACAATTTTGAGAACAAGAGTGAAAATAAGAGAGAAGAACTAAGAGCAAAGAAGAAAGAAAAGGAGGGAAAAATTGAGAGAAAATTCGAAAGTCTATTCATGAGAGTGAGTGAAGTGAGGAAGGCTTTCTTGGTAAAGAAGCCTATATACTTGATGTTTTATAATGATGCTTGCTTAAATGTTCACAAATCTTTTTCTACTTCTACTTGTGTTGCATCTCTTTTAAAAGAATTTAGTGATGTTTTTCCCAATGACATACACCACGGCCTCCCTCCTTTGAGAGGAATTGAGCATCAAATGGATCTCATTCCAAGTGCTTCAATACCTAATAGGCCGGCCTATAGAGCCAATCCTCAAGAAACAAAAGAAATTCAAAAGCAAGTTGAGGAATTGATGGCTAAAGGTTGGGTGAGGTAAAGTTTAAGCCCTTGTGCAATGCCCATGATTTTAGTACCCAAAAAGGATGGTACTTGGAGGATGTGCACCGATTGTAGGGCCATAAACAATATCACGATAAAGTATAGACACCCCATTCCTAGACTCGATGATATGCTTGATGAGTTGCATGGTGCCACATTCTTTTCCAAAATTGATTTAAAGAGTGGCTACCATCAAATTAGAATCAAGGAAGGGGATGAATGAAAAACAGCTTTCAAAACAAAATTTGGTTTATATGAATGGATGGTTATGCCATTTGGGCTAACTAATGCCCCAAGTACTTTTATGAGATTAATGAACCATGTTTTGAGAAAATTCCTTGGAAAATTTGTTGTTGTTTATTTTGATGATATCCTTATCTATAGCATGAATCTTGAGGAACATCTTGAACATCTCAAATCTGTTTTGGAGGTTTTAAGGCAAGAACAATTGTATGCCCATTTGGAAAAGTGCTCATTTTGCACCAATGAAGTGGTGTTCCTTGGATTTGTTGTTAGTGCTAAGGGTGTTCAAGTAGATAAAGAGAAGATTAAGGCAATTAGTGAGTGGCCAACTCCTAAATCTGTGAGTGATATAATAAGTTTTCATGGATTGGCCGGATTTTATAGGAGGTTTGTAAAGGATTTTAGCACCATAGCCGCCCCTCTCAATGAACTTGTGAAAAAGAGTGTTGTTTTAAAATGGGGAGAGGCTCAAGAAAATGCTTTCCAAACCCTTAAAGAAAAACTCACTCATGCTCCAATACTTGCTTTGCCAAACTTCTCTACATCTTTTGAAATTGAGTGTGATGCTTCAAATGTGGGAATTGGGGCCATTTTGTTGCAAAATGGCCATCCAATTGCTTATTTTAGTGAAAAGCTCAATGGGGCAGTTTTGAATTACTCCACTTATGACAAAGAGTTATATGCACTTGTTAGAGCTTTACAAACTTGGCAACACTATCTTTTACCAAAGGATTTTGTAATTCACATTGATCATGAATCCTTAAAACATTTGAAAGGCCAAGGAAAACTTAAAAAGAGGCATGCTAAGTGGGTAGAGTTTATTGAGCAATTTCCATATGTGATCAAACATAAGCAAGGGAAGTCCAATATTGTGGCGGATGCTTTGTCAAGGAGACACACTTTGTTGTCTACTCTTGAAACTAAACTTCTTGGTTTTGAGCACATAAGGGAATTGTATGAAACAGATGCGGATTTCTCTCAAATCTTTGTTTATTGGGAGAAAACTTCTCAAAATGGATACTATAGGCATAATGGATACTTGTTTAAAGAAAAAAGACTGTGTGTGCCTAGAGGATCCATGAGGGAATTACTTGTGAGAGAAGCTCATATGGGAGGTTTGATGGGCCATTTTCGAGTGCAAAAGACCTTGGAAATTTTGCATGAGCACTTCTTTTGGCCAAAAATGAAACATGATGTGCATAAGCTTTGTACAAATTGCATTGTATGTAAAAAGGCTAAATTAAAGGGTATGCCTCATGGACTCTACACTCCTTTGCCTATTCCTTCTTCTTCTTGGGTTGATTTATCCATGGATTTTATTGTTGGTTTACCTCGGACCAAGAAGGGAAAGGACTCCATCTTTGTGGTTGTGGATCGTTTTTCAAAAATGGCACATTTTATTCCTTGCCACAAAGTGGATGATGCATGTGTAGTGGCTGAATTATTCTTTAAAGAAATTGTGAGACTCCGTGGTATTCCAAAGAGCATTATCTCGGATAGAGACACTAAATTTTTGAGCCACTTTTGGAGGACTCTTTGGAATAAGCTTGGAACAAAACTTCTTTTTTCTACTACTTGTCATCCCCAAACTAATGGACAAACTGAGGTAGTAAATAGAACTCTTGGAACCCTCCTAAAGACTATCACTAAAAAGAATATCAAGTCTTGGGAGGAATGTTTGCCTTTTGTGGAGTTTTCATACAATAGAGTTCCTCATTCTACCACCAACTCTTAAGGTTGCTTATGGGTTTAACCCATTAACTCCTCTAGACTTACTTCCATTACCTAACAACTCTTCTTTAATCCATAAAGATGGAGATGCTAAGGATGAATTTGTTAATAAAATGCATACCAAAGTGAAATCACAAATTGAAAAGAAAATGGATCAATACGCTAGGCAAGCCAACAAGCATAGAAAACAAGTGGTTTTTGAACCAGGAGATTGGGTTTGGATCCATTTAGGAAAAGAAAGATTTCCACTACAAATAAAATCCAAACATCAACCTAGGGGTGATGGACCTTTCCAAGTGGTGGAAAGAATCAATGATAATGCTTACAAAATCGACTTGCCAGGTGAGTGTGGAGTAAGTGCTACCTTTAATGTTGCTGACTTATGTCCTTTTGATGTAGGGGATGATGGATTTACAAATTCGAGGTCGAATTATCTTGAAGAGGGAGGGGATGATGGAGTCCAAATTCAAGAAGTTCAAAGTCAACTTGAAGGAAGCTTGATAGAAATGGAAGGACCTATAACTAGAATAAGGGCTAAAAGGATGCAAGAAGCATTAGAGAAGGAAGTGGCATATTTGATTAATACAAAGCCCAACTTGGAAGAAGGCCCAAATGAAAGTCAACTCCTCATTATTGACCTAGAAGAGGCGTGATGCAAACCTAGGATGGCCACCTTTGACAAGAAGAACCAAGCCAATTATGGAACTAGAAGAACCAATTTGGAAATTGTTGAAACACTCATTTTCGTTCGTGATGACCTTTCATCTTTGTTTCCAATTTAACTTGAGCTATGGTTATCTAATTGAGGCGTTCTTGGTTGAGTTGGAAAGCTAAGAGGATTATCTAAAATTCATATTTCTAGTATCAAGACCGAATTCGGCTTCTATGATGGTGAAAACCGGGCTACAAGATTGGGACAAAATTCTAGACGGGATTTTTCCTGTATTTTGGGCTTCCTTTGTATTGGGCTTGTGTTTTTATACTCCTTATGTTGAAGTAAGCATTACTTAGGAGAGGATTAGGGTTAGCCGTCACCTCCTTAGAATAAAATTCTATAAATAGGGATGTAATACCTATCTTTTTGGAACCTTTGAATAAAATTAGAGTTTTCCTATTGGAATTCTTGGAGAGTGTTATTCTCTTCTCTCAAGTTCTTGCATAGAACTTATTTGATTCTTATCAAGGAGTGCTACTCCTTGTGGCGAATCCTCTTTTTGCTTATCAATCTTCCAATTTCTTGGAAGCAATTGTGGCGCCTTCTTTCATCTCTTATCTTTTCCATTTGTTCATTTAATTTTCGTTCTTTCCCTTCTTGTCTAGTTTCAATTCGGCACTTTTATTTTAATTTGATATCTTAGTTTAATTCTTGTCTTTAATTTGCCATATTTCTTCCATTTCTTGTTATTTTCATCGTCATCATCTCAGGTGACATCTCACCTTTCTCTTTCCCCCATTCTTCTCATCCATTTGTCATAAACTTCAAGTGATTAAGCTCAAGGAAAGATCCAAACAAACAATGATTCATATTTGGATCATATCACATGTGGTATGCGCTGCCTAAGCCCAAATGTTGAGTTATTTTTGTTGTTTTTTTTGTTTTGATTGAAAATTGCGCTGAAGCATGAGGAAGGGGCGTCATGGAGCTGAAAAGGGGGGGTGCAAGAGCACATATTTTGTGTTAGAAGAATTAATTCTTGGATGCCTTTTAGATACCTTGCTGAAGAATAATTATTAAGAGTTTTGTAACCACCATTCCATTTTGTTGGATGACTTTGATTGTTTTAATGGAGTGGTGTTGATGATTCTTCGTGAATATACTACGTTTTTGGTATATGTTTGATATATTTGGTGAATATGTGATTAGATGTTCTAATAAAATTTGTGGTGTTATGTGCCTTGGATTGGATATATATATATGTATATATATATATATATATATATATATATATATATATATATATGATGTTAATTTTAAGATTTAATGTCTATATATGTATATCTTGGATTGTGATTTTCTTGACTAGATTGGTGAAGAGCATAGCATCGGCTATAGCTTAGTTTCAGTACATTATATCAGTAATCTTTTACACTGGATGCGTAACCAAGAAATATGCATTTTTGTGCCCTTTTCTCAAGCTTTCCTTCATTTATATGAACATATGATGACACTCAAAATTCATGATAAGAATAATCAAATGGAATACCAGACCATACCTCAATAGGAGTTTGTTAACAAGCTATATTAATAGCTTCAGCCCAAAATTCTTTTAACAACCCAACATTAAAGAGCATATAATGAGCTCTCTTTAGAATAGTTATATTTATACATTTTGCCACTCCATTTGGTTTCGATGTCTTTCGCACAATATGGTGTCTTACTATGCCTTCATTTTTACATAACTCATTGAATTGTCCCTCACAGAACTCCAACCCATTGTATGTTTGAAGACGTTTGATTTTCTCAACAGTCTGATTTTCAATAAGTATTTCCCACTTCTTGAAAGTGATGGAAACATCATTCTTGCGCTTTAGAAAATGTACCCAAACTTTCCTTGCAAAATGATCAATGTAAGTCAATAGGTATCCAACACCACTTTTTGACGCGACAGGTGCAAGCCCCATAAATCAGAGTGAATATAGTTAAATGTGCCCCTAGTCCCGTGGATGACAAAGCTAAACCTGACTCTGGTTTGCTTCCCAAGGACACAATGTTCACAAAATTAAGCTTTCTAATTTTATGACAGGCAAGCCATGCTTGCTTCAAGTAGACATTCCAGCTTCGCTCATATGCCTCAAACGCATATGCCACAAACGAGTAGCATATAAATCTGAACCAAAGGAAGATTATACGGATGCAACTCCAACAACTATACTTACTTGAAGTAGGTACATACCATTGACCAATTTTTCTTTTATCAAAATAATAGCACCGCTGGAGCCTTTTAGAACTTCACCGTAAGCAGAATACTTACACCCTTAAGAATCAACAGTACCCAAAGAAATATGTTTTTTCTTTAAGTCCGGTATGTGCCGAACATTAGTTAAAGTTCTCACAATTTCATCATGCATCTTAATTCGAACTGTTCCACTGTCAATGACCTTACAAGACATATTATTTCCCATAAGAACAATACCACCATCAATTTACCGATAAGTGGTAAACCAATCCCCGTTTGGACACATATGGTAAAAGCAGCCAGAATCAATGATCCAAGCATCACCAAGTGAACTAGTTGGTGCTTAAAGAACATTTTTAGCACCTTGTGCTACACTTACTGCATTACTTGAACAAGTCTCATTCTTTTCTTTGAGCTTTAGACATTTTCTTTCCAATGCCCTTCTTTCTTGCAATATCAACATTTTCCCTTACGATGTCTGGAGTTTGATCTCGACTTGTATATGCTAAAACTACTCGATCCAACCTCATTTGATATCCCTTTGGCAAACAATCTAGCTGCAGGTCATCATGTCCACTTCTATCGTGCTCCATCTTTTCACAACTCAAAATGGAGGTTTCACCTCATCAATATCGAAATGTTCATGCCCATATATAAGCATTTCTCGAAAGTACTTGTAGGAATGAGGTAAGGAGCAAAGCAACATCATTGCTAATTGCTAGCTAGAGAATGTCTCGTCCATATTTTTTAATTCCATAACGAGTGAAGTGAACTCAGAGATATATGATCTAATGAATGTCCTTTCATCCATATGAAGCATGTACAAACGTCATAATATACCAAGATGATTGGCCACCATCTTCTTCATGTATAAGGACTCCAATTTGGTCCATAATGTTGCTACCGCTTTTTCTGATAGAACTTCCTGCAAAACTTAATATTGGAAAGGGCTTTATTATCAATATCATCCCATTCAGAATCTGTCGTTGTGGTAGACTTTTTTTCTTTCCCAGAAAGCGCCATCTTTAAATTTTGTTGTATCAAAACAACCATTATAGGGACATTCCACATCCTGAAGTTGATGTGCTCATTGAACTATTGAATATCAAATTTTGTAGTCGCCATTTTTTAATAGACATGCCCAAAATGCTATAAGTGCTTTGACATTTTGTTATAAATTAGTAGATAAATGTAGCAAGAGTATTAATAAGAATGTGGTTCAACTTATAGGTTACATTCGCATGCAAAGACGATTGTTATATATATATATATGTGTGTGTGTGTGTGTGTGTGTGTGTGTGTGTGTGTGTGTGTGTGTGTATATATATATATATATATATATATATATGTTGAAGAATACAAAAGAATATTTGACACACTTCACTCAAATCCAAATCATAAATACATCCAAATACCTCACAATATTTACTCATCGGTGTATACACCCAACTCTTCAATAAACAAAGAGTAGATAAAAGGATGAATCTTCTTTAAGAGACCTGTATTGTAGGGGTGATAAAGTGGGTTGTGACCCGTGGGTCAACACGCCAAAAATTGGCGGGGTGGGTTGGGGTCCTTAACCCACTTTGACCGCCCCGCTTAACTCACGCAAAAACGGGTCAGTGGCGGGGCGGGCACGGGTTGACGGGCCAACCTGTCATATTAAAAGAAGTAATTAAAAAAATATTATAGTTTTTTAATTTATTTTACCCGTTTTAGTCTTTTGATAAGGTTAGGGTTTGAAAACTCAGTGAACTCACACACTCAGACACAAGCGCCGTTCTTCAGTTGTTCTTCTGTAAGTCTCCATTTTCAGTTTTCACTCTTAATCTCTCATCTTCACCACTCACCATCGCTGCTGCTGCACTGTCCTTCGCCGGGACTTCAGTTCTTCTTCTTCAAGACTCCACTTTCAGTTTTCACTCTCAATCTTTCATCTTCACTCACCACCGTTGTTGCTGCGTTGCACTTCGTCGTCACCGTCGTTCGAAAACGAAGCTCCTCCTCTTAAATCGAAGAGCAGATCAAAATTAATGCTCCTCCTCCTTCGAAAGCACCGGAGTCCCGTCACCGGAGCTCCTTCCTTCGAAATCTCCTCGTTTTTCATCGCCGTCCTTTGTCGTTTTCGGAGTCCCCTCACCGCTGCAAGGCATCCTTCAAATTTTCTGTTTTTTTGTATTTGACGGGTTGGCCCACCAACCCAAGGTTAGGCGGGATGGGTTGGAAGGATGAACCCATCCCGCTTGTTAAAAGCCGACGTTAAAAGTAAATTTTTAACTTCTGTTACTAACCGACGTTAAAAGTTAACTTTTAATGTCTGTTATTTGAATAACAGACATTAAAAGTTAACTTTTAATGTCCGTTGTTTGAATAAAAGACGTTAAAATTTTTTTTTTTTAAAATTCTGGTTTTATTTCTAATCCCTTTCCCAGCTTCCTACAGAATTCTACAAACATACACAGTAATCATACATCCAGAATTCTAACAAGTCCAGAATCCAGAATTTTCAACATATATATATATATATATAATATACTCAAAGAAGTCCAGATTCAACATATATACTCAGCTCACTACTCATCATATATATATATATATATATATATATATATATATATATATATATATACATGCAGAATGACATCCAGAATTCTACAAACAAGTCCACAATTCAATAATATAAACAAACTAAATATCTTCTAAGTATCCAGGATCTACATTATTTACATTTTTCTCTGTAACATAATTTAAAAAGAAGGTTTCAAAGCACTCCCTCAAGTCTTTGAAAGTCTGCACAAGTTCATTAGGGTGCAAGATATATCTCTTTCCAGTTTGTCTCCATTAGGGTCTGCATGTAGAAGCAAAACAGTGTTCTACACTACTTTTAGAAGCAAAATCATTTCAGAAACAGAAACAAAACCATTTTAAACCTAGCTATTTAACTCTTTTTACCTAAATGAAAACCATTTTCAAATAGAAGCAAAACCTAAATGAGAATTCGAAAGACAGTAAGAAGCAAGCTAATTAAACAGAAGTAAACCAGCAAACCAGAAGCAAAACAAAAGCAAACCAGAGACAAACCTAAGCAAACCAGCAAACAAAAGCAAAACAAAAGCAAACCAGAACCAAACTTAAGCAAAACCTAAATGAGAAATAAAAGATTTTAATGGAAAGCACCTTTAGAAGCTGGACCGAATGGAAGCGGAGACAGTGGCTGGAAGAGTGATGACGGTGAGGAGCAGTGACCTAAATGAGGGAAGAGAAAGGAGAAAATAGAAAGGAAGAAGAGAAAGGATACAAAAAGCATACCTTGAGGCGCGACGGAGACGACAGTGGCTTGAAGCGGCGGAGACGATGGTGGTGCGAAGGTGGCAGAGGGAAAAGGAGGGTTTCGAGGGAAAATGATTTTGAGAGAGAGAGAGAGAGAGACGTTGGAGGAGAATGAAGAGGGCACGCAGGACTTTACATTCTAAAAGATTTAGAAACAACTGTTAACGTCTGTTATTTGAATAATAGACGTTAAAAGTCTTTGAAAACGACTTTTAATGTCTGTTAGTTGAATAACAGACATTAAAAGTTAATATTTTAATGACTTTTAACTTCTGTTATCAAATAACAGACGTTAAAAGTCTTTGAAAACGACTTTTAATGTCTGTTATTTGAATAACAGACGTTAAAAGTTAATATTTTAATGACTTTTAACGTCTGTTATTTGAAAGTCTTTGAAAACAACTTTTAACGTCTGTTATTTAAATAACAAATGTTAAAAGTCTTTGAAAACAACTTTTAATGTCTGTTATTTGAATAACAGACATTAAAAGTCAATATTTTAATGACTTTTAACGTCTGTTATTTGAATAACAGATGTTAAAAATCTTTGCTTTACTTTTAACATTTGTCATTCCACTAACCGATGTTAAAAGTGTAATTAGTGAACAAGTTGATTACGGTACTACCACCGCGTTTAGGTCACTGCTCAAATTAAGTTAACTTTTAATATCTGTTATTTGAATAACAGACGTTAAAACTAATTTTTTTTTATTTTAAAAATTCTGGTTTTATTCATAATCCCTTTCCCAGCTCCCCGCAAAATTCCACAAACACACACAATACTCATACATCTAGAATCCTAACAAGTCCAGATTCAACATATATACTCAACTCAGTACTCATATATATATGCAGAATTACATCTAGAATTCTACAAACAAGTCCACATTTCAATGATGTGGTGCGAAGGTGGTAGAGGGAAAATGAGGGTTTCAAGGGAAAAAGGGTGTTGAGAGAGAAAGACATTGGAGGAGAATGAAGAGGGCACGCAGGACTTAACGTTCTAAAAGTTTTAGAAATAACTTTTAACGTCTGTTATTCAAATAACAGACGTTAAAAGTCACTATTTTAATGACTTTTAACTTATGTTACTCGAATACCAGACGTTAAAAGTCTTTGCTATACTTTTAACGTCTGTTATTCCACTAATCGACATTAAAAGTGCATTTAGTGAACAAATTAATTACGATACTGCCACCACGTTTTTTTGTAACATCTGTTTTAAATTAACAGATGTTAAATCCTATCGTGTATTGCATATTTTCCACTAGTGATAAGAGCCAGAAATCGAACCCCTGACCACTAGCTTAATGGACCCGAGCCCATCATCGCTCGGACCAACCTTGATTTGTTATTAGGACGTTACAATTAAAGTTATGTTTTGGAAATGGAAAAGCTCTTGATTTATAGGTTAAAACTTTCTCTTTTAACCATCCAAAAGCTACGGAGAAAAATAATTTTCTATTTACTATCTTTTTGTTAGCAACCTAAAATAAAGGAGCTTTGACCTTTCCAAATAACCAAGGAAAGACAAGCCACATGTATTAACAATAAATTTTGCAGTTCTCTCGTGGGCATGTCTAGGAAGACTTCTTATAAAAGCTTGCAGTTCTCTCGTGGACAATGCTCCAAGTACTATCAGGCCTGTAACGCCTGAGGATGACGAGGGCGGGGGGTGATCGCCAGTGCATGAGGCACGGACAAGGAGCGGCTCCTGACAAGTTTCTAGGCAAAGAGACATATGAATGAACCAAATTCACATTGGAATGAGAGGGATCCTGAGACTGTGAAGGTATGGGACTGCATAGTTAAGGAAGGCTTAAATGAATTGATTAATACTACCTATACTAGCAAGATGTATCTTCTTTTTGGGAGCCCAGAACATAAGAACTCCATAGTTAAGCGTGCTTGACTTGGAGCACTTGTGGGATGGGGGACCTTCTGGGAAGTTTCCCAGAAAGTGTGAGAAAGGACAAAGCACACTGAAAAGACCCGTGTTGGTTTGTGGGGACATTCGACAATCCTGAAATCTGTCCGGGTTATTACAAATAGTATCAGAGCCTGGTTTTATTACCATTTGTAACAACCCGGACGTATTTCAGGATTGTCGAATGTCCCCACAAATACCATTTGTAATAACCCAGACTAATTTCAGGATTGTCGAATGTCCTCGCAAACCAACATGGGTCTTTTCAGTGTGCTTTGTCCTCACTCACACACTTTCTAGGAAACTTCTCAAAAGGTCACTCATCCCATAAGTGCTCTAAGTCAAGTACGCTTAACTATAAAGTTCTTATGTTCTGGGCTCCCGAAAAGAAGATGCATCTTGTTGGTATAGGCAATACCAATCAATTCCTGTAAGTCTTCCTTAACTATGCAGTCTCATACATGCACAGTCTTAGGATCCCTCTCATTCCAATGTGAATTCGGTTCATTCATGTGTCCCTTTCCCTAGAAGCCTGTCAGGAGCCGCTCCTCGTTCGTGCCTCCTGCACCGGCGATCACTCCCCGCCCTCGTCAGCCTCAGGCGTTACATGCCTACCAGCTTCCTCCTGGTTCGTCCTCGAATCACAGCGTATTGGGAGAGGTTCGCTCTGATACCATTTGTAACAACCCGAACTGATTCCAGGATTGTCGACTGTCCCCACAAACCAACACGGGTCTTTTCAACGTGCTTTGTCCTCACTCACACAGTTTCAGAGAAACTTCCCAGAAGGTCACTCATCCCACAGGTGCTCCAAGTCAAGCATGCTTAACTATAGAGTTCTTATGTTATGGGCTCCTGAAAACAAGATGCATCTTCTTTTCGGGAGCCTAGAACATAAGAACTCCATAGTTAAGCGCGCTTGACTTTGAGTAATTATGGGATCGGTGACCTTCTGGGAAGTATCCCAGAAAGCATGTGAGTGATGACAAAGCACGCTGAAATTGGGATGGGTGACCTTCCGGGAAGTTTCCCAGAAAGCATGTGAGTGAGGACAAAGCACGCTGAAAATGGGATGGGTGACCTTCCGGGAAGTTTCCCAGAAAGCATGTGAGTGAGGACAAAGCACGCTGAAAAGACCTATGTTGGTTTGTGGGGACAGTCGGCAATCCTGAAAGCATTCCAGACTGTTACAAGGCCTATTGTCCTAATTATTCATTATGTGAGATGAAATATTTGAAATTTTGAATATGAAAATCCAACTCCATCCGAAGAACCGAGTAAGAAAGAATGTTCACATGTACAAAACATCACAAAGTTAGACTTATTGTATTTATGTTTTCTTATTCTTTTTGGTGATATAAACTTGTGCTTTGTAGGCCGAAAAATACTCCTATTGCAGTTATCCCCATGGAAAGAGCAACTTCTTGACAATTTCTACTTCAACATTTATTATATATAGTAGCACAAGATTAACATAGTAAAAGAGCTTTGAAATCAACGTGTGGAATGTGCATAGGTAGACACTTATCAATTAATTACTTTAAAACTGCTGATATTGCCACATTATTCATTTCATATTTTGCTAGACAAGAAAATTAAGTAGGAATCGTGATAAAATGTAGAGTGGTGATAGAACTATGTGATAAAGAGTTGAAAGTGACATGCCATGGCTCCAAGTGCTGCAAAAAATGTAGAATGGTGGTAGAAGAAATTGTAAAAATAACAATCATAATTAATTATCAATAGCAAGATTTTGGAATTTTATAATAAAATAGACATATTGTGTTTGCCAATGAATCTTCATCTCCAGCTTCCTTGCTAGCACCTTCTCTTCCGCCTCTATTGGTTTCCCAGCCGAGTTTGGACCTGAGAATTACCAACGGCGGTCTCGCTACCTTGAGGCTTGGACTCATGTTTTAGTGGGTAGGACTTAGATTCCCCAGCCAAATTGCCATAACATCTGCATAATGAACAAATTATGTGCAAACCTTCATACTCGACCCTATACCAATGCCCTTCCAGCCAGACTTTACCTACCACGGGCTTGGTTAGGTTGACCTCCACACTTACCCTGCAAATTTTCCTCTTCTGAAGTTCGAAGTGTTTGTATAAACCTTGATGAACTCCCACTAGAAAGGCTAATGCGAGCGGAACACTTTCGCTGCAATATACTAGATTGAGATCCAGAAATCGTATCCAGACTAGGGTTCTATCAATTTAGGTTGATGGGGAAACAAACTCCGATGTCCATGTTTGTACCGCCATGCAGTGATCAAATAGCATCCATAAACCACCTTCATAACCTTCACTCTATCAGCTTCAAGCTCGAAATTCACAATGAAGAACTCGTTCCTCACATCCATTATCTCAAAACCTGCAGCTGTTTTCCAAAGGTGTTTCAAAATTTCTTGTAAGACTAAACACCCTGTACTCTTACCTAGAAGTTTTATCACTAGAGCATTATGCCAAGGCATACATAATTCCTGAAAAACTTTGTCATGCAAATGTACCATGGGCTTTAATCAATAGTTATCAACTCTCTCATTAACTTTGTGCACTGCATACCGAATTCGCCATACCGCGTAATTGATTCGCCTTAAAGAAAGTATTGTACGAATAATGTAAAAAGTGATGAACCACACTGCCAAATAAACCGCGTAACCATGTACTCGGTAACTGTGTCTTAATTTATTACCATCTTCAAACTCTATCTTGGCCAAATTATTCTTCACCAGATCCATCTTTGCCCTCGAGGGGGAGCAATGTCATTATTTGTTACCATGTCTCTAAATGAAATAGAGCACTTTGTGTTGGTAGCCTACTACATACCCTCACCTCCGCCTCCATCAGGGGGTTACCCTAGCGTTGACCCACCTTTCATCGCTCTAGTAGAGAAGACAAATTCTCTCCCAATCTCCAAGTCACACAGTGATCAGAGGACTAAATTGAGGGATGCCTTGTATAATGGTATGTAATAGGGATGCCTTTTCAGATTATCATGTCACCCCTGATAAGTGAGAGACTAATTTCCATCAGGCACTTAAACAATGATTCCTCCAACAATATTTTTCATACACATTATGCCTGGGATCAAATTCAGGATCACATGCTTAGGGGATGCAAGCCATTTTCGCTTGAACGAACACATATTGTTATTCTACTGTTTTATTTTTATGAGAGTATTTAAACTCTTAGTGATTAGTGGTGAATATTTAGTCACATATTTTCTTTAATTAAAATTAAAATCTAAATATAAAATAACTTATAAAATATTGACTTCCAAGTACTGAAGAGTATTGATACCCTCCATAGAATAGATTATTATCATTATTATAGTTACAGTTATAAGGAGAATGCTAATGAGTGCCCTTAGACATTGTTTAAGGAATCAAGAAAGAAATTTTGGTATAGGAAAATGATGTATTTAATATATTAAAAAGTGTTACATTTAGTTTCTCAATACAAACTTTTCTTTTATTAACTCTTTAATTAGTGCCCTTAAAGCACTCGTTACCAGGACCCTAATCTTCCGTCTGGATTGAAGAGGTAATGGAGAGTAGAGACAAAAATTGTGGTAGGTCCCACCTAAAAGTAATCTAAGCCCACATGTGAAGAAAATTGGAGGGAGAGAGTGAAGAAGGTGAATGACAAATCTATCCACAACAATTTGAACATTTCCTACGTAAGTTGGGGGTAAATACGTCTTTACAAGAAAACTTCACTTTTTTTCTCTTCTATGTCTATTGATCTCTTCTACTTTTTTCAAACCAAACAACGTAAAAATCTACCTATCTTTTTACTCATTCTCTCTCTTTTTATACTTCTTTCAACAATTTCACCTTACTTCTTCCCTCCCTAGTTCTCATCCAAACAATGTGTAGTTATAATTAATATTTATTAAACTATAATTTTCCAATCCTTTTCAACCCATTGTCAACACTAGCTTAGGATTTATTTGGTACGGGCTTTTAGGATAGAAAAAGGGATAGCATTAGCGTCGTCCATTAAGACTATATTTGAATTTCTGTTTCAAGTAGACAAAGTCATAAAAAGGGAGGTTACAATTGCCACCAAGAATTATGCTAATTATGTGGCTTGTCACCTTCATTGTAAAATTCAGCAAAGAGGATCCCTCCCTCTATATATATGTTGTGCCCAAATCAATAAAGGTTAGCTTGGATTTTTCAAAAAAGTTGATACCTTGTGTATTGTTGAGAGCTTGTCTCTCTTTGGTTCTTCATTGAACCTTCCCTTTTTATCTTATGAAGAAACCAAGTTTTTTTGTGGTGATCATTCCCCAAGGCTTATCATTTCTTCTTCTCCATAGAAGCAAGAATGTGCCCCCCCCCCATTTCTTCCTATTCCATCTTTTTCATTTCTTCTTTGTTATAATTTCCTTATTCTTGTTCTTTACTATTCAGCCATTTTACATTTCCTTGTCATTTAAATTCTTGCAAGTTACAATTCGTTGTCAATTTTATCATTTCCATTAAAAATTGTGAGTTGCAATTGAATTGCCTAAGGATTGACAAACCATGCAAATTGGGTATTCATCAAGTGGTATGAGAGCAATGTTCAGTTTGGACCAATTCTTGCTGTCATTTTCGAATTCCATATACATATCCATTGTTGAATTTTTTCTTAGTATTATCAATGAAATTCCTTCCTTTTTCTGTTTGATTATTAAAAATAAAAAAACTAAAATAAAAAAAAAATGGATATGAGAGAAACAAAATTCTGGTGTGTGAAGAAATTTTGAATTATATTCTTGTTGCTTGCTGCCACACTCTAATTTCCTTTAAAAAAAAATTGAGTTAGTTTGTTCCTTTCTCATACTTTCTTCCTTATTATTGTTGTTGCTTTCCTTAAGTCTTGTGTGTGTGTTAACCATTAGAATTTTTGTTTTCTTGTGTAATTGAGGTTAGTTTCTTTAAAGAACTGAAAGAGAGTGAAACACGAGTGGTGACATTTTTTTTTTTTGAGTGAAACACGTGAGTAGAGTGGTGACGTCCTATTCTCCATATTTTGTGTATTTTTCTCTTTTCTGTAAAAGTCATGACTGAAGAGAAAGTCGTCCTCCTTCTCCAAGAACAGCAGCTATGAGGTTGCAAATAACAACCTTCACGCAACACTTGGAGAGGCTAATGCGCCAACAAGCAGATGAGTTCCATGAAAGACTTGATCAGTTGGAGAGGAATAGAACACCTAGAAGTTCTTCTCATGGTGAAAGTGAAGGTTCTGAAGGAAGGAGACGTAGGGAGAGACCAGAGAGAAGAAGGAGAAAAAATGAGGGAAGAAATAACAGAGAGGAAAGGTTGGGTGGAATAAAAATAAAAGTACCTACGCATATCAATATAAATTATTTTAATCTTGCCTCCCCGACAATGTTGTGGTTCTTGATAGTAGTAAAAC
This sequence comes from Ammopiptanthus mongolicus, assembly GCA_039655645.1. Lineage (NCBI taxonomy): Eukaryota > Viridiplantae > Streptophyta > Magnoliopsida > Fabales > Fabaceae > Ammopiptanthus > Ammopiptanthus mongolicus. The sequence continues at coordinate 29,701,261 of CM077350.1, forward strand.
ACTACTGTCCGTGAAAATGCAGATCGGGCTCCGTCTGAGTTTTCGACCCAAAATTTAACCGTAGCTTCCTACGATAGCGTAGAGCATGAATATAATTTTGTTTTCCCAAAACCATTTTCTAAAATACAGATAAAAATACAAACTCATTTATATCAATAAATAGTCTCGATTTTTATAAAACAAAGAAAAATCGGTGGTAACAAAAACTCAGATAAAATATAAACGCATTTGTATTCATTTCCAACCTTAGAAAGCAGCGAAAAATCGTGGTGTTACATTTTTAACCTTGAAATCCGAGCCCAACCCCATTTTTTTAGCATCAATTTTGATCATTTGTGGTGTTATAATGAGTTGTTACACCATTGGGGTTTGTAATTCATAGCATGGAAAAGATGTTTCACAGCTCAAGTTGTTTCCTTTCATCATATTCCATGTTTTAGATTTTTGAATTTTTTTTGAATTTTTCATCTTGTTCTTGGAGTTTGAGCCACTTTGATCTTGATGAATTTCACAAAATGGTGTTACAGTGATAATCTATACCTTGATTGAAAGATCTCTACGAGTGGAATCAATTATACTAATCGATTTTAAGCTTAAACCATGAACTAGACATCAATTTGGGGGAATTTAATTTCTGGGCACACTTCCCAAAAACAGCCCTTTGTTCATCATGTTCATGCTTCAAAAGTGATGAGGACATAATAAGCAAGGACGCTAGTGATGCACTTCAAGGACTAGGAGGACCAATGACAAGAGCACGTGCTAAGAAAGCTAAGGAGGCCTTAAACCAAATGGTGACAACTATAATGGAAGCAAGGCCTAAACTAGAAGGAATGGAGCCAAAATTGGTCAACTACTTGTGTCCAAATAAAGCAGGGTTGGGCGCATGACATGCTGACCATTTTTTACTTGTTTATTTTAATTAAGTTGTAATAAAATGTGTGGGTGCAGAACATTTATTTAAATAGGCCCCAACACTTAAGTTTATTATTCATGTGCGTTTATTTCAAATGGAGCAAGGGCTGCAACATGTGGTCTGCGCTGCCTAAGCCCAAATGTTGACTTATTTTTGTTGTCTTTTTGTTTTGAATGAAAATTGGGCTGAAGCGTGAGGAAGGGGCGTCATGGAGCTAAAAGGGGGGGTGCAAGAGCACTTATTTGGTGTTAGAAGAATTAATTCTTGGATGCCTTTTAAATACCTTGCTGAAGAATAATTATTAAGAGTTTTGTAACCACCATTAAGAGTAGACAAAGTCTTAAAAAGGAAGGTTACAATTGCCACCAAGAATTATGCTAATTATGTGGCTTGTCTCCTTCATTGTAAAATTCAGCAAAGAGGATCCCTTCCTCTATATATATGTTGTGCCCAAATCAATAAAGGTTAGCTTGGATTTTTCAAAAAAGTTGATACCTTGTGTATTGTTGAGAGCTTGTCTCTCTTTGGTTCTTCATTGAACCTTCCCTTTTTATCTTATCAAGAAACCAAGTTTTTTTGTGGTGATCATTCCCCAAGGCTTATCATTTCTTCTTCTCCATAGAAGCAAGAGTGTGGCGCCCCCCGCCCATTTCTTCCTATTCCATCTTTTTCATTTCTTCTTTGCTATAATTTCCTTATTCTTGTTCTTTACTATTCAGCCATTTTACATTTCCTTGTCATTTAAATTCTTGCAAGTTACAATTCGTTGTCAATTTTATCATTTCCATTAAAAATTATGAGTTGCAACTGAATTGCATAAGGGTTGACAAACCATGCAAATTGGGTATTATCAAGTGCTATCAGAGCAAGGTTCCGTTTGGACCAATTCTTTCTGTCATTTTCGAATTCCATGTACATATCCATTGTTGAATTTGTTCTTAGTATTATCATTGCAATTCCTTCCTTTTTCTGTTTGATTATTAAAAGTAAAAAAACTAAAATAAAAAAAAATGGATATGTGAGAAACAAAATTCTGGTGTTTGAAGGAATTGTGAATTATATTCTTGTTGCTTGCTGCCACACTCTAATTTCCTTTAAAAAAAATTGAGTTAGTTTGTTCCTTTCTCATACTTTCTTCCTTATTATTGTTATTGCTTTCCTTAAGTCTTGTGTGTGTGTTAACCATTAGAATTTTTGTTTTCTTGTGTGATTGAGGTTCGTTTCTTTAAAGATCTCAAAGAGAGCAATTGAGTGGAAGAAGGCAAGAGTGCACATTACAGAAAAAGCCTAAATTGAGCGAAACACGAGTGGTAACAATTTTTTTTGAGTGAAACACGTGAGTAGAGTGGTGACGTCCTATTCTCCATATTTTGTATATTTTTCACTCTTCCATAAAAGTCATGCCAGAAGATAGTCCTCCTCCTTCTCCAAGAACAGCAGCTATGAGGTTGCAAATAACAACCTTGACTCAACACTTGGAGAGGCTAATGCGCCAACAAGCAGATGAGTTCCATGAAAGACTTGATCAGTTGGAGAGGAATAGAACACCTAGAAGCTCTTCTCATGGTGAAAGTGAAGGTTCTGAAGGAAGGAGACGTAGGGAGAGACAAGAGAGAAGAAGGAGAGAAATGAGGGAAGAAATAATAAAGAGGAAAGGTTGGGTGGGATAAAAATAAAAGTACCTACGCATATCAATATAAATTACTTTAATCTTGCCTCCCCGACAATGTTGTGGTTCTTGATAGTAGTAAAACACTACTGTTTGTGAAAATGTATACCGGACTCCGTCTGAGTTTTCGACCCAAAATTTAACCGTAGCTTCCTACGATAGCGTAGAACATGAATATATTTTGGTTTTCCCAAAATCATTTTCTGAAAGACAGATAAAAATACAAACTCATTTATATCTACAAATAGTCACGATTTTTATAAAGCAGAGAAAAATCGGGACGTTACAAAAGCTCAGATAAAATATTAACGCATTTGTATTCATTTCCGACCTTAGAAAGCAGCGAAAAATTGTGGTGCTACATTTTTAACCTTCAAATCCGAGCCCAACCCCATTTTTTGAGCATCAATTTGGATCATTTGTGGTGTTGTAGAGAGTTGTTAGACCATTGGGGTTTGTAATTCATAGCATCGAAAAGATGTTTCATAGCTCAAGTTGCTTCCTTTCATCATATTCTATGTTTTAGATTTTTGAATTTTTTTGAAATTTTCAACTTGTTCTTGGAGTTTGAGCCACTTTGATCGTGATGAATTTCACGAAATGGTGTTAGAGTGATAATCTACACCTTGATTGAAAGATCTCTACAAGTGGAATCAATTATACCAATCGATTTTAAGCTTAAACCATGAACTAGACATCAATTTGGGGGAATTTAATTTCTGGGCACACTTCCCAAGAACGGCCCCTTGTTCTTCATGTTCATGCTTCAAAAGTGATGAGGACATAATAAGCACGGACGCTAGTGATTCACTTCAAGGACTAGGAGGACCAATGACAAGAGCACGTGCTAAGAAAGCTAAGGAGGCCTTAAACCAAATGGTGACAACTATAATGGAAGGAAGGCCCAAACTATAAGGAATGGAGCCAAAATTGGTCAACTACTTGAGTCCACCACATAAAGGTGCGTTGAGCGCATGACATGCTGCCCATTTTTTACTCGTCTATTTTAATTAAGTTGTAATAAAATGTGTGGGTGCAGAATATTTATTTAATTAGGCCCCAACATTTAAGTTTATTTTTCATGTGCGTTTATTTCAAATGGAGCAAGGGCTGCTACATGTGGTATGAGCTGCCTAAGCCCAAATGTTGAGTTATTTTTGTTGTTTTTTTGTTTTGAATGAAAATTGGGCTGAAGCGTGAGGAAGGGGAGCTAAAGAGGGGGGTGCAAGAGCACTTATTTGGTGTTAGAAGAATCAATTCTTGGATGCCTTTTAGATACCTTGCTGAAGAATAATTATTAAGAGTTTTGTAACCACCATTCTATTAAGAGTAGACAAAGTCATAAAAAGGGAGGTTACAATTGCCACCAAGAATTATGCTAATTATGTGGCTTGTCTCCTTCATTGTAAAATTCAGCAAAGAGGATCCCTCCCAATCTATATATGTTGTGCCAAAATCAATAAAAGTTAGCTTGGAATTTTCAGAGAAGTTGATACCTTGTTTATTGTTGAGAGCTTGTCTCTCTTTGGTTCTTCATTGAACCTTCCCTTTTTATCTTATCAAGAAACCAAGTTTTTTTGTGGTGATCATTCCTCAAGGCTATTCATTTCTTCTTCCCCATAGAAGCAAGAGTGTGCCACCCCCCCCCCCATTTCTTCCTATTCCATCTTTTTCATTTCTTCTTTGTTATAATTTCCTTTTTCTTGTTCTTTACTATTCAGCCATTTTACATTTCCTTGTCATTTAAATTCTTGCAAGTTACAATTCGTTGTCAATTTTATCATTTCCATTAAAAATTGTGAGTTGCAACTGAATTGCATAAGGATTGACAAACCATGCAAATTGGGTATTCATCAAGTGGTATCAGAGCAAGGTTCCGTTTGGACCAATTCTTGCTGTCATTTTCGAATTCCATATACATATCCATTGTTGAATTTGTTCTTAGTATTATCATTGCAATTCCTTCCTTTTTTCTGTTTGATTATTAAAAATAAAAAAACTAAAAGAAAAAAAAAATGGATATGAGCGAAACAAAATTCTGGTGTGTGAAGGAATTGTGAATTATATTCTTGTTGCTTGCTACCACACTCTAATCTCCTTTAAAAAAATTTGAGTTAGTTTGTTCCTTTCTCATACTTTCTTCCTTATTATTGTTATTGCTTTCCTTAGGTCTTGTGTGTGTTAACCAATTGAATTTTTGTTTTCTTGTGTGATTGAGGTTGGTTTCTTTAAAGAAGTCAAAGAGAGCAATTGAGTGGAAGAAGGCAAGAGTGCACATTACAGAAAAAGCCTAAATTGAGCGAAACACGAGTGGTAACAATTTTTTTTTGAGTGAAACACCTGAGTAGAGTGGTGACATCCAATTCTCCATATTTTGTATATTTTTCTCCTTTCCATAAAAGTCATGACTGAAGAGAGTCCTCCTCCTTCTCCAAGAACGGCAGCTATGAGTTTGCAAATAACAACCTTGACTCAACACTTGGAGAGGCTAATGCGCCAACAAGCAAATGAGTTCCATGAAAGACTTGATCAGTTGGAGAGGAATACAACACCTAGAAGCTCTTCTCATGGTGAAAGTGGAGGTTCTGAAGGAAGGAGACGTAGGGAGAGACAAGAGAGATGAAGGAGAGAAAATGAGGGAAGAAATATTAGAGAGGAAAGGTTGGGTGGGATAAAAATAAAAGTACCTACGCATATCAATATAAATTATTTTAATCTTGCCTCCCCAACAATATTGTGGTTCTTGACAGTAGTAAAACACTACTGTCCGTGAAAATGTAGACCAGGCTCCGTCTGAGTTATCGACCCAAAATTTAACCGTAGCTTCCTACGATAGCATAGAGCATGAATATATTTTGGTTTTTCCAAAATCATTTTCTGAAAGACAGATAAAAATACAAACTCATTTATATCTATAAATAGTCACGGTTTTTATAAAACAGAGAAAAATCGGGGCGTTACAAAAACTCAAATAAAATATTAACGCATTTGTATTCATTTCCAACCTTAGAAAGCAGCGAAAAATCGGGGTGCTACATTTTTAACCTTGAAATCCGAGCTCAACCCCATATTTTGAGCATCAATTTTGATCATTTGTGGTGTTGTAAAGAGTTGTTAGACCATTGGGGTTTGTAATTCATAGCATCGAAAAGATGTTTCATAGCTCAAGTTGCTTCCTTTCATCATATTCCATGTTTTAGATTTTTGAATTTTTTCGAAATTTTCATCTTGTTCTTGGAGTTTGAGCCATTTGATCTTGATGAATTTCATGAAATGGTGTTAGAGTGATAATCTACACCTTGATTGAAAGATCTCTACAAGTGGAATCAATTATACCAATCGATTTTAAGCTTAAACCATGAACTAGACATCAATTTGGGGGAGTTTAATTTCTGGGCACACTTCCCAAGAATAGCCCCTTGTTCATCATGTTCATGCTTCAAAAGTGATGAGGACATAATAAGCAAGGACGCTAGTGATGCACTTCAAGGACTAGGAGGACCAATGACAAGAGCACGTGCTAAGAAAGCTAAGGAGGCCTTAAACCAAATGGTGACAACTATAATGGAAGCAAGGCCTAAACTAGAAGGAATGGAGCCAAAATTGGTCAACTACTCGAGTCCACATAAAGGAGGGTTGGGCGCATGACATGCTTCCCATTTTTTACTTGTCTATTTTAATTAAGTTGTAATAAAATGTGTGGGTGCAGAATATTTGTTTAATAGGCCCCAACACTTAAGTTTATTTTTCATGTGTGTTTCAAATGGATCAAGGGCTGCTACATGTGGTATGAGCTGCCTAAGCCCAAATGTTGAGTTATTTTTGTTGTTTTTAATGAAAATTGGGCTGAAGCATGAGGAAGGGGAGCTAAAAAGGGGGGTGCAAGAGCACTTATTTGGTGTTAGAAGAATCAATTCTTGGATGCCTTTTAGATACCTTGTTGAAGAATAATTATTAAGAGTTTTATAACCACCATTCCATTAAGAGTAGACAAAGTCATAAAAAGGGAGGTTACAATTGCCACCAAGAATTATGCTAATTATGTAGCTTGTCTCCTTCATTGTAAAATTCAGCAAAGAGGATCCCTCCCTCTATATATATATGTTGTGCCCAAATCAATAAAGGTTAGCTTGGAATTTTCAGAAAAGTTGATACCTTGTGTATTGTTGAGAGCTTGTCTCTCTTTGGTTCTTCATTGAACCTTCCCTTTTTATCTTACTAGAACAGTAACCCGTGCGATGCACGGGGTATTCTTATTTTTTTAGTAAATATTGTTTCTATTTTATATTGTGGCATAGAAAATATTCACTTAATTAAATGATAATGACTTTATTTATGAGTTATCCTTTGAAGTAGAAGTTATGAATTAACGTTTGTTACATATAATGAATAAATCGTTCCGATGAAAATGGAAAACCTTCTGGTCATGTACACGTTTTAATGTAACATCGATCGGTGAAGTTCCTGTACAAGTGAAAGTGAACTAATAAGAGAAAGATTTAAACTCTAACAACCAAACAATATAATACTTTTAGGGTAAGTTATCTTTCTTAAATTCTAATAGAATTATTTATAAATCACATTTGTAGTAGTATTTGAATTTTGACCTTCATGATCACAAATTAGTATCTTCAATCCACTACGACAGGTAATACTTGACATTGCGATATACAACTGTCCATGAGAAAAACATGGTTGAGGAAGATAAATTCCCACATGTTTGAGAGATTGTTCTTGACTTTTATTTATAGTCATTGTCAAAGAAACAACAATCGAAAATTGCCTACGCTGAAATTTGAATGGAATCCTCTTATCAGAAGGTGTCAGTGACAATCTTGAAATAAATACTCTTTGTCCACTATTTCTTCCTAAGATGTCTTTTCCTTCTAGAACATAGCTTCTCATTTGGGTAATTATTAGTCGAGAACCATTGCATAGTTCTGATGGTTGATCTATATTTCTCAACAACATAATACGAACACCCATTTTGATCTTTAACTCATGTTTTGGAAGTCCCGATGAGTTAATTGTGTTCAGAAACTCAAGTGTATGAACATCATCTGATCTATCAACTCCGGTGCAGGAACAACTGATGCAATCAATTAATTAATTGCTCTATTCCCATTCAATTTCTAATCTGATTTCAATTGCTTGATCATTTTTATTTTCTTTTATTTTTGGGCATTGCTCTGGTGTGTACTCATTTTGAAGGGCACCGATGCCCTTACTATTTGCACCAATAAAAATTTGACACATATGTAAATTGTGTCATGTTATTTGTTATAAGTGTTTTACCGATATCTACTTCGTAGATGGCAACTACTCATATTTCTTCACCCTCCCAATTGTATTATTTTCGAGGGATTGTCGAACCAGTTCTATTTATGACAAACTATTCACCTTCATCCACAATAGAAAAAATCATGTCTATGAAGTCATGCCTACCCTTCCATTCCCCTATACCGCAATTCCCATTGTGATTGTGTTCATTGAGCCATATTTGAGCAACCTCATCTAACTTTCTTAATTTCCTTCTCTCACCCATCCAAATCCACATACCTCAATTAAGGCAACGCATATAACCCACTGAGATCCCTAGAATTATACATAGAGCCATTGAATCGCGTTCAATTTGTTTGTCCTTGGTTATTGGGTCATCTAAAGTTTTTATTTATTTATAAGCATTGGGTCATCTAAAGTTGGTACGTTCTACTTTTCATCTTGTTAATTTCTTCCTAGTTGCCGTCTCCAATAAAAATCATTACAACATGGCCGTATTTTGAGTATACATAATTTGGTTTAAAAGTACAATTCATATATGAAGTCGAGAATATTTGTTTTTTAATTAAGTAAATATTAGATACTAATTAAATACGATTGAGACTGGTATGGGTACCAGTGTCCTTCAAAATGAGTAGCTATCAGAGCAATGCTTTTTATTTTTATTTTTTGTTTTTAAACATTGTCTTCTTTTTAATTGAAGGTTACGTTACATCCTTTAAGCATCACCTACGGTGGGGTAAATTGTTTGCATAATAACATGATTTTTCCCGCATCACAATTTAATTTATTTCAAATATAAATTTTGAATCTTTAATTTTTTTTCATGAATTTTTAATCTTTTTACTGCAGCATGAATGTTTCCTCCTTTACGAATCTTTAATTTAATTCAAATATAAATTTACATTTGCAACCAAATGAAATTTGATTCTTTTAATTATAAGTTTCGAATATGAGATTTGTTTTATTTATAATATAAGATTTTTAGTTTTTTTTTATTCGAGATTGTTAGTTTTAAATGATTCTAATATTATATAAAAATTTATATGGACGAGAAAGCAATACCTTTCGTAATAGAGCATTTCATATTAATATCTATTGATATTTGACTTTTTTAGCTTGCATTTTTATTTTAATTAAAAGAATAACAATAAATTCTGTAAGTAAATAATATTTGGGAATAGAGAGACTTGCTTAAACGAAGAGAAACAGGTAGAAGGTCTCTCTCTTAAGGTGGTGTGGTTTTTTACAGTAGTTCCCATTCAATTCCAAGTCGGCAAAAGTCTTTTATTTCATTTAAACTGATGTTAATAGTTTTTAAAAGAAACTTTTGAATGCAATCAATCAAAAAAGAACAATATTGCTAATTTGGATGTTGGACAACATTAACCAAATGTAAGCATTCTCCATTATATATTAGTATTTTATTGACAGTATGGTTATAACTGTCCACTATCTTCAATATCGAGTTGAATGCTTATATGCTCTGCATGTACATGTATATTTTATTGTAGGGAGTTGCCATTTGAATCTAATTTATAGTACAAATTCCCTTTTACACAATAAGTTCCCTTTAATATCCACAGGATATTTAATAATACTTTGTATAGTAATTCATTTAAAAACCATCTTAAATATAAAATGTAAAAAAGCTTTGTTATCTTTTAAATTGAAAAACTACTTACAATTCAACATATTTTCATCTGCACCACCTAGTATTTTTCGGAGGCTATAAGAAAATCAAAATAATTTGCAGATATGTTATGAGCCTCATATGTAGTACACTATATATGTGCTTCCTATGAAATTTAGCCTAAATCTATGACTTATTTTCTGTAATGACCCGGACTGCTTTTAAGGATTGCCGACTGTCCCCACAAACAAACATGGGTCTCTTCAGCGTGCTTTGTCCTCACTCACACGCTTCCTAGGAAAACTTCCCAGGAGGTCACCCGTCCCAGAATTACTCCAAGTCAAACACGCTTAACTTTGGAGTTCTTAAGTGATGGGCTACCGAAAAAAAGATGCATCTTGTTGGTATAGGTAGTACCAATCAATTCTTATAAGCCTTCCTTCAACTATACAGTCCCATACCTGCACAGCCTTAGGATCCCTGTGACACCCCCTTCTGGGAGATCACATGGTAACCCATTACGGAAACTAAAAACTTTTTGTTTTGAAAAACACTCACTCGAGTGGTTATAGAAATCTGATACCAAAAACAAAACAGAACAATCATATAAAACAAATTGCCATTCATCCTTTGTAATAATAACTCAACATCGGCATAAGGCGTAAATCATTTTCCCAATCTTTTCATATGCCATACGTACATCAAAAATCCTAAGAGCTGGTCTAATACAAGAACATCTAAAGATGGTAAAGTATACTACCTAGTATACTTCAAACCCTTGAGACTAAGCCTCGTTGTTGCCAGTCCACACATCCTTGCCGTCGACGTAAAGTGACTCCAGCTTCGGGGTCCCAAAGTGGCCCAGGGATCCACTGAAATGCATCTGTACATGTATCCAAGAACACGACAGGGTGTCCAACATGTACAGGCAAGGGTGAGATACCAATATATGGATTCAAACAAGATAACTATATGCATTACAGATCAACAGCACATGGACATATACAATCATTACGTATAAAATTCTACTGGATAAACAAGTAGTATATCATAGGGTCTCATACCCGACAGTCATCGTCATTTTCAAAAGAAATGCATGACACTTCAATATTCATCATCTAATTCTTTACTTAATCTCCGGAGATCTCAACACCGTTGTATAAAAACTGAGCTGATCAGGCTCAAGGTACATTGGCCCAAGGCAACAATGACCAGCACCTAAGTGCTTATTCGGAAGTACATGAACAACATAACATTACGCGATTACATGGAATTACATTCAGCGGTACTTGATAAACTGTAAATGGTCATATGATATTGTCTAACTCAAGGCACAATATTCGTCCGTTGTATGACACCATTGTCCATCAAGGCACAATGTTACACAATGACTTAAAGTCATCACAGGGTTTCCTGCCATCAAGGTCCCCCAATCCAGATGGCACGTCTGCCTAAAAACAAATGCATGAGAAAAATGTTTCAAGTCTTGTCACTTTTCTTTGTGTTTGTTCTTTCGTTGTCGTAGCTCAAAGCTCCTGACTATTCACAATTTACACCGTTTTACAACTTTTCATCGTTGGCACAGGACAAAACATCCAAGTGCTCAATCGCGGAACTCTAGACCGATGCACCAACCCAAGTTCCGTGGTAATAAAAAACATTATTCAACTTTAATCACGTTTCCTCATAACAAGGGGACGTTTCCCCATAACAAGAGGAGGACACACAGTCCACAGGATACGCAGTCCATAACATTGTTGCACGGCTTCTCGTGCTATTTTTACAGAACACTAGTATCCCGACGTCTCGCATACTAGGTTCACGTTTTTCATCATTTTTCACCGTTTTTCGTTCTGTGAAACGCAAATCCAAAACGAAATCTCCGCAACTCATCCAAGTTGACAGATTTTATATCGTTGGGAAAACTCGTTTTACAGAAAAACTTTTCTATTTGGATACTGCTTTGTAAACCAGTGGATTTCTGATAAAATTTATCTTTTGTTGCAAAGTCCCTTCCCAAAAACTAGTTTTGAAAGGAAACAGCTGAGACCAAAAACGTCGTCCCAGAACAGCATTACTGTTTTTCGAAAACGTTTTCCGTAAATCTTTTCGGAATTAAACATCGTTTAGTCTTAAAACGTTCTAAGTTCCATAACTTGACTTACTTTTTCCACATAAAAATCAAGTTACTCTTAAAAACTAACTTTTCCTACTAATTGCATAAAATATTTTAGGATTTCTCTTTTCCTTTAGAAAACTAGCATCGTTGAAAATCCTCAACGTTTTTTTCCCAAATCAATCTTTGGTATTACTACAAAGCTTTTTAAAGCTTTTATCTTTGTTAGTTAATTGAGTACTGACTACTGTCAAGCTTTCCAAATCGGCAATCCACACCAATACAATTAACAATTCAACATATAGCAGATAATATAGTCTATCACATGCCTTAAAGTACTCGAACACATAACTGTAGATTGTCATCAACATGTCAAATAATATCTGAGCATGACTTAAACAACCAACATATAGTCAAACCAATAAATTCAGACAACACACCAAGAACACATAGTTATCGTAAAATCCCTCAGGTAAACCCCTTTACCTCTTGAAGTTCCCGGTAAGCGTAAAGTTGTCCAATCAGTCCGGAAGTCGCCCGGTTTCTCGTCCGATTACTCGTCGGCAACTACACATAATCAATCAATCAATACAACAACTTTAAAACACAAAAATTCTCTCCTAATCCCCCCTCCTAGCTTCGGCCATGGGTAAGAAAATATGGCTAGGGAGTTACAAAAATTGTCATCTCTTGGATTCCATCCTTATTAGGTGTGGTAAGACTAGATCAAAGTCTATTACACCAAAACTTGAACCAAAACTCCCTCCACTCATCAATGGAGGTTTCGGCCCCTTTTTCCCAATTGAGCTAGAGAGCTCTTTTGGTTTCCAACTCTTGGATCATGGTAGACAATCATGAACTAGGATCAAAGAAATTGATTTGGTGTAAAAAGGATTTTTCTACAATTTCTTATGGATTTTTGAAGTTCTAAGTTCAAAACTAAACTATCATGAATCATGGAGATTAAAGAGAGATTAAGAGATGAAAGTTGAGGATAATACCTCCTAGATGATATTCCTTGAAGAAAACTAGCTTGAATCACCCAAAAATCTCTAAGTTTCCATGATCAAAAAGTGAAGAACTCTTGAAGAATAAGGAAGAAATGAAGAACAAAGTGGGAGGAGGAGAGAAAGAGTGAATGGCCGAATGGCCTATGAGTGTGAGTGAGGTGAGATTAATTTTTGTCTCAATGGCAAACTTGTAGGTAAATAGAAGGGTATTTTGGTAATTTCACGTCCAGATATTTTCCGGTATATTATATTTTATTCGGGACCACATGAAATTGACACGTGTCCTCCATAGGGATTTGACACGTGGCATGGTGATGATGTCATGACGATGTCATCTTATTCGTTAGCAGGTCCAAGAAAATCATGTATTCAGTTCCGTTGTCCACCCGATTTAGGGTTTACGTCCAAATAACATTTAACGACTTCTTTGTTTTGAAAATTTTCAAAAGAACCAATATTGTTGGAAATAAAATATAAAACCTAACGGTTTCGTTCACGAGTCAAAATTAGGTCGTTTGAGCAGTAAAATCATACTGTCAGTGTAAAATGCAGACCGGACCCCGTCTGATTTTTCGACCAAAATTTAACCATAGCTTCCTATGATAGCGTAGAACATGACATGGTCTCGGATTATTTTATTTCACTCTCTAATCCCTCTAATAAAATGCAAACGAATAAATACTGTTTAATTGAAACAGAAAGCTCGAAAGCTTGAAAAATCGGGGTGTTACATTACTACCCCACTAAAAAAAAATTTCGTCCTCGAAATTACGTAACACAAAACTAGCCAGAGTTCTCTTACATCCATAGATTTCACATCATACTCCCCATATGAATTTTCCCCTAGTTGACACTTGTAATCTGACAGTAATTTCATACTTATTCTTCGTTGAATTCACCTTACTCTCTCACACGTGAGAGGCATTATTAAACTTAATCATTTTTCTTTTTACACTAATCCATTTAGTAAGACTCTTTTCTACATTTTTTTAACTCTCGCTATTGATACCAACATTTAAACCACGGCACACATTCCTTTTATAATTCTTATGTTGGTTCCTATCCAAGATATCCAATCGTAAACTTAGCTTCCTTCGAAGCATGGTCTACCTCTCCAATTTACATTATAATCATGCCCCTTAACTTTAAAGAACTTGATTGCACCTCCTAACGCAACTACATCCAAACGTATTCGAATCAGCTAGAAGTCCTCAATACAATAAATCTTTAACTTTTCTAACCACTTAGCTCCCATTCAAGACCTCTTCACTCAGTTTAGACAAAACTACTAAGGACACTCTCCTATAACTCTTCAAACTTTGACTACCAATCTGAACTACAGATGTTGATCAGCATCCTAGATTCTCCGATGACTATTCTGCCTCTAACAATACTTGACTGACAATAATTGCCTCACTCACTGAGAACTTACTAAGATTAAAGTTACAAATTCACATCGTGTCAGTCGTAATCTATACCTCAATAAAATTCCCGCCACTTCTAGTCTATCCTGCTAAAATAATTCTCGTAGTTAGGTATCACACTTAATCCTAACCGACCTTCACAAGATCCATTCATCTTTCTTGGTCGTCCACTTGAGTTGCGGGTGATCCGTTGAACTCAGTCACTACTCGGTCCTTGAAGGCTAAGGAAAGAAATTTTTCACGAAAGAAATTTCCAACAGAAGAAATATTCTTGGTCTCAATGACGTAGGAAAGTATATAGAAGAGTTTAATTGTTTCTTCACAGCATGTAGGAACATCCAATATGTAAAAAGATTCTTTAGTAGGTTCGTGAGTGTAAAAATGCATAGCTAATACATGTTTACAACCATGACTCTAATAAAGCCCTCTTTTCCATAAGAACATTCCAACAGATCAGGAAATCAAAAGATAAACAGTCTAGCCAAAAATCAGTCTGGATCACATTTACCAAAGGTAAAAGTGATTAGACTAGTTTTCATCAAGAAACTTTCAATCAAGAAATGTGAAGATGTCTAGAAAATTGGATGTTGTCCAAATAATCTACTCAGATGTCGAATACACTGAGGATTATGTAGGAATGTGAGCACAAATACTCGTTGGGATCGCATGCCCTAAGAATTCCACTTCCCTCGAGTCCAAACTCACACTTAAAGAACTTCACGACCGCCTTTCTCCCGTGGGGTCCACAACACTTGCCACAAAGTCTCTTCACGTTCCTCATGACTCTCCGAGTAAATGAGAACATTGCCGATGACGACGAATGGATGAATAAACGGACGAAAATTCCATTTCACATAGCCTAACCTGGTTAACTTTGTAGGTGAGATTCTACCCAAAGCGATGGAGATTTGACTGAATCTAGGGACTAGATCAATCAAAAACTCAACATCCTTAGTAAACGCAACTTGGAAAATTCTCGGGAAAACTCTCCAGAGAAATCCTCCACGGCAGGCATCTCATTCCAATATCTGACACAATCCCCAAAGGGTAAATGATGCGTCAACATGAACATGAGCATCCTTTACAAAACATGAGTTCTCACAAGGTCTCAACGTGATTAGAACTCAACCAAATACACATCCTTGTGTGTCAACACCCATTGTTTCGTTAAGGAAACCATTTCAACAGGGTCCTACACTTATGGAGAAACAAAACTAACTCTTGAAACTTATCATCCGTCTTTTGCTTATCCATCAATGATCGGGAAAGTCATTCCTTACTGCCAACCTTCGCAAAGACATACCTTAAGGATCGATTACTTAAATCAACTTCCATTATCATGTCAAATGCTTAAACCAGTTCCCACCTCGTTACTACTCGTCTTAATCTCTTCAACAAGCTCTCCTGCACTTTAAATCTTACTATGCTCACTTAAGAATCCTATTATCTAAGCGAATATCCAAACTTAATATCAAACTTAGTCCAAGTCCTCAAAATTCGAAAGCATCGAAACAAAGAGACAACAATATCCTCAGATAATGGTCACAAACGAGTCTAACCTAATCCATCTTACGTAATATCAACGAGATAATATTCCTATCCATATAGGATTCATTGTAATTCTTTCCCTTACGTATACCAGTCCTAAGGTACTCATTCTATGGCCAAAATCCGTTCTTCCATTCTTATTCACTCAGTCTCTGCTCATTCGTAACCCTCGGAAATTATCCCTGGGTATTATACGAATTCTTCCCCATCATCAGCATGGACCACAAATATACCCATGAGGTGTAACCTTTTATCTGTCCTAATGGAGACAAAAATCATGTCCATCAAATCCATAAACAGCGGAGGCTCCAATCACTTCTTAAAAATAACACCAAAAGAAACTTCACACTATTACCACCCTTCGAGGGGCATCATTGCTGAAATATTATCAGGCTCCTAACTTTACTCTTTTTCAACATTATAGGGTTATCCATCCTTTCAAACAAGGACTCTCATCAAAGGCATAAGCTAACTTAAAATATTATGATTAAACCTACATCGAATCATCATAACACAGTTATACAAATTTCCATCTTGTTCAAATCATCAAGCCTTAGTCCTTACTACACTTCCATTACTCCACCTGGATTCCTTTCCAGTCTCTCAACGCTCTTAGCAAACTTACCATTATCTTGCCATTCCATTGGTCGCTTACTAGCAACCTATGCATCTACTCCAAAACTTTTTGGTATTCTTCTACTTGCCCAAGGCACACTCGTTTCCTTGGCAACTTTCCCAACAATCGAACTTCCTTCACATATAAGGGAGTCTTCCCTTACTTGCTAGCTAAGAGTCTACCATCCTCGAATCATAACGCAAAGGTCATATTCAAGCCTATTTGCTAGAACTGGCTAAGGAACTGCCTCAAAGCCTACCTTACTTAGTAATTCAGATAACTCTTTTATAAGAGTCTCAACGTATCTGGATCATCGGATCCGACCAATCCAATCTGTTCCACAAGGAACAAGTCGTAACAGAGTATTCTTACTCTGACTGACCTTTACCAAAACAAAATACAGAGTAAACACAGCAAAAACATCATGAATCCATAACCTAGATCCCAAAAGACATCGACCAGCTCTGATACCACTAATGTGACACCCCCTTCTGGGACATCACATGGTAACCCATTACGGAAAACTAAAAACTTTTTGTTTTGAAAAACACTCACTCGAGTGGTTATAGAAATCTGATACCAAAAACAAAACAGAACAATCATATAAAACAAATTGCCATTCATCCTTTGTAATAATAACTCAACCTCGGCATAAGGCGTAAATCATTTTCCCAATCTTTTCATACGCCATACGTACATCAAAAATCCTAAGAGCTGGTCTAATACAAGAACATCTAAAGATGGTAAAGTATACTACCTAGTATACTTCAAACCCTTGAGACTAAGCCTCATTGTTGCCAGTCCACACATCCTTGCCGTCGACGTAAAGTGACTCCAGCTTCGGGGTCCCAAAGTGGCCCAGGGATCCACTGAAATGCATCTGTACATGTATCCAAGAACACAACAGGGTGTCCAACATGTACAGGCAAGGGTGAGATACCAATATATGAATTCAAACAAGATAACTATATGCATTACAGATCAACAGCACATGGACATATACAATCATTACGTATAAAATTCTACTGGATAAACAAGTAGTATATCATAGGGTCTCATACCCGACAGTCATCGTCATTTTCAAAAGAAATGCATAACACTTCAATATTCATCATCTAATTCTGTACTTAATCTCCGGAGATCTCAACACCGTTGTATAAAAACTGAGCTGATCAGGCTCAAGGTACATTGGCCCAAGGCGACAATGACCAGCACCTAAGTGCTTATTCGGAAGTACATGAACAACATGACATTACGCGATTACATGGAATTACATTCAGCGGTACTTGATAAACTGTAAATGGTCATATGATATTGTCCAACTCAAGGCACAAGATTCGTCAGTTGTATGACACCATTGTCCATCAAGGCACAATGTTACACAATGACTTAAAGTCATCACAGGGTTTCCTGCCATCAAGGTCCCCCAATCCAGATGGCACGTCTGCCTAAAAACAAATGCATGAGAAAAATGTTTCAAGTCTTGTCACTTTTCTTTGTGTTTGTTCTTTCGTTGTCGTAGCTCAAAGCTCCCGACTATTCACAATTTACACCATTTTACAACTTTTCATCGTTGGCACAGGACAAAACATCCAAGTGCTCAATCGCGGAACTCTAGACCGATGCACCAGCCCAAGTTCCGTGGTAATAGAAAACATCATTCACCTTTAATCACGTTTCCTCATAACAAGGGGACGTTTCCCCATAACAAGAGGAGGACACACAGTCCACAGGATACGCAGTCCATAACATTGTTGCACGACTTCTCGTGCTATTTTTACAGAACACTAGTATCCCGACGTCTCGCATACTAGGTTCACGTTTTTCATCATTTTTCACCGTTTTTCGTTCTGTGAAACACAAATCCAAAACGAAATCTCCGCAACTCATCCAAGTTGACAGATTTTATATCGTTGGGAAAACTCGTTTTACAGAAAAACTTTTCTATTTGGATACTGCTTTGTAAACCAGTGGATTTCTGATAAAATTTATCTTTTGTTGCAAAGTCCCTTCCCAAAAACTAGTTTTGAAAGGAAACAGCTGAGACCAAAAACGTCGTCCCAGAACAGCATTACTGTTTTTCGAAAACGTTTTCCGTAAATCTTTTCGGAATTAAACATCTTTTAGTCTTAAAACGTTCTAAGTTCCACAACTTGACTTACTTTTTCCACATAAAAATCAAGTTACTCTTAAAAACTAACTTTTCCTACTAACTTCATAAAATATTTTAGGATTTCTCTTTTCCTTTAGAAAACTAGCATCGTTGAAAATCCTCAACGTTTTTTTCCCAAATCAATCTTTGGTATTACTACAAAGCTTTTTAAAGCTTTTATCTTTGTTAGTTAATTGAGCACTGACTACTGTCAAGCTTTCCAAATCGGCAATCCACACCAATACAATTAACAATTCAACATATAGCAGATAATATAGTCTATCACATGCCTTAAAGTACTCGAACACATAACTGTAGATTGTCATCAACATGTCAAATAATATCTGAGCATGACTTAAACAACCAACATATAGTCAAACCAATAAATTCAGACAACACACCAAGAACACATAGTTATCATAAAATCCCTCAGGCAAACCCCTTTACCTCTTGAAGTTCCCGGTAAGCATAAAGTTGTCCAATCAGTCCGGAAGTCGCCCGGTTTCTCGTCCGATTACTCGTCGGCAACTACACATAATCAATCAATCAATACAACAACTTTAAAACACAAAAATTCTCTCCTAATCCCCCCTCCTAGCTTCGGCCATGGGTAAGAAAATATGGCTAGGGAGTTACAAAAATTGTCATCTCTTGGATTCCATCCTTATTAGGTGTGGTAAGACTAGATCAAAGTCTATTACACCAAAACTTGAACCAAAACTCCCTCCACTCATCAATGGAGGTTTCGGCCCCTTTTTCCCAATTGAGCTAGAGAGCTCTTTTGGTTTCCAACTCTTGGATCATGGTAGACAATCATGAACTAGGATCAAAGAAATTGATTTGGGGTAAAAAGGATTTTTCTACAATTTCTTATGGATTTTTGAAGTTCTAAGTTCAAAACTAAACTATCATGAATCATGGAGATTAAAGAGAGATTAAGAGATGAAAGTTGAGGATAATACCTCCTAGATGATATTCCTTGAAGAAAACTAGCTTGAATCACCCAAAAATCTCTAAGTTTCCATGATCAAAAAGTCAAGAACTCTTGAAGAATAAGGAAGAAATGAAGAACAAAGTGGGAGGAGGAGAGAAAGAGTGAATGGCCGAATGGCCTATGAGTGTGAGTGAGGTGAGATTAATTTTTGTCTCAATGGCAAACTTGTAGGTAAATAGAAGGGTATTTTGGCAATTTCACGTCCAGATATTTTCCGGTATATTATATTTTATTCGGGACCACATGAAATTGACACGTGTCCTCCATAAGGATTTGACACGTGGCATGGTGATGATGTCATGACGATGTCATCTTATCCGTTAGCAGGTCCAAGAAAATCATGTATTCAGTTCCGTTGTCCACCCGATTTAGGGTTTACGTCCAAATAACATTTAACGACTTCTTTGTTTTGAAAATTTTCAAAAGAACCAATATTGTTGGAAATAAAATATAAAACCTAACGGTTTCGTTCACGAGTCAAAATTAGGTCGTTTGAGCAGTAAAATCATACTGTCAGTGTAAAATGCAGACCGGACCCCGTCTGATTTTTCGACCAAAATTTAACCATAGCTTCCTATGATAGCGTAGAACATGACATGGTCTCGGATTATTTTATTTCACTCTCTAATCCCTCTAATAAAATGCAAACGAATAAATACTGTTTAATTGAAACAGAAAGCTCGAAAGCTTGAAAAATCGGGGTGTTACATTACTACCCCACTAAAAAAAAATTTCGTCCTCGAAATTACGTAACACAAAACTAGCCAGAGTTCTCTTACATCCATAGATTTCACATCATACTCCCCATATGAATTTTCCCCTAGTTGACACTTGTAATCTGACAGTAATTTCATACTTATTCTTCGTTGAATTCACCTTACTCTCTCACACGTGAGAGGCATTATTAAACTTAATCATTTTTCTTTTTACACTAATCCATTTAGTAAGACTCTTTTCTACATTTTTTTAACTCTCGCTGTTGATACCAACATTTAAACCACGACACACATTCCTTTTATAATTCTTATGTTGGTTCCTATCCAAGATATCCAATCGTAAACTTAGCTTCCTTTGAAGCATGGTATACCTCTCCAATTTACATTATAATCATGCCCCTTAACTTTAAAGAACTTGATTGCACCTCCTAACGCAACTACAACCAAACGTATTCGAATCAGGTAGAAGTCCTCAATACAATAAATCTTTAACTTTTCTAACCACTTAGCTCCCATTCAAGACCTCTTCACTCAGTTTAGACAAAACTACTAAGGACACTCTCCTATAACTCTTCAAACTTTTACTACCAATCTGAACTACAGATGTTGATCAGCATCCTAGATTCTCCGACGACTATTCTGCCTCTAACAATACTTGACTGACAATAATTGCCTCACTCACAGAGAACTTACTGAGATTAAAGTTACAAATTCACATCGTATCAGTCGTAATCTATACCTCAATAAAATTCCCGCCACTTCTAGTCTATCCTGCTAAAATAATTCTCGTAGTTAGGTATCACACTTAATCCTAACCGACCTTCACAAGATCCATTCATCTTTCTTGGTCGTCCACTTGAGTTGCGGGTGATCCGTTGAACTCAGTCACTACTCGGTCCTTGAAGGCTAAGGAAAGAAATTTTTCACGAAAGAAATTTCCAACAGAAGAAATATTCTTGGTCTCAATGACGCAGGAAAGTATATAGAAGAGTTTAATTGTTTCTTCACAGCATGTAGGAACATCCAATATGTAAAAAGATTCTTTAGTAGGTTCGTGAGTGTAAAAATGCATAGCTAATACATGTTTACAACCATGACTCTAATAAAGCCCTCTTTTCCATAAGAACCTTCCAACAGATCAGGAAATCAAAAGATAAGCAGTCTGGCCAAAAATCAGACTGGATCACATTTACCAAAGGTAAAAGTGATTAGACTAGTTTTCATCAAGAAACTTTCAATCAAGAAATGTGAAGATGTCCAAACAATTGGATGTTGTCTGATGGAGGCAAAATAGGGGCAAGTCAATTTTGCAACAAAAGAAGATCAATCCATTCAAGTCCAAGAAAAACCATTCAAGTCCAAGTGATCAGTGTTCTTATTTTGGCTATATCTTGAGTTATAGATGTCCGATTGAAGTGATTCTTAATTCGTTGGAAAGATAAGAGAATTATCTACAATTCTTATTTGAAGCTCAAGACCTGATTCGTACTATATCATGATTAAAACCAGGATAGAAGTTAGGGACGCTGTTCTGGACGGATTTGGTCTTATTTAGCAATTTTTAGGCTTGTAATTGGGTTTTGGTTTTAATTGTATAATGGGCTTCATGGTCCACGAAAATGCTCACCTCCTTAACCTAGAATGTTCCTTAGCTTCTATAAATAGGACTTGTATTGCCTCATTTTTGATAACTTTGAATGAAATTAGAATTTATCCTATTTGGGTATTTTTGTGAGTTGAGCATTGGCTCCTCCTCTTCAAGTTCTTCGATTAGAACTTGCTTGATTCTTATCAAAGAGTTCTATCTCTTTGTGGCGAATCCTCCTTGGCTTATCAATCTTCCAAATCCATTGGAATATTATGGCGCCTTCCCTTTCATCTTCTTCCTCTTCCATTTTCTTAATTTATTTTATGTTCTTCTTTACATTTGCGCCATTTACATTCTGTTTTTAGTTGTTGCACTTTCATTCTTATTTTTTTAAGTTTATTGTTTAGTTATTTCCTTTCTTTAGTTGTTTCCTTTTGTTAATCATATTCGGGTGACAACCGCACCTTCTTCTTCCCCCAATTCTTTTCATCTTTTTAACATAAGAACTAAGAACAAGCTCTTGGATAGATCCTTAAAACTTGATGATTCCAACTTGGATCATATCACCTGATTCGTACTATATCATGATCAAAACCGGGATAGAAGTTACGGACGCTGTTCTGGACGGATTTGGTCTTATTTAGCAATTTTTAGGCTTGTAATTGGGTTTTGGTTTTAATTGTATAATGGGCTTCATGGTCCACGAAAATGCTCACCTCCTTAACCTAGAATGTTCCTTAGCTTCTATAAATAGGACTTGTATTGCCTCATTTTTGATAACTTTGAATGAAATAAGAATTTATCCTATTTGGGTATTTTTGTGAGTTGAGCATTGGCTCCTCCTCTTCAAGTTCTTGGATTAGAACTTGTTTGATTCTTATCAAAGAGTTCTATCTCTTTGTGGCGAATCCTCCTTGGCTTATCAATCTTCTAAATCCATTGGAATATTGTGGCGCCTTCCCTTTCATCTTCTTCCTCTTCCATTTTCTTAATTTATTTTATGTTCTTCTTTACATTTGCGCCATTTACATTCTGTTTTTAGTTGTTGCACTTTCATTCTTATTTTTTTAAGTTTCTTGTTTAGTTATTTCCTTTCTTTAGTTGTTTCCTTTTGTTAATCATATTCGGGTGACAACCGCACCTTTTTCTTCCCCCAATTCTTTTCATCTTTTTAACATAAGAACTAAGAACAAGCTCTTGGATAGATCCTTAAAACTTGATGATTCCAACTTGGATCATATCATGTGGTATCTAGAGCTAGCTTCCTTGAGCTTAATTTCTTTTTTAGTTTGGGTTTTGCTAGTTGGATTGTGTTGAAATTTTTGCAATTTTTGAGCTATTTTTTTTAACCTTGAAACCCATGCCCAACCCCATATTTTGATCATCAATTTTGATCATTTGTGGTGTTGTAATGAGTTGTTAGACCATTGGGGTTTGTAATTCATAGCATCCAAAAGATGTTTCATAGCTCAAGTTGCTTCCTTTCCTCATATTCCATGTTTTAGATATTTGAATTTTTTTGAATTCTTCATCTTGTTCTTGGAGTTTGAGCCACTTTGATCTTTATGAATTTCAAGAATTGGTGTTAGAGTGTTAATCTACACCTTGATTGAAAGGTCTTTACAAGTGGAATCAAGTATACCAATCAATTTTAAGCTTAAAGCATGAACTAGACATCAATTTGGGGGAATTTAATTTCTGGGCACACTTCCCAAGAACAGCCCCTTGTTCATCATGTTCATGTTTCAAAAGGCTATTTGATCTTTGTGATTCACTTAAATTCTGTTTGGGGCGTTCTTTTCTGTAATTTTCAGAAAATTTTTGTGGCCAAAGTTATTTTGCAAAAGTAAGGATCCCAAAAAGTAAAAAAAAAAAAAAAAATCTGGATTCAGAAAAATACAAAGGGACCAATCTGCAATTATAAAAAAGTAAAAAAAAAAATTTGGCAGAATTCAAATTAGGCCACAAAACCCCTATTCTAAGTGTTTCTAGCCTTAAAATTGGTATTACTTGATATTTTGGACATATGGCTCAAATTCTTTTCCTAAATATTATCTTGGAGTCTTTGTCTTCTTAATTTTCCTTTAGAGTGTGCTTTCTCTTTTTAGCTTTTCTTGCTTGTCTTTAAATTTCTAAGTTTGTCTTAGTAGTTTTCTTCCTTGAACCTCTTGATTGATAGCTTGTGTGGATTTTTCACAAAGTTTTGATACTTTTTCTCATTACTTGAATTGGTATAGTTCTTTTCCAAGAATATTGAAAGGGGACTTTGAGTGGAAAAAGGCAAGAGCGCAAAATAAGCTAATTGTGTGGAAAAAGCCAATTTGAGTGAAACACTTAGTGAGGAAAATGACAAAAGTGCCAAGTTTCCAAGGAAAGAATGATCCGGAGTTGTATTTAGATTGGGAGATAAAAATAGAACAAATCTTCTCTTGTCACCACTATAGTGAACAAAAGAAGATGAAGGTGGCAGCCCAAGAGTTTGGCTATTATGCACGAAATTGGTGGGACCGAGTGCAAAAAGATAGAAGGTGGTTTGGGGAGCAACCTATTGATACTTGGAGTGAGATGAAAGCCATGATGAGGAAGAGACATGTTTCACCCCACTATCAAAGGGATCTTCGCAACCAATTGCAAAAGTTAACCCAAGGCACTAAGAGTGTGGAAGTATTACAAAGAAATGGAGATGGCCTTGATTAGAGCCAATATTAATGAAGGAAGAAAGGCAAAAATGGCTCGGTTTCTCCATGGCCTAAACCAAGACATCCAAGACATTGTTGGGCTCCAACACTATGTGGAGCTTGATGACTTAGTGCACCAATCCCTGAAGGTCGAGCAACAACTCAAAAGAAAGAGGTACAAAAGATATTGCAATGTTCCTTCTACTCCAACTCTTAAAATTAGAAGTAGAGATATGAGGTGCCTAGTGTGTTTTGGATGGGGGCATTTGGATTATCAATGCCCAAATGGGAAGGAAAAGAGTGAAAAAAATATTGAGAGAAAAGAGGAGAGATTGAAAAGAACGATTGATAATTTTGAAGCATATTGGAAGAAAATGCCTCAAGACAAAATTCAAGAGACAAATTTGAGATTGAAAAGAGATGAAGAAAAGAAAGAAGGAGAGAAATTAGAACAAGAGAGTGAGGTCCATGTTGAGAGAAAACATGAGAGGGAGGTGAAAGCAAAAGAGAGTGATGCTAAAGAAAAAGAGGCAAAAGAAAGTGAGAGAATTGAGTATGTGCCTTCAAAGGAAGCTTACAAGACAACCAATGCACTTGAAGAAGTGTGTCCAAAGGAAACACCCCACGGTTTGTTTACTTGCATGGCTCCCCAAAATCATGAACATTCTACCCCTATATTTGATAACATGCCTGGTAAATTGCATGGGTCTTGCTACTTTCCTACATTAAATAGGTTTGATTACTTGCTTAATGAATTGCATGACTATTGCTATCTTTCTAAGTTTGATTTGAAAAGTGGGTATCATGATATGAGGGTACGTAATTTTTATGCTAATTTTGATAAAAATTCATCTTGCACAAATCATGTTAGCCTTCTTGGGTTTAATGTAAGTTCTCAAAAATTGCATGTGGACTCGTTTGATAGGCTCACTAATGCATTCATTCTTGCTTTACCTATTCTTGCAAAGTCCTTTCGAATTGAATGTGATGCATCTAATGTGAACATGGGGGCTGTTTTACTTCAAAAAGGATCATCGATTGTTTATTTGGGTGAAAAGTACAATGGGTCCAAACTTGAGTATTCCACCTATGAGAATAACTTGATACATTCCAAAAAGGATGCAATACTCTCAAATGTCATCATGCCCAAGCATAGAGAGGTAAATATGGTCGTCAATGCAAATTCTCAAAGGTATAACTTTCCTACTCGCCTTGAACTTCAATTTCTAGACTTCACCAATCTTAAGGTGTTGTATGAGCATAATGAAAAATTTCCTAACATCTTTGCCACATGTGGTGAGTTCTTTAAATTTGTGTTTGACCCTGGAGGATTGGGTGTTGCACATAAGAAAAATAAAAGGATTCCTACTCAAGGAAATCCAATGTTTGATTTACTTTCAATTTCCATAAACTTAGTTCTTTCTCTTGATGTAGGTATGGAGATAATAAATTCAAGGTCGAATTTTCTCTAAGAAGGGGGGAATGATGGAGGCAAAATAGGGGCAAGTCAATTTTGCAGCAAAAGAAGATCAATCCATTCAAGTCCAAGAAAAACCATTCAAGTCCAAGTGATCAGTGTTCTTATTTTGGCTATATCTTGAGTTATAGATGTCCGATTGAAGTGATTCTTAATTCGTTGGAAAGATAAGAGAATTATCTACAATTCTTATTTGAAGCTCAAGACCTGATTCGTACTATATCATGATCAAAACCGGGATAGAAGTTAGGGATGCTGTTCTGGACGGATTTGGTCTTATTTAGCAATTTTTAGGCTTGTAATTGGGTTTTGGTTTTAATTGTATAATGGGCTTCATGGTCCACGAAAATGCTCACCTCCTTAACCTAGAATCTTCCTTAGCTTCTATAAATAGGACTTGTATTGCCTCATTTTTGATAACTTTGAATGAAATTAGAATTTATCCTATTTGGGTATTTTTGTGAGTTGAGCATTGGCTCCTCCTCTTCAAGTTCTTCGATTAGAACTTGCTTGATTCTTATCAAAGAGTTCTATCTCTTTGTGGCGAATCCTCCTTGGCTTATCAATCTTCCAATTCTATGGATGATTGTGGCGCCTTTCCCCTTCATCTTCTTCCTCTTCCATTTTCTATTTTGCTTATGTTCTTCTTAATTTATATTTATGTCATTTAATTTCTGCACATTTCATTTCAGTTCTTCCCTCTTTTATTGTTCTTTACTTATTTTGTTCATCTTTTAGTTGTTTATTTTCAATTCCTAGTCTATATCCTTCATATGCATTCGGGTGTCCAAGAACATCTTCTTCTTCCCCCAATTCTTCTCATCATTTTGCATAATTTCTAAGATCAAGCTCTTGGATAGATCCTCAATTTCGGTGATTCTAACTTGGTGCAACACCCTTTCCCGAGTGTCACATTCCCGAACGTTTATAAGGCCGAAAATATTTATTAATGCGGAAAATATGATTTTTCTTTTTCTTTTCTTTTCATAAAGATGTAATGGGATTAGTAAAGGTAATAAATAATACTAATAAGTGAACTTAGGTTCACCATGCATTACTAGGACATACATACAGTATTATAATACAGAAAACAGAAAACAGAAACAGAAATAACAACATTACTATATACAGACATAAGTCTAATGTATGACTGACATAAGAAATACAATAAGTACTAGGAGTCATAGCTCCCAAAAGGTACTACAAAAACTGACATAGTCTGGCCGACAACAAAACTAAAACAGCAAAAGAGTCCACCTCCGAGCTCAAAGGGACTGCGGAACCGAACCATCGTCGCGTCCATCTGTTCAAGCATCAACAGCAAGTACCAGCAGAAACATACAGATATGGGTGAGATTCCCGTTCATCAACACAACAAAACAGCAGTAGCAAAAACGGGACGACTCACCGGGTAACAGCGTACCCAACATGCTTACAAGGTTCTCAATATAAATCATATTAGGCAGTTAACAACATAATAGCATGCT
The DNA here is from genome assembly GCA_039655645.1 of Ammopiptanthus mongolicus. NCBI lineage: Eukaryota > Viridiplantae > Streptophyta > Magnoliopsida > Fabales > Fabaceae > Ammopiptanthus > Ammopiptanthus mongolicus. Next base: position 29,728,565 of record CM077350.1, read on the forward strand.
AAACATTTAACAGCATAATATAAGGCATCCTTAAACAATACAGCGATGTATAATAGTAAATGTAAACATCAATAGCCATAAACATCAATAGCCATGCAATGCAATGCAATGTATATGACTCAATGTCAATGTCACTGGGTACTACTCTGACCCCTACTCCATGGAGCTAACAAAACATTCGGAGAGAGTGAATGGGAGGACATGTTCCGGTTTCTGCCAGCCATGAGCAAGATGCTACAACATTCGTAACGTGCACGTATCTGGCTTTACGGAAACACTCTCGACCAAACATGAAAAGTACGGCATCTAGTAGAGGATATCAGTGTATTGCACGGATTCGCCACGACACAGAAGAATCACCAACTGGTCACATGTCAGCCCTTCCAACCCTGATACCTCCAAAAAGACCATTGAAGATCGTCACCGTAAGATTCGCACCCGCATCAAGGTGTAAGCTCAACTCCTAGGCTCAAGGCCTTACAACTATGCACATGAAATGCCAATGCTTACACAAAGCAGATGCGATAAAACAATGTCTATCCATTGGATAAACCTCAAGGTTCACTAAGGTTCTCTTCCTTAGAAACTACACACATCCTTGTTTTATAAAACATTTATCCATCGGATAAAACAATTATCCATCGGATAATATCTCGTGATTCCTTTGGAATGATCCAGACTGCTTTCAGAATCGCCGACTGTCCCCACAAACCAACACAAGTCTTTTCAGCGTGTTTTGTCCTCACTCACACGCTTTCTAGGAAGCTTCCCAGAAGGTCACCCATCCCATAATTACTCTAAGTCAAGCACGCTTAACTATAAAGTACTTATGTTCTAAGTTCCCGAAAAGAAGATAAATCTTGTTGGTATGGGTAGTACCAATCAATTCTTATATGCCTTCCCTTAACTATACAGTCCCATACCTGCATAGCCTCAGGATTCCTTCCACTGTACAGTCCCATACCTGCACAGTCTCGGGATCTCTCTCATTCCGGTTATCACAAGACAGAAACAATTGAACGATTAACCTGGATCCGAATCATCGGTCCGTCATCGAACTACTGTTTTGAAAACCAAAACGTTTCGTGTTTGTGTTTACATCTTATGAATTATGCCTCAAGACCTAAGCATTATGAATAAGGATTGAGAATCCTCTTAGATAAGTCTTTAAGCCTTTCTAAGATATTAATCCCTTGTCTTTCAATTAAGGAAACAAGTGTTGATTTCACTTAAGTCTTATGAACTCATTGATGTACTAAGTCATCAATAGTATAGTACATGGTCTTGTTCCACCACATACCATACTTAATTAACCCTTGTCTTCAACTCTAAGTTAATTATTTAACTTAGGTTTTTCACGCGTAAAACTTTACGATTGAGTTAGAAAACTCCTTTTGTAAACCAAACAACTTTTACGATTGAAAACTCATTTGATTTGAAACAACATTTGAACTACTTACTTCACTTCTAGCATTTTCTAAAACATGAAATTCGCTTAGCGAGAGTACATTCGCTTAGCTAAATTAAGGTAGTGATTCCTTTCTCGCGGGGCGAACAGAAGTTTCGCGTCGCGAGGCTGAGAGTTATAGTTGCTCCTTATACAAATCCTCTGTATCGCGAGGCGAATATTGTCTCGCGTCGCGAGGCAGAGAACTGTATTTCAAACCGACCTTCTGCATCGCGAGGCGATAATTGTCTCGCGTCGCGAGGCAGAGCTGCAATTCTTCACTGCTTAGGCGGTTCGCGGGGCGAGAACTACTTCGCTACGCGAGGCAGAGAAGCTGCATCTTTGCTGCTCGGGCTAGTCCACTGTCTCGCGAGGCGAGGCAATGTTAGCCTGGCGAATGCCTTATCTTCCCTCTGTCTCGCGAGGCGAGACGGGGTTCGCTGGGCGAGTGCCCTGTTTTCACTTTTCCTTAACTTCTTCATTAATTCTCTTTTGAAACACTTAGTTTGATTAACAAACCTATGGCTAAAGAAAAGACATTTTCCACTTTGGTGACACACTTAAAAGGTTAAAACTTCATTTGATCTTTGGATCAAAATCACTTTTGTTTCTCTTTGAAAACATAGGTTATGAAATCATGTTTTTCTTACTTCAAAACCTTGCTAGATCAAGAACAATACATGTCCTTATATTTCCTCTTACTAAGGCCACAAGCCTACTCCAATGAAAAATGGAGACTTTGCTTCACCAACTAAGCAAATATAGCTCAAAAGCTCACACCAATTATGACAAACCACAATTACACCTTATTACATCATAACCAAAACATACAAGTCCATCACACATCTTAGTCTCATGACCAAGCATAAAAGTCCATACTTGATCTAGTGATCAAAGTAGGTTTTTCAACATACATGGAAATGATTTTCATAATCATATCATCATCAACTTATGCTAAAGCACACTACAACATACTCAAGCATAAACTCATCATAACAATCTTGTTCTCCAAGAGAACTTAACAAAACTTAACACATAAAAGTGAACCCAAACTAAAGGGTTTCACCCACACATAAACTAAACAACCATCTTCACCACCACCATCTTGGTGTGATGAGGTTCTTCTCCCCATACCTGTTGAAGAGCAGATTCCCGGATCAAAGTCGGTTGATCGGTTTGTGAACCTTCTGATAATTGTCACCAACTACAAACAACCAAACAATCAAACATTAAACAACAATCAAACCAAACTCAACAATTCTCACAAAGAGGGTTTCGGCCACCCTAAAGAGAATAAAGCTAGGAATTGATCTTGGTTTTCCATTTCATGGATTCAAAAGCATTAGGAAAGCTAAGGATGAAATCAAGTGTTAAAAATCAAAACTTGATGAAAACACTATTCATCATCATCAAGAAGGGTTCGGCCCTAATGTGCTTTTTGAGCTATGATGAGAGTTGAATCATAAGCTCTAGGGTTTAGATAGAGAATGATGAGGTGAGTTCAAAGAAATTGGTCTCACATCAAAATGATTTTTCTACAATTTCCTATGGATTTTCAAAGTTTTGGATCTAAGAAATAATTTTCATGAAAATGGATCTTGATCTTGAAATAAAGAGATATTCAAGAAGCTAAGAGATCATAGAAGTGATCTTACCTTGAAATGAAGGAAGATTGCTCAAGGAATCAAGTGATTCCAACAAGTGATTCAAGCTTTTCAAGAAGAAAAATGGAGTTTCTCTTCAAGAACAACAATGGTGTTCTTCTTTGGGCAGAAATTTCGTGAATGAGGGGCTAGATGGGCTGAGTTCAGCCTTTAAAACAAGTCACTTAAGGGCAAAAAGGTCATTTGCCAAAAGGGTAAAATGGTAAAAGTGCAAAAGACTAAGGTTAGGGGCATTTTGGTCATTTTGCGTCTAGATTTTCCCGATCGTCATGACGACTCTGGCATACTCTCCCAAGTGTCCTGGGATGTTGTGATATCAAGATTATCTGTTGGCGAGTCTCGGTAAGTCCGTATGTGGCTCCGTTCGTCACCCGATTGAGAATTCCGCCCGAACGAAGGTCAGAAAGTTATTTTTCTGAAATTTTTACGAAATTTAACCAAAACGTAGAGAATCAAATTCTAAGACTTACTGTCTCGTTCACGGGTCCATCTGAGGTCTTCTGAGCAGTAAAATCATACTGTCAGTGTAAAAACGCAGACCGGACTCCGTTTGAGTTTTTGACTTAAAACTTAATCGTAGCTTCCTACGATATCGTCGAGCATGACTATGGTCTCGGAATATTTTATTTCCATTCCTAAGACCTCGAATAAAATAAAGACGTTAAAATACTAAAGAATTAGAAAACATGAAAATCGGAACGTTACACTTGGATCATATCATTGTCCAAATAATCTACTCAGATGTCGAATACACTGAGGATTATGTAGGAATGTGAGCACAAATACTCGTTGGGATCGCATGCCCTAAGAATTCCACTTCCCTCGAGTCCAAACTCACACTTAAAGAACTTCACGACCTCCTTTCTCCCGTGGGGTCCACAACACTTGCCAAAAAGTCTCTTCACGTTCCTCGTGACTCTCCGAGTAAATGAGAACATTGCCGATGATGACGAATGGATGAAGAAATGGACGAAAATTCCATTTCACATAGCCTAACCTGGTTAGCTTTGTAGGTGAGATTCTACCCAAAGCGATAAAGATTTGACTGAATCTAGGGACTAGATCAATCAAAAACTCAACATCCTTAGTAAACGCAACTTGGAAAATGCTCGGGAAAACTCTCCAGAGAAATCCTCCATGACAGGCATCTCATTCCAATATCTAACACAATCCCCAAAGGGTAAATGATGCGTCAACATGAACATGAGCATCCTTTACTAAACATGAGTTCTCACAATGGCTGTCGGGTATGAGACCCTATGATATACTATTTGTTTATCAGTAGGACCTTACACATGATAATTATTTATGGTTATGTGTTATTGATGTGATATACATGTTGTTACCGTGTGTGAATCCATATATTGGTATCTCACCCTTACATCTTCAGATGAATTCCAAGATGCCGCTGGAACATTCGGGGATCCATTCCTTGACGTTTGAGTATGCGGAGGAGCGTGATGCACGAGAAGTCGTAGTGTTTTAGGAGTAAGACCAGCTATAGGATATGTCCTATTCTATTTTGAACAACATTTAGTTAATTACTCTGGCTACTGACAGCCACGACTGCTTTGGATGGCCGTAGGTATAAGGCCTATGTATTCTATTGTGATATATTACTATGTATACTCTGCTTGATATTTATTTCCGTACGTATTTACGTTACGTTGATATGTAGTAAGCTAAGTTAGAAGAAAAATTTTTATCACGGATTTTCACAATAAGTTAAATACTTAGAAAATCTTATTTTCCGAAAGTAACCAGCAAAATTGAAATAAGTTTTATTTTCCGTAACGGGTAACCATGTGGTGCCCCAGAAGGGGTTGCCACAATTATCATTGCAATTCCTTCCTTTTTCTGTTTGATTATTAAAAATAAAAAAAATAAAATAAAAAAATGGATATGAGAGAAACAAAATTCAGGTGTGCGAAGGAAATGTGGATTATATTCTAGTTGCTTGCTGCCACACTCTATTTTCCTTTAAAAAAAATTGAGTTAGTTTGTTCCTTTCTCATACTTTCTTCCTTATTATTGTTATTGCTTTCCTTAAGTCTTGTGTGTGTGTTATCCATTAGAATTTCTTCTCATGGTGAAAGTGAAGGTCCTGAAGGAAGGAGACGTAGCGAGAGACAAGAGAGAAGAAGGAGAGAAAATGAGGGAAGAAATAATAGAGAGGAAAGGTTGGGTGGGATAAAAATAAAAGTGCCTATGCATATCAATATAAATTATTTTAATCTTGCCTCCCCGACAATATTGTGGTTCTTGATAGTAGTAAAACACTACTGTCCGTGAAAATGCAGACCGGGCTCCGTCTGAGTTTTCGACCCAAAATTTAACCGTAGCTTCGTACGATAGCATAGAGCATGAATATAATTTGGTTTTCCCAAAATCATTTTCTAAAATACAGATAAAAATACAAACTCATTTATATCTATAAATAGACACGATTTTTATAAAACAGAGAAAAATCGGGGCGTTACAAAAACTCAGATAAAATATAAACGCATTTGTATTCATTTCCGACCTTAGAAAGCAGCGAAAAATCGGGGTGTTACATTTTTAACCTTGAAATCCGTGCCCAACCCCATTTTTTGAGCATCAATTTTGATCATTTGCGGTGTTGTAATGAGTTGTTAGACCATTGGGTTTTGTAATTCATAGCATCGAAAAGATGTTTCATAGCTCAACTTGCTTCCTTTCATCATACTCCATGTTTTAGATTTTTGTATTTTTTTGAATTTGTCATCTTGTTCTTGGAGTTTGAGCCACTTTGATCTTGATGAATTTCATGAAATGGTGTTAGAGTGATAATCTACACCTTGATTGAAAGATCTCTACAAGTGGAATCAATTATACCAATCGATTTTAAGCTTAAACCATGAACTAGACATCAATTTGGGGGATTTTAATTTCTGGGCACACTTCCCAGGAAGAGCCCCTTGTTCATCATGTTCATGCTTCAAAAGTGATGAGGACATAATAAGCATGGACTCCTAGTGATGCACTTCAAGGACTAGGAGGACCAATGACAAGAGCACGTGCTAAGAAAGCTAAAGAGGCCTTAAACCAAATGGTGACAACTATAATGGAAGCAAGGCCTAAACTAGAAGGAATGAAGCCAAAATTGGTCAACTACTTGAGTCCACCTAAAGGAGGGTTGGGCACATGACATGCTGCCCATTTTTTACTTGTCTGTTTTAATTAAGTTGTAATAAAATGTGTGGGTGCAGAATATTTATTTAATTAGGCCCCAACACTTAAGTTTATTTTTCATGTGTGTTTATTTCAAATGGAGCAAGGGCTGCTACATGTGGTATGTGCTGCCTAAGCCGAAATGTTGAGTTATTTTTGTTGTTTTTTTGTTTTGAATGAAAATTAGGCTGAAGCATGAGGAAGGGGCGTCATGGAGCTAAAAAGGGAGGGGGTGCAAGAGCACTTATTTGGTGTTAGAAGAATCAATTCTTGGATGCCTTTTAGATACCTTGCTGAAGAATAATTATTAAGAATTTTGTAACCACCAATCCATTAAGAGTATACAAAGTCATAAAAAGGGAGGTTACAATTGCCACCAAGAATTATGCTAATTATGTGGCTTGTCTATTTTAATTAAGTTGTAATAAAATGTGTGGGTGCAGAATATTTATTTAATTTGGCCCCCACACTTAATTTTATTTTTCATGTGTCACTACAAAAAAGAGGTCAAATAGCGACAGAACATTGCGACCGAATATATCCGTCGCCTTTAGAGATCGATTTAGCAACCGGTAACATTACTTTTACGGTTCACATATGGTATACAGTTGGTGACCAAATTTGCGGCCGAACTATACGGTCGCAAGTAAATCAGTCGCTAAATCGGTCACTAAAGTAAATATTTTTAAAGTCAAAGTTGTTGACCTTAGTTAGCGACCGAATTTAACATCGGTCGCTAAGACGTGCTGAATGAATTTCTAAAAGAGGCATATTTGCGACCGAATATCGACCGTAAATTATCAACGACATACTTAGTGTCTGATATTTATTTCGGTCGCTAAGACACGCTAAATGCCTTCTAGTGGATTGTGTTTAGCGACCACTTAGCGACCGATTATAATCGCTCGCTAGATTTAAATCCCTAAATCGCGTCAGACTCCTTCTCCTTCCTCACTTCTACATCTCTAAATCGCGTTTCTCCCTCTCTGCCTCTCCTCCGTCCCTCTCTGCCTTCATCTGGCCACCGTCCTTCTCTCCCCTTCCTCTTGTAAGTTCCTCTCTTCTCTTCCTTCTCTTCTCTCCTCTTTCTCTTCCTCTCTTCTCATCTCTTCGCTTCTCGGTTGTAGAAACGGACTACGGCCACCGTCCCTTCCTCGGTAAGTTCCTCTCTTCTCTTCCTTCTCTCCTCTTCCTCTCTTCTCTTCCTTTCTTCCCTTCTTATCTCTTCTCTTCTCAGTTGCAGAAACGCTCACGGGACTCCACGCACTGCAGGTCTGAGGTGGATTCCGAGCAACAATTGTGGTACAACATTGACCTCATGTTTAATTTCTTTCTAGGGTTTAGAAGTTATGGCTTTATTTTGAAAATTATTTTGAGGACTGAATTGGGTTGAGATTCATATATAGGGTTAGGGTATTGCTTTGGAGAAAAGGTAATGAAGAGCTGAACTTTTTTACTCCCTACCAAACTGACTGAAGCTTAAGTAAAATCTTTATAGTAAGGCTTAGGGGAATTTCCAAGAGGCGTATATTAATTTATGGATTCATCAATCATATTTCTTACAGATCAGAAAGGCACAAAAAAATCAAGACCAGGCAAGAATCCAAGTTAGTGATTTAAAGAAAGGAAAGTAAGCATAAATAGAATCCAAAATATAAGTAAGTAATAGTGAGTGAGGTAGATTGGATGTAGCTACCAACACATAGGTTTTAGCTGTCTCAAAAGGGTAGAGTGTGGGTTGTTTATCTAACAATATACTTGTTACCGGTTTCTGTTACCCCTAGTTCCACATAAGGTAAAAATGACACCAACTATTGTATTGTTAGTTTTTTTCTTTTATTTTTATTATTATTTGTACCTTCTTCATAAATAGAAACCATATAGTTAATTAATTAGATTATGACCAAAATACCACAGCTATCTTTTTTCTTGTTCATGAATTCAGTTTAGTCTCCCGCACTTCATCCTTATGCCATCGGCACTTCCTCATTTTCATTGAATAGGTCTGAATAGAGCTGAACTTTCATTTTATTGTTTTGGATGGATAACTTCTATTGTGCTAATGAAGAAAAGAAACAAGCAGTGGATAACTTCTATTGTAGCTTTTCATAGTTACAAATTGCATTCAATTGCTATTTTTTGCTAATTGTTATGGCTGCAAATTAATTGTTTCATGAAGCAAATAGTATTTACAACATGGAAAAATCTCTTGATTGTTTGATGCTTATAGTTTGAGGATGATTGAACTTAATGAAATTTGACTGTGATATTTCTCTTTTCTTCCAGCAATCCTCGGGCTTTGCACCCTTTATCATTCTTTGCTTGGAATCGAAGTAAGTTAGATACTCTCTCTTTTTATGCCTTGATTTGTGTGGTATATGTAATGTTTTATGTGAAGTTTTGTGTTGTTTGTTAGTGGAGAGTGAGCTCAATAGGATGTGATCATGTCCGAAAGGGAGGATGCTATTTGTGTGCTAATAATTTAGAAATTATGCATGTGATTAGCAATTATGTGTTGCTTGTTAGTGGAGAGCTGAGCTCAATAGGATGTGATCCTTTCCGAAAGGCAGGATGCTGGTTGTGTGCTGATAATTTAGAAATTATGCATGTGTGTGCAAATTATGTGTTGTTTGTTAGTGGAGAGCTGAGCTCAATAGGATGTGATCCTTTCCGAAAGGCAGGATGCTGGTTGTGTGCTGATAATTTAGAAATTATGCATGTGTGTGCAAATTATGTGTTGTTTGTTAGTGCAAAGCTGAGCTCAATAGGATGTGATCCTTTCCGAAAGGCAAGATGCTGGTTGTGTGCTGATAATTCAGATATTATGCATGTGTGTGCAAATTATGTGGTTTTTGTTAGTGGAGAGCTGAGCTCAATAGGATGTGATCCTTTCGAAAAGGCAGGATGCTGGTTGTGTGCTGATAATTTAGAAATTATGCATGTTTGTGCAAATTATGTGTTGTTTGTTAGTGGAGAGCTGAGCTCAATAGGATGTATGATTCAAATTTTTTGCTGGAAAATTTTATTCAAGTTTCTACAGTACCCGTAATATATAAGATAATGATTCTACTTTCTTAGAGTTAATTATTTACAAAAGCCTTAGTTTCCCGTTTGAGTTCCAATATTAATGAGTATGCTTACCTTCTTAAGGTACGAATGCTCATTGTATTGAATCTTGAATTGTCCAAGTGGGACAGTTTGGGGTAAAACCTTTTTCACACTCGTATAATAGTCATTTCCACGTTTAAATGCCTTATATACTTGATGAAATTTTGGTTTGATGCATCTCTTTTTGTTCTCCCGGTACATACTTGATCGTGGTAGATCTGAGCCCATTCAAGTCGTGTACTTGGAGACCAAAGGGAAATGCTGCCGAAATTTAATTAAGTATAAGGCATTTGAATAAGGGAATAACTAGTATTAATCGAGTGTGGTAAAGGTTTTTTCTCGAATGGGATAGGTTCATACCTTGTCATAAGGAAGGAGATTGATGGAGATCTTGGAATAACCCATAATACATGCCGTTGTAGGTTGCTCTATCTATATGGCAGCAATGGAGATTCCGGAGAATCGGATGTGGATGTATCGTAGATTGGATCGTAATAAACGTCTTATGGAAGAGTTCAGAGTTGGAGTGGGTGAGTTTATAGAGTTTGTTATTAGTCAGGACAGATTTATAAGGCGGGGCGATGATAAGTTGAGGTGTCCTTGCTCCAGATGCAAGTGTAAAGCTTTCAAATATGTGGATGAAGTGGTGGTCGATCTTTATGAGAAAAGGTTCATGGCTGATTACTATTGGTGGAGGAACCATGGTGATTCCTTGCCAGATTTTACACCTGCAGTTTTCAAAGGTTCACACTATGGAAGTGGTGAGCAGAGGGAAGAATTGAATCCTTACGAGCAGATGATCATGGATCATACTGGACCCTCAGTTGGTCATGCAATAGAACAAGATGAGGGAATGGGCTCCCAATACACAGACGAGGATCCGAATGTCGAAACTCAGACATTCTTTGACATCCTGGGTGCTGCAAAAGCTCCATTGTGGGAAGGATGTCGGAAGCACTCAGAATTGTCGGCTTCTTTGGCAGCTTTGAGCATCAAATCTGATTATAATATGCCAGAAGGTTGTTTTAATCGAATCGCCCAACTTATGGGCGAGATGATGCCAGAGGACAATCGGTTTCCCATCAATTTTTATCAGGCTAAAAAGTCTGTGGAGAATTTGGGCCTTGGTTGTTTGAAAATTGATTGTTGCTTGAATGGATGTATGTTGTACTGCAAGGATAATTTGGTGGATAACATAACACAATGCAATTTTTGTGGAGCGGATCGGTACAAGACAACCACTAGAAGGGGTGTTGAGAAGAAGACTTCTGTTAAAAAAATGTGATACTTTTCGCTCGTCCCAAGACTTAAAAGATTGTACTCTTCAATGGCCACTGAATCTCACATGAGGTGGCACAGTGAGAATCAGAGGGAGTAAGATGTCTTGTGTCATCCATCGGATGGAGAAGCTTGGAAGCATTTTGATAGGGTGCATCTAACGTTTTCAAAGGACCCTCGGAACGTCCGATTAGGGTTATGTATGGATGGATTTAATCCTTTTGATCAATCTGGAAAACCTTATTCTTGTTGGCCGGTTATCCTAATTCCGTACAATCTTCCCCCTGAGATGTGCATGAAGCGGGAGTTTACGTTCCTAACAGTCATAATACCGGGTCCGTCTAATCCAAAAAGGAAGATTGATGTGTACTTGTAGACGCTCATAGATGAGTTGACAACATTGTGGAATGATGGCGTGTTAACTTATGATGTATCATTGAGGCAAAATTTCATGATGAAGGCAGCTTTGATGTGGACAATCAATGACTTCCCAGCCTATGGGATGATGTCGGGTTGGATGACAGCAGGGAAGCTAGGTTGCCCATTATGTATGGATCGATCAAAGGCATTCACACTTAAAAATAGTCGAAAGACCTCATATTTTGATTGTCACCGCCAATTCCTTCCACTAGATCATCCTTATAGGAAGAATAAAAAAGCATTCAAGAAACGTGTCGCGGAGACTACACCCCCTCCACTGCGTTTGTCTGGTCCCAATGTATGTCAGAGAGTAGAGTCCTTACCGTTCATTCATGAATCGCAAGGAGAACATATTCCTGATTATGGTGTTAAGCATAATTGGACCAAACAAAGTATATTTTGGAGGTTGCCATATTGGAGAACGTACCTTCTCCGTCACAACATCGATGTCATGCATACTGAGAGGAATGTGTTTATGAATGTGTTTGACACTGTCATGGACATCAAAGGGAGGACAAAGGATACAAATAAAGCCCGATTGGATTTAGCTGAAATATGTAATCGGAAGGTGCTTGAGTTGAAAGACCATGGTGGTGGCAGACTTATGAAACCAAAGGCAAGTTATACACTAAGCAAGGGTTAAAGAACTCAAGTTGCCTGATGGGTATGCTTCCAATTTGTGTAGATGTGTCGACATTAGGGAGGCAAAGTTACATGGAATGAAGAGCCATGATTGTCACGTATTCATGCAACGGTTGCTTCCCATTGCGTTCGACTTGTTACCGAAACCAATTTGGAACCCACTTGTTGAGCTTAGCCATTTTTTTTGGGAGCTGACTTCGACAACACTATATGTGGAACAATTAAGGGTTATGGAAGAGAATATACCTGTATTGTTATATAAGTTGGAACAAATCTTTCCCCCAAGCTTCTTCGATTCAATGGAACATCTTCCAATTCACCTGCCTTACGAAGCAAGAGTTGGCGGTCCTGTCTAATATCGCTGGATGTATCCCTTTGAGAGGTATACAACCTCAAATATTTTTATTATAATTGTAAGTCCATGTCGTCCTCTTTTTATATGTTTTAATTGTATGTATACCTTTTAATTAGGTTTTTGCACTCCTTGAAACACAAAGTCAAGAACAAGGCCCAAGTAGAAGGTTCCATTTGTGAAGCCTACTTAGTGGAGGAGACATCTACCTTTGCCTCTTATTACTATCCGGATGAAATTGACCCGAGATGGACTAGAATGCCACGTAATGTTGATTCAGGTGAAGGTTGTTCGTCTAGTCCTCCTATATCAATATTCAATTATCCAGGCAAATTTAGTGGCAAATCCAAAGGATATTTCTTAGACCAACGTGACATTAATGCTGCTCATTTGTACTGTAACATCCCGATTTTCATATTCTTTTAATTAATCAGTATTTAGGTAATTGTATTTTAATGGAGGGTCTAGAAAATGAAATAAATTATTCCGAGACCATAGTTACGCTCTACGCTATCGTAGGAGGCTATGGTTAAATTTTGGTCAAAAACTCAAACGAAGCCCAGTCTGTGTTTTACACTGACAGTATTATTTTACTGCTCAGATGACCTAATTTTGACTCGTGAACGAAACGATTATGCTTTAAATAAAATTGCGAACGTTATCGGCGATTTTGAAAACTTTTAAAATAAATAAGTTTTCACGACTTTCTTGGGGCGAAATACTAAATCGTGAAAGTAACGGGACTAAAAACGGATGAACATGAAGTCACATCACCTAGGATGGCATGCCGGTGACTCATCACTGTCATCATTACGTTTCTGAAAATATCTAGATATTTTCTGGAAATATCTAGATATTTATGAGATCTTTTGTTGAAAGGACAATTTTGTCCCTAGGAGAAATTACTCTTTGTTTTCTTCACACCTTTCTTCACATCTCTCCTTCATCACTTTCTTCAAAGTGCAAGCTTCCTTCTTCACTTTTCTTCAAGCTTCAAGAGGAGCGAGGCTGCGGCTGTGAGGCTGTGTAGAGGAGCAAGAAGTGCTCGTGAGTTCATGATCGTTGCTACGTTTGCTATCAAGTGGGGGAAAGAACCATAATATCGTCGGGGAGGCAAGCTTTAAATAATATATATTGATATGCGTAGGGCGACCCAAACCCTACTGGAGGTCATTTGACCGTTAGGTTGATTTTACTGCATATTGAGGTTGTCTGTTCTATGATTGGATATTTGATATATTATATGTGATATGTGTATGATGTCTATGATATGCTATAATTGATTAAATGTTATTTATTTGTAAGTTGATTTTACTGTTGAATATATATTCTGGCTGTTGTTGATGTACTGTTGTAACTGCTAATATCTGATTAGAGCTAGGCAGTGATTTCTAATAAGTTGGGAGATGAATGTGTAGTGAGGAAATCGAGGATATTTATTTGTGTCGTAGTGCTCAACCTAGCGATACAGTTGATCTGTTAATATTGTGATATAAGTTGATACACGGTTAAGTCGGATGAAAGTTGGTTGTGGTTGTTTATGAGTTGTGGTTGAGACATTAAGTGTTGATCCTGAGATGAGTCAGTGAGATTCATGTTGCATAGTTGTTGTTCATCACTATGTTGGCATACGGGCGATTCCGATCTTACCTGCGGGGAGATGATCGTACCGATTAGTTTGGCATAGGGGCGATTCCGATCTTGCCTGCGGGGAGATGATCGTACCCATTATTCGACTTGTAGACGGACGGGCGAATGTCCTGACCTGGCCTGCGGGCGGGGGGATATGTCGTTGCCGTAAGTCGAGTTGTTAACGGACGGGCGAATGTTTAGACCTGGCCTGCGGACGGGGGGATATGTCGTTGTCGTAAGTTATGTTGTGGGCGGGAGATTGTTCTGACCTAGCCTGCGGGCGGGGGAATATCGTAGCCGCGAGTTGAGCCCGAGGGCTTTTGACCGAACCCTGCATTACGGGGGGTGGCACAGAGATGAACGAGATATCTTGATCTGTTGGAGATGTCGCGTCGTGATCGCGTCCATATAGTTGTTAGTTGCATGAGTGTAAGAGACAGTACTTAAGAGAGAATTATCTGGGAGTTGTTTGGCTATTACCATTGTGCTATGAGCGTTGCTATCCATATAGATTATTTTATATAGCCGTTTTCCCATATATGATGAATTGCTGTTTCTTATCCCCTATATTTTCTATGTCGTATTTTATTATTCTCGACTGTACGAGAAGATCCTGTTGAGGATTTGCCGGAAGAGATTGATGGTATACCCGTAGAACCAGATGCTGGCGGAAGAGCCCTGGATCCCGATGCTGGAAGACATTAAACATTGGGGTTAGTAGTTGTAGTTGTTATGGCCAGTATATGGGTTGAGTAACATGTATTTTTGGGGCCAGGAGAGGAAGTTGTATGTACTTCTATTTTCGTTGCTATGCTTTCAGTTTTATTTGGTGCGTACTCTGAAGTCTTTTATAATTGGTATCAGTTATTGTAGGCTCTACTGATGGAGTCCATACTTTTATATGTATGACATATATAGTTGTGGTATCAGTGTTGGTTGTTTTATTATTTCCGCATTTTTATATTCCCACGCTGCGCTACAACGTTAAGAACATGAGTTCGGGTTACCAATGGGACCTCCGAGGAAGGGGTTGTCTCATGTACATTCTTCAAAATTGTGAAGAGGTGTCGCCATATTTAGAGTAAGTGTGTGCCGGTCAGGATAAGGGTAATTGGATGGATCCGGTGATCAGGGAGGGCCTGGAACACCATTGGGCCACTCCGAAGTTCAAGGAGAAGAGCGCCACCGCCCGATGTAATCGAGCTGTTGATGGAGGGGCATCTGCCTACACCGGCGGCTCTAAATCGGCCGCCGCCCACTTCGATGAGTTGGTAAGTTTAAATGATATTTTAGGGCAGTACTTAGTTTCTATTTATTGCACATATTATGAATTTAAAAAATATATAAATTTATGCAGGTTGCGGAGTTACAGTGACCCCCGACCGCTATGGAGTTGGTGGAAAAGACCAAAAAGTTAAAGTCGGGGGAATGGGTCAATGATAAGGCTCGTAACTATGCAGTATGTAAAAAACAAACTTAATTAAAACTTATGATTTATTATTACTTATTAATATTATAATTGTAACTAATGATCTTCTACTATACTTCGCAGGACACATATAATCATAGGCGGGATGAGTTCATATCACGTGCCTCACAAGCTGAGGTTTTATCTGGTGAGGGTCCCAGATCTCTGATCTCCATCGACGACAATGCCATATATTTGGAGGTCGTCGGAGGTAGGAACAAGAAAGGGCACGTGTATGGCCTCGGCCACTTGGGCGACGAGGTTATTGCCTCATCATCTGGCACGCCTACTTTGTCTTGCGTAGGTACCGTCCTTTCAGAGCAGTTCGAGCAGATGCAGGACACCATTACACAGCTTAACGCCGAGCTCAAGGAGAAGACTGAGAGGGAACGATTGAGGGCGGAGCAGATTGCTCACCTGACGCAAACGACAGTGGAGCAGGGTCAGCATCTACGGATGGTGATGGAGCATATGAGGATCCAGCCTCCTGTTGTGCCACCCCCTCATCTAGTTGTGCCTTCTCCTTCTCCAGGGGACGCTGCCGCCGATGATGACGAGGATGACTTTCCGCCTCCGCCTCCATTTTGATTTTTGATACATTTTAGTTTGCTACATTTTTATTTTATTTAAATTGTGGACGAGTTTTGTTTACATTAGGTTTGACTTTATAGATGACTTCTCGCCCCCTTCTCTATATTAAAGTTTTGTTTAATACATTTATAGCATTACTTAATATATTTAATATTTTAAATATTTTTTTAATTCTAATCAATAACAATAATTTGAAAAGAATCCAACTGATTCTTATGTATTATCATAATAATGAATTAAAAAGAATTTATTAAAAAAAATTTAAAAATATTAAAAAAAAAAAAAAAGGAAAATTCCAGCGACCGAATTAGCCACCGATAAATCGTTCGTTACCTTTTAAAAAAATCCACTCCCAATTTAGAAACCGAAATATCGGTCGCTGGTAATATAAATAGTCGCAGATTAGCGACCGAATTAGCGACCAAATATTAAGTCGCTAATTTTGGTTATCTAATATAATGCGACCAAAAACATAGCGATCGAAATATTAAGCCTTGCGACTGATAATTCGGTCGCTAATAGCGACCGAATTAAAATTCGGTCGCGGAAGCCTTAGCGACCACGCCTTTCGCCACGACTACTATTCAGTCGCAAATTCGGTCGCTAATTAAATTATCGATCCAATTTTGATGTATAGCGACCGAATACTACAGTCGCAATTTTTCCATTTTTTTGTAGTATGTGTTTATTTCAAATGGAGCAAGGGCTGCTACATGTGGTATGCGCTGCCTAAGCCCAAATGTTGAGTTATTTTTGTTGTTTTTTTGTTTTGAATGAAAATTGGGCTGAAGCATGAGGAAGGGGCGTCATGGAGCTAAAAAGGGGGGGTGCAAGAGCACTTATTTGGTGTTAGAAGAATCAATTCTTGGATGCCTTTTAGATACCTTGCTGAAGAATAATTATTAGGAGTTTTGTAACCACCATTCCATTAAGAGTAGACAAGGTCATAAAAAGGGAGGTTATGTAACACCCCGTTTTTCGGATGAGTGTGTATATGTTGCTATAATTATATGTATTATTATTATTATTATTATTATTATTATTATTATCGTTATTATTAGTATAATATTTGATAATATGCTTGTTTACATCGTCACTGCATTTTATAAGTATCTATATGAATGTATATTTATGTATGTATATTTTAAGTGATAACATGAACGCTTATGTTTGTATGATTATAAGTGTGTTTACATTTTAATATTAAAATGTTGTTGTTGTTGTTATTATTATTATTATTATTATTATTATTATTATTATTTATTTAATATGTAATTGATTCTTATTGATATGTAAATGCTTTATATTAATTATACTTATATTAATATACGATTGACTGTGTTAATAGATAATTGTGCATAGTTATATTTATATTATTAATTAAGAATTATACTACATGTATTAATACATGATCTTATCTATATGAATATATAATTGATTATATTAGTATGTTAGTATGTGATCTCGTGTGTTTATATGTGGTCTTGTATGGACTAATATGATGTGTGTAATTAATGTTTGATCGTATATTTATTTACATGTCATCAATTATATATATGTTTATATTAACACTGGATCACTTGTATTAATGCACAATAGAATTATATTAATATAAGATACCTATATTTATGATAATTGTAGTTATGTTGGTATAAGATCAATTAGATGTCATAGAGATTCAATCATTGAATAGATAAGATTATCTTATCTTAATCTCCTACAAAATCTTATCTAGAAACAACTATCTTTTTTATGCTGAACTTATATCGTATTTTTGACCCTGTTAGAGTCCGAATTAGGAATAGATCGTGAAACATGATTTTGTAGAAAATTATCTTAGCTTTCCAAATCCACCAAGAACACCTAAATCGGACACTCGTAGCTCAAGTTAGAGCAAAACCAGTAAGCACGCGTATTGGCTCTCTGGTTAGCCCGTTTCACTCTAATCCTTTTTATACCTCATTTGCTCGACCTAAAACTCATAGCCATCTTTCCTAGAGTTAGAAACAGCCATCTTTTATCTTTCTCTTGGGTTCCCATTGAATCCTTGAGCGTCCCCAATCCTTGTTTGGGTGTTCTTCGTCAAGAACACATCCCTATGGCGTTTGTTGTTGCGTTTAGGGTTAAGCTGTTAGCTTAGTGTTACTTTGAGGCAAGGTAACCAACCTTGTTCATCCTTTCTTGGAATCCCTTGAGTTAATGTTGAACCGTTTTGTCCCTATCAAACTATACTTCGTTGTTCATGCGCCAATGTTGTGAACGGCTGCTAGCAGATTAGTTCCCCAGGGACCTAATCGAGGTATGTGCATAACCCTTGTGTTAATTCCGTTCCCTTTCTTTGTTTGGGAATTAAATACCTTTGTCCTTTCTTGTTGTTCTTGGTCAAAGCTCGCTGAACCTGTTGAACCCGTTTGGAGGAGTCACGCTTGGACTTTGCTCTTGTTGACTCATAGGCTAGTATCGTCACGCCAGGTATGGGGAGAAGGGATTAGTATAACTTATAGGTTCTAGGGTAGCGTAAGATGAGGGTTAACCCATGACCCTATTTGTGTGCTATATGCCTAATTGCCGTGTGAAATTGTTACGGTTGTTTATACATGTTAATGGTTTAAATGGTTTGTATGATCTTGGCATGACGTTTATGATGTTGTTTATGATGATGATGATATGCCTTGATTGTATGAGTTGGTGTGGTGGAACTGCTTTTAAATCTATGTTAGTAAAAGACATAGGGATGTTAGCGCTATGCCTAAAACTAGAATTAGTCCAATTGATGTTCATAAATATGAAGATATGAATTGAGGTTTAGATATTAAGATTAAAGTATAATATTAATAAATATATGACTTGAGGTTTAAATATTAAGATTAAGTTACAATTTTAATAAGATATGAATTGTGGTTTAGATATTAAGATTAAGTTATAATCTTAATAAATATATGACTTGAGGTTTAAATATTAAGATTAAGTTATAATCTTAATAAGATATGAATTGTGGTTTAGATATTAAGATTAAGTGATAATATTAATTAATATATGACTTGAGGTTTAGATATTAAGATTAAGTTATAATCTTAATAAGATATGACTTGAGGTTTAAATATTAAGATTAAGTTATAATCTTAATAAGATATGAATTGTGGTTTAAATATTAAAATTAAGTTATAATCTTAATAAATATATGACTTGAGGTTTAAATATTAAGATTAAGTTATAATCTTAATAAGATATGAATTGAGGATTAGATAATAAGATTAAGTATAATACTTAATAAAGATAATGTTAAGTTAAGACTTAACAAAGAGAACAATTAGTAAGACGATGATGTTATTGGTAACAAAGTACTGTTACCGATGTTGTTGGTTAAATCATTCTTGATGCTTATTGGTCAAGTTTGATGTTGATAAATCATCTTTGATGCTTGTTGGTCAAAGTTGATAGCCATGTAATGGTGTTGATGATGGATGGTTGGACATGTGTTTGCATGTTGGTTGAACATTGCATGCATCATTGCATAGAGATGATAATTTGGGCGGAAAGCAAACGATGAATCGCGATAGTGGAGGCCACGATGGGTGTTAACCCGGCCTTGCGGGTACATTGGGTATGGAAGTTCCAGGTGACATGGGCTAGCTACCTATTGTCGGAGTGACCTAATGAATAAGCTTGAGTACCCTGACTAGCCACTATACGTTATCAGGATTTGTGAGAGTGTTCGGGGATGGCCCATGGTCTGGCATATCTTCCACGTTGATAACCGAACATGTACTCCTAATCGTCTTTCCAGAGTTAGAGTTGTTGGCCACATTGCATATGGAGTAGTGGAGTAGTTATGCATCGCATAGCATGTTTATAACGTGATATGATGGAATGTGTTATAACACGTATGTTGTATTATGATGTTTATATGCTGCATGATCATCTTGCTAGCTGCTCTATTGCCGTTTATGTTTACACGTACAGTTCCTAACTCCCTATCTATTGTTGTTGTGTTTTGCATGTACCTTTGGTTATGTAGAGGATGGTGGGCTGCCAGCTGAGGAGTGATCCCAAGGAGATTGCTTGCTCATAGTATAGTTTGGTTTATGTTTAGTATGTTAGTTATTTTCCGATGTAATATTGGTAGTGGTTACCAACTCTGATTATGTGACATCGGGTTTCGGGTTTTGTTTATGTTAATGTTTTTCCGCAGTTGTTTTATGTTTAAAACGTTTTCGGATCGTGTGGTACTTGCCACCTTTTAAGTTAAAGTTTTTAAATTTTATTTAACTTGCATGCTTTATTTAATTTTATCGTATGCGGGGTAGTGGGTGTCACAGGTTACAATTGCCACCAAGAATTATGCTAATTATGTGGCTTGTCTCCTTCATTGTAAAATTCAGCAAAGAGGATCCCTCCCTCTATATATATGTTGTGCCCAAATCAATAAAGGTTAGCTTGGAATTTTCAGAAAAGTTGATACCTTGTGTATTGTTGAGAGCTTGTCTCTCTTTGGTTCTTCATTGAACCTTCCCTTTTTATCTTATCAAGAAACCAAGTTTTTTTGTGGTGATCATTCCCCAAGGCTTATCATTTCTTCTTCTCCATAGAAGCAAGAGTGTGGCGCCCCCCCCATTTCTTCCTATTCCATCTTTTTCATTTCTTCTTTGTTATAATTTCCTTATTCTTGTTCTTTACTATTCAACCATTTTACATTTCCTTGTCATTCAAATTCTTGCAAGTTACAATTCGTTGTCAATTTTATCATTTCCATTAAAAATTGTGAGTTGCAACTGAATTGCATAAGGATTGACAAACCATGCAAATTGGGTATTCATCAAGTGGTATCAGAGCAAGGTTCCGTTTGGACCAATTCTTGCTGTCATTTACAAATTCCATATACATATCCATTATTGAATTTGTTCTTAGTATTATCATTGCAATCACTGTGGAGGATTCTGACGTCGAAATGAGGTCAGACCTCTACCTTCAGCAGCTTGCTGGTTCTGAGCAGCCATAGCAGCTGTCTGTAGGGCAATAGCCGCAGAAACATTCTCCATTGCTTGTGTAGTATGGTGCACTGTACCCTCATAGTACTCCTTAGCATGATCAGGGCCTTCGACAGGACCACCTCGACGACCCCTACCACGACCGCGTCCACATCCACGTCTTCGTCCACGTCCACGTTCTCCTTCTGGTTCCATAACTGACCTACAAGACAACCTCAGTTAAATGGCAACCAGAAACATGGAACGTGTGATTACTAGTTAACACACATTACTTCTAAGAAGTAATTCAAACAACTCTCAATCAGAGAACACACAATAGCAACACAATAGACCTACTTCCCAAAGATTCCCAAAAGACTTGACCAGCTCTGATACCACTAATGTGACACCCCCTTCTGGGGCACCACATGGTTACCCGTTGCGGAAAATAAACTTCAATTAATTTTGCTGGTTACTTTCGAAAAATAAGTTTTTTTTTTAACTTATTGTGAAAATCAGTGATAAAATTTTTCTTCTAACTTAGCTTACCATACATCGGCGTAAGTTAAACAGGCAGGTAAAGAAACATCAAACAGAGTATACATAATAATATATCCCAATAGAATACACAGGCCTTATACATACAGCCATTCAAAACAGTCGTGGCTGTCAGTAGCCAGAGTAATTAACTAACTGTTGTTCAAAATAGAATAGGACATATCCTATAGCTGGTCTTACTATTAAAACATTACGACTTCTCGTGCGTCACGCTCCTCCGCAAACTCAAACGTCAGGGAATGGATCCTCGAATGTTCCAGCGGCATCTTGGAACTCATATGAAGATGTAAGGGCGAGATACCAATATATGGATTCACACATGATAACAACATGTATATCACATCAATAACACATAAGCATAAATAATTATCATGTGTAAGGTCCTACTGATAAACAAGTAGTATATCACAGGGTCACATACCCGACAACCATTGTTATTTTCAAAAGAGATGCATGACACTTCAATGCTCATCATCTAATTCTTTACTTAATCTCCGGATACCATTGTGTAAAAACTGAGCTGATCAGGCTCAAAGTACATTGGCCCCAGGCACAATGACCAGCACCTAAGTGCTTATTCGGAAGTACATGAACACCATGACATTACGCGATTACATGGAATTACATTCAGCGGTACTTGATAAATTGTAAATGGTCATACGATATTGTCCAGCTCAAGGCACAATATTTGTCAGTTGTATGACACCACTGTCCATCAAGGCACAATGTTACACAATGACTTAAAGTCATCACAAGGTTCCCTGCCATCAAGGTCCCCCAATCCAGATGGCATGTCTGCCTAAAAACAAATGCATGAGCAAAACGTTTCAAGTCTTGCCACTTTTCTTTGTGTTCGTTCTTTCGTTGTCGTAGCTCAAGGCTCCCGACTATTCACAATTTACACCGTTTTAAAACTTCTAACACAGGACGAAACGTCCGAGTGCTCAATCGCGGAGCCCTAGACCGATGCACCAGCCCAAGGTCCGTGGTAATAGAAAACTGTATTTACCTTTAGTCATATCGATCATGACATGAAAAAGACACACAATTCGTAGGACACACAGTGCACAACACCGTCATACGGTTTAAAATCTACATGTCTTTATCACTGAACACTAGTAACCCGACGTCTCGTTTACTAGGTTCACGTTTTAGCGTTACCATCATTTTCGTTCTGTGAAATACAGAAATCAAATCAAATCTCCGCAACTCTTCTAAGTTGTCAGACTTTTACATTGCTTGGAAAATTCAGTTACAGAAAAAATGTTTTCTGTTTAAATACATGTTAAAATGAAACAAACATAGTTGTAAAAAACTTTACCTTTATTAAATAAATCCCTTCCCCAAAGATTCATTTCTGCAAGGATAGCTGAGATCAAAAATACCATCTCAGCATAAAAACACTGTTTTCAAAATGATAAAACAGTTTTTCGTAAATTTCTTGGAAAATTCACCTTTTTCACATGAAAATCAGTCAAATCCAAATTTTTGACGTTTTTTCTCTTATCATAATTTAATGTATACATGAGAAAATTTACATCATAAATATTTCCCAATGTTTTCCCCAAATCAATCTATGATTTTTCTGCAAGGCTTTTAAAAGCTTTTATCTTTATTTATAGATTTCAATGCAGTAAACCACAACCATACAGTCATCACATCACAACGTTATAATATCCCACATAATTAATATCACGCCTATTCATATCAACATAGCCTATCACATCATTGTCAACCTAGTTAATTCTATCAACACATTCAACTACATCAACGTTCACATAACAACATATAACAACATCAACTCATCATCAAATCACTTCATTACATAAATCCATCAACAACACCACATGTAGTTATCATAAATCCCTCAGGTAAACTCCCCTTACCTCTTGTAGTGTCTTCACGTCTCTCTGCCTCCGGTTGCCAAATCTCCCGTTCAACCGCCCGTTTATCCTTTTCGATGCTTTAATCCTTCACCACAAGACACAATCATAAGTTTAGCTTGTTGAATAACCTAACACTACCCCTATATGGTTTCGGTTATGGCTAGCTAAGGTGGCTAGGATTTGCAAATTTTCACATACTCTTGGATTTATGATCAAAGAGTATTCTAGAATTAAGGGAAATTGTCATAATTTAAAATTTGAAACAACATCATACTCCTCCCTTTGAACATGGATTCGGTTCCCTCTGGGTCAATAGGCTAGGGATTTTATTTTGCTTCAAGCTCATGAATTTAAGACATTTAAACAATAGAAAGATGAAATCCATGGTTATTTTCCAATACTTGAACCAAAATCTCATCCAACTACCACCTTAGGGTTTCGGCCTCAAGATACAAAAACCGGGAAGCCATGTGATGTTCTTAGAAAATGAATCTAGAGATCTTAATGAGTCCATAGAGATTAATTTCATGAACATAGGATTTTTCTACAATTAGTTATGAATTTTTGAAGGTAAAACCCTAACCTCCACCTACATCATAAACTCTCATGATTTCTAGAGAAAAGAGTGAAGCTTACCTCTTGTCTAGTGGAGATTTGTAAAGATTGAAGCTTCTCCTAATCACTTTAATTGAATTTCCTTCTTAAGAATTAGGAAACTTGTTGATTTCTATGGAGAATTTTTAGAGAGAAAATGAAAAGAGAAGGAGGAGGAGAAGGAGAGAGAGCTGCGTGAGGAAGAAGAAAAAAATGGGTGAAATGAGTGTTTTTAACTTTGGTAATTAATGAAGGATAAAATGGTAATTTAGTAAAAGGACAAAATGGTCATTTTTGAATGTTTTAGGGGCATTTAGGTCCTTTGCCCTCCAAAGTCATGATGACTTTGGTGAGTCACTGGGTGACTCACTAGGGTGAGGTGTCTTGATGGCGACATTGGATTTATCCGTTAACGGGTCCCGATAAATCTGTATTCGGTTCCGCAAAATCACAATTTTCACTTTTTCAGTGAAAATTTTTAAATTTCCCAATATCGTGTAAAATTTAATTTAAAACTTAACTGTTTTGTTCCCGAGGTAAAATTACGTTTTCTGAGAAGTAAAATTATACTGTCAGTGTAAAACACAGCCCGAGCTCCGTTTGGGTTTTTCACCAAATTTGAACGATAGCTTCCTATAATAGTGTAGAACATGTCTATGGTCTCTGTTTATTTTATTTCACTCTCTGAACCCTCCAATAAAATACAAACAGATAAATATTGTTTAAATAAAACGGAAAGCTCAAAAGCTTGAAAAATCGGGGCGTTACATTACTACCCCACTAAAAATAATTTCGTCCTCGAAATTACGTACCTGTGAAAAGATAGGGGTATTGCACCCTCATTTTGTCCTCAGCTTCCCAAGTTGCTTCTCCTGTTGTATCGTCCCAAATAACCTTGACTAAGGAAATCTGTTTACCCCTAAGCTGCTCAGTCGTCTTATCTGAGATTCGCACGGGTGAAGTCTCATAAGACAAGTTCTCTTTCAACTGTGCTACATCGGGTTTGATTACATGGATGGATCAGGAATATACTTCCTTAGTTGTGAAACATGGAAAACGTCATGAATATTGGAAAGAAAGGGTGGTAAAGCAATTTGATAGGCTACCGGACCTACACGATGAAGTATTTGGTAAGGTCCAATGAATTTTGGTGTCAGTCTTCTGCATTTAACTACCCGATCAACCCTAGTCGTAGGCGTTGTAACACCCCCTCTTGGGTGCTACTTACTCAATCTCAATGCGGAATAAAACAAGAAAATAAAACGCTGGTTGCTTTCGGAAAATACTTTAATTAAGTAGCTACGTTTGAAAACGCGGTTCTAAAAATTTTCTGCATGCATAGGCAAACAACTCAAGACGAAGAAATAAATTTCACATCACACATTGATATCCACTGTTCATAAAAACATAAACATAACGTAAAACCTGGTCTAATGTATAACATATTATAGACTTAGAAATAATTCAACATGCGTGCAGTAATATAATATAAGACTGTTCAAAGACAAAAGACTCCTAAGCCGGTCGGCTAAAAGTAGCCATTGGGGTACAACCCAACGCCGGCTCCTTCAAAAGTTTCCATCGTTCGAGTCCTCACGTTTCCGCGGGGACCTATGATCAACATCTATACATGTGTTCCAAAAACACAACAAGGTGTCCAACAAGTACAGGCAAAGGTGAGATACTAATATAAAGTTATCACGATAGCCGCACAAGCCACAAACAGCAGTATAAACATCCACAGATAAATACAGTTATATGAACAGTTATTTATATAATACAGTGCAACATCTCAAACACTATCATCAGTTATAATAATGCATGAGACTTCAATATCATCTTTCTAATTCATGTACTCCCGTAACACAATTGTTCTCATGAGTCGGCCTCTCTATTTAGGTCCGAACTCCAATTGTTCCAGGGTACCACGTCTCACCATATCATGAATACTCCAGCCTCTGATCGAGTTCAATCGTGTTTGGCAGCCGATTTACCATGGCATGGGGTTGCTACGCCACCGGCCACTTGTGGGATATCGAACACAAAATGCCCCTATAGACCCAATGGTCTTAACTGGCTGAATTCTCAACTACGAAAGTTGTAGCTCGATTCCAAATGGCACGTCTGCCGATTCATGCATGTTCACAGAAGGTTTTCTGTTTTCTTTGCGTTCATTCTTTCAAATGTCGAGACATAAAGTCCACGACTCGTTTCAAAAAGGCATTAAACCCACTCAAATCAAAAACACAGGACACGAAGTCCGAGTGCTCAATCCACAAAACACTAGCCCCGACGTCTCGGCCACTAGGTTCGGGTTCGTCTCAAAGGTTCATCATTTTTCCTTTTCGGTCAAACTTTCTCAAAACACTTTGGAAAACAAAACATACTTTGGTTTTCTTGAAACAAAGTATCTTTTTAATCAAGGGAGCATTTTCCGGGGAAAAACACTTTTTCGGAAACAAAACCATTTTCTAAAGGTTCCACGTCTTTCTAAAACGCTTTACCGAAATAAAATACATTTTGCACGACTTTTCACAAAACCGCTTTTTAATTTCAAGGAACATACTTTTCAAAAAAGGAAACATCACTTTTTTTTTAAAAGCAACACGTTTTCCAAAAATCACTTTTAAATTTTCAAACACGGTTTTTAAAACATAGATTTAGGATTTCGAGTCTTTTAATAAATTATCGAGACATAGCCAGTCCTATGCTCATCCAGGATATAAATATGTATATATATATATATATATATATATATATATATATATATCAACAGGTCAATATCACAATGAGATCACTCAAGGCATCCGTGCCATAGTTATATCGAATAGCCAATTATGAATAACACTTAACATCCAATCAATCCAGGATATAAGTATACATATACATCATTCAAACTCATCTCTAAATCCTCACTCAAGACATCATAACACATATATCAAATATGCACTATGAAGCTACTCAAACTTAAATGACTACCTCCCTTTACCTCACAAAGGAAGTTCAATGCAAACCCGATCGGTTCTCGGCTCCGGCTCCGGTTCCGTTCGCGTCGCCTAAAATAATCAAACACAATTCAATTCAAACAGCAAATCAACATTAATCCATAACATAAGAACACAAGTTTTCCTTCCCCTAAAAGGTGTAGGGTTCGGCCATGAAAGGTAAAAAGGGTTAGGGATCTCATTTGGTTCCAAACTTTTGGATGGTTGGTTCATGAACTTAATTAACACCATTTCAAGTCCTATGACTCAAAAATGTGAAACAACACTCATGGATTTTCCCCATGAAGCTCTCGGCCATATAGGGCAATTTAGGCTAGGAATTGATTTGGTTTTCCATCACTTGGATTCAAGGACACTAGGAAAGTTAAGGATGAAATCAAGAGTTGGAAATCAAAAATTTGATGAAAAACCCTATTCATCATCACTCTTAGGTTTCAGCCACTTTGGGGTTTTAGAGCTAGGATGAGACATGGATCATGAGCTCTTGGGTTTAGATAGAGGGTGATGAGGTGAGTTCAAAGAACTTGGTTTCACCTCCAAAGTATTTTCCTACAATTTTCTATGGATTTTCAAAGTTTTGGATCTAAGAATGAGTTTCATGAAAATGTAGTTTTGATCTTTATATTGAAAGAGATTCAAGAATATATGAGACCATAGAAGTGATCTTACCTTAAAATGGATGAAGTTTGGTCAAGAAATCAAGTAATTTCAACAAGCTTTCAAGGTTTTCTCAAGGATTCAATGGAGGTTTTTTCTCTAAGAACTTGGTGTTCTTGGGGGACTGGTCTGCGTGAAATGAGGGGCTGAGAGGGCTGTTCCAGCCTTCTAAAGAGTTCATTAAGGGTAAAAAGGTCATTTGGTTCAAAGGGTAAAATGGTAAAAGGTGAAAGGCTTAAGTTAGGGGTATTTTGGTAATTTCGCGTCCCGAAATTCCCGATCGTCATGACGACTCTGGCATGCTCTCCCAAGTGATTTGACATGATGTGATATCAAGATTATCCGTTGTCGGGTCCTGATGAGTCCATACGCGGCTCCGTTTGTCACCCGATTGAGAATTTCGCTCAAACGGAGGTCAGAAAATGATTTTTTTTGAATTTTTGCAAAATTTGACCAAAACGTAGAGAATCGAATTCTAAGACTTACTGTCTCATTCACGGGTCCATCTGAGGTCTTCTGAACAGTAAAATCTTACTGTCAGTGTAAAAACGCAGACCGGACTCCGTTTGAGTTTTCGACTCAAAACTTAATCGTAGCTTCCTACGATATCGCTGAGCATGACTACGGTCTAGGAATATTTTATATCCCTTTCTAAGACCTCGAATAAAATATAAGTTCATAAATACTGATTAATAGAAAAACTCGAAAATCGGGGTGTTACATTACTACCCCTCTAAAAAAAAATTTCGTCCTCGAAATGATGTACCTTGAAAAAGATCATGATACTGTAATCTCATCTTGTCCTCGAGCTCCCACGTTGCATCTCCAGTTGCTTCGTTCCAAACGACTTTGACTAAGGGAACTTGTTTTCCCCTGAGTTGCTTGATCCTCTTATCAACGATTCGCACCGGCGATGTCTCATATGACAAGTTTTCTCGTAAATGTACTATATCAGGTTCGATTACATGGGACGGATCAGGAATGTACTTCCAAAGTTGTGAAACGTGGAAAACATTATGAATGTTGGACAAAAAATGTGGTAAAGCAATCTGGTAAGCTACTGGACCAATACGCCGAAGAATCTGGTAAGGTCCAATGAATTTGGGAGTGAGTTTTCTGGACTTAATCGCTCTACCTACCCCAGTCGAAGATGTGACTCTCAGGAACACATGTTCACCTTCTTGAAACTCGATGGGTCGTCTTCGTTTATCTGAGTAGCTCTTTTGCCTGCTCTGTGCCGTTTTCATCTTTTCCAGGATCTGTTTAATCTTTTCCGTTGTTTGTTGCACAAGTTCTGGGCCTACGATCATGTTCTCTCCATCCTGGTACCAACACAACGGTGTCTGGCACTTTCGTCCATACAAGGCTTCATAGAGTGCCATCCCTATACTAGAATGATAGCTGTTGTTGTAGGTGAATTCTATAAGAGGCAACAGATCATCCCAACTCCCACCACGGTCTAGAACACAAGCTCTCAGCAAATCTTCTAAAGACTGTATTGTTCTCTCTGTCTGTCCATCAGTCTGAGGGTGATAGGCTGAACTTAGCCTCAACCTTGTCCCTAAAGCTTGATGTATACTTTGCCAAAAACGTGACGTGAACTTTGGTTCTCTATCAGAGACTATGCTTGAAGGCACTCCATGTAGTCTGATTACTTCTCTGGTATACAGCTCAATTAACTTCTCCACTGAGTAGTTGATCTTAACAGGTAAGAAGTGTGCTGACTTCGTTAACCTATCAACGATCACCCAAATCGAATCAAAACTCTTAGAAGTTCTCGGTAATCCTACCATAAAATCCATTGAGATGCTCTCCCACTTCCATTCGGCTACATCCAAGGATTGAAGCATCCCTCTAGGTCGTTGATGTTCTACCTTCGCTTTCTGACAGGTCAAACATGACGCTACATACTTAGCCACTTGCTTCTTCATTCCTGGCCTCCAAAACTTTTATTTCAGATCTTGGTACATTTTGGTTGATCTAGGGTGAATACTCAGCTTGCTCTTGTGTCCTTCCCCTAGAATCATTTTCCTCATCTCCGGTTTGCTAGGCACACAAACTCGTCCATTGCATCTCAAGATACCATCAATTCCCATAATAAACTCTGTAGCTTTTTCTTGTCCAAGTAACTCCTTTTTCTCTTGGAGATACTCATCAGGTACTTGTTGTTCGCGGATCGTCTCCATCAGTCCACTAGATACCTTGATCATTCCCAAGCTAATCCTCTCGTGGTTCACTTCCACAGCTAGATTGAGATCACAAAACTATTCTATCAATTCTAGCTCTTTAACCATCATTGTAGAGATGTGTAGGGTCTTCCGACTCAGAGCATCTGCAACGACATTTGATTTCCCAGGGTGGTACAGCAAAGTGAAGTCAAAGTCTTTAAGAAACTCCATCCAACGTCTCTGCATCATGTTAAGTTCCTTCTGATCGAACAGGTACTTCAAACTTTTATGGTCACTGAAGACATCAAACTTTGATCCATACAAGTAATGTCTCCAGATCTCCACGGCAAAAACCACAGCAGCTATCTCAAGGTCATGCGTCGGGTAATTTCTCTCATGAATCTTCAACTGGCGTGAAGCATACGCTACAACCTTCCGATGTTGCATAAGCACACATCCTAAACCTTGATGCGAGGCATCACAGTACACTTCATACGGTTCATCTGGCTTAGGTAGTACTAACACTGGTGAGGTTGTCAAACGTTCCTTAATCGTTTGAAAACTCTCCTCACATTTGTCAATCCACATAAACGGTTGGTCCATCCTCGTAAGTTGAGCCAACGGCGCAACAATCTTTGAAAATCCTTCGATGAACCTTCTGTAATAACCAGCTAGTCCAACTAAACTGCGGATTTCTGTCACAATCTTGGGTCTCTCCCATAGAAGTACAGCTTCTACTTTCGTAGGATCGATGGCAATTCCTTCCTTCGAAATCACATGTCCTAAGAATTTGACTTCATCCAGCCAAAATTCACACTTGGGTAGCTTTGCGTACAACTTCTCCTGGTGAAGGATTTGTAAAACTTGTCGTAGATGGTCCTCATGCTCCTCGGGACTTTTCGGGTAGATAAGAATATCATCGATAAACACGACAACGAACTGATCTAAAAACGGATGGAAAATCCTATTCATATAGTCCATGTAGATAGCAGGCGCGTTGGTCACTCCGAAAGGCATCACGAGGTACTCATAGTGACCATAACGAGTCCTGAAAGCAGTCTTGGGTACGTCCTCGTTCTTTACTCTGATCTGGTGATAACCGGATCTCAGATCAATCTTTGAAAAGATAGCGGCTCCTTGAAGTTGATCCATCAAGTCATCTATGCGGGGTAGAGGGTACTTGTTCTTGATCGTTATCTGGTTGAGTTGATGATAATCCACTCAGAGTCTTGAACTCCCGTCCTTCTTCTTCACCAACAACACTGGTGCTCCCAACAGGGATACACTTGGCCTCACAAACCGCTTGGACATTAGATCCTCTAGTTGAATCTTCAACTCGGCTAACTCCGTAGGTGACATCCTATAAGGAGCTATAGAGATCGGACCGGATCCTGGAACTAAGTCGATAGCAAACTTGATGTCCGTCACAGGTGGCAAACTTGGTACGTCCTCCGAAAAATCTTTCACAATCGGCACATCGCTCAAGACAACATCCCTCTCGATTTCTAAACAGGATATAAGCATGTATCCCTGATCTCCTTCTTTCAAAGAAGCTCTTACTTGGTTGGCAGTTATAAATCCAGAAATCTCAGGGTTAGGAAAAACTAAGGTTCTATGTGAACAGTCTAAAAGGATATGGTTGGAAGATAACCAATCCATGCCTAGGATCACATCCAATTGAGTCAAAGGCAAACATATTAAGTCAACAAGAAAGTTTCTATCATGAACAGTAACAGGACAGTTCAAACATACTGTATTAACAGTAACAGGTTTAGTAGTCGGAGTTGTGACAATCAAATCAAAAGATAGCGAAGAAACATGCAACTCTAATTGTCTCACACAATTCAAAGAGATAAACGAATGTGTCGCACCCGAAACAAATAGTACAGTTAGGAGATTACAAGCTATGATGCAACTACCTTGTATGAGATCATCAGATTTGGAAGCATCAATGCCACTCATGGTATAAACCCTTCCCCTCGCTGTGGGTCTAGCAGTTCGCATGTTGTTGACAGTCGGCTCGGGCTTTGGTGTAGGGGCATTCCCTCGCGAAATGTCCTATATCTCCGCATTGGAAACATAGAACTCCTTTCAGTTTACAGCTATCAGCTGGGTGTCAGGGTTGCCCACACTTGAAACATCTCTGGGCTTGGCCCTGGTTCTGGTCATTTCTGCTCCCACCACCGTAAGCAGAAGTGACAGGATGATATGATTGCTGTTTCTGACTATTCCCTTGAGGTCGGGAATATGGCTTCTTCTGGGACTGCTTCTCTTTCTGGTGCTGGTACTGGTTCGGGTTCCTTGACCTAGACGGTCCTCCTGCAGTACCCTTGCTCTCCCTTCCGCTTCTCATCTTTTCCACTTTTCTGCACTTCTCCACCAGAGCTTCGAAGATACGGATCTCCAGTGGTAACACCGACTCCCTGATCTCGAAGCGCAGACCGCCTTCGAACCTCTCGCATTTCCAGTCCTTGTCAGGCTGAGCTTGGAAAAAGCGAAAATATTTGGCAAGTGATTCAAACTTCGCTGCATATTCCCCGACAGACATATCCCTCTGTTGCAGCTTGAAATTCCTGCTCTTTCTCCGTTCAGGCACTTTGGGGAAAGTACTTGTCCAGAAACTTGGTGCGAAATACTCCCCAAGTGATCTCTTGGTTGTTGGCTTCCAACAGTTGTCTGGTTCCTCCCCACCAATACTCTGCGTCACCCAGGAATAGGAATGTGGCATAGTCCACCTTCACTCCCTCGGGGCAGTGCAGAATAGCAAAAATCTTCTCTATTTCTTCCAGCCACAGGTCAGCCTTTTTCGGGTCACAGTCCCCGTGAAACTGCGGAGGATCATGACGCCGAAAATCGACTAACCCTCTAGCACCAGCAGCAAGATCAACTCTTTGTTGGTTCTGTTGATTCTGTTGAGCCATCATTGCTGTATGTTGAGCAACAGCAGCCGCCATATCAGCCATGGCCTGGATAGCCCGATTCATGTTGTTGTCATCAGCATTATTGTCAGCAGTGCCGCGACCTCCACCACGACCACCCCTAAGATTCATGTCTCCCTACAAGGCAAACCAAACATACCTTAATAAGGAAACATAAATCAAAACTAGTGTGTCAACACACATTGCTTCAACAGAGAAACAATTCAAACAAGGTTCACAGAGATCACACAACATAAACATAACAGACTCACTTCCCAAGGATTCCCGAAAGACTCAACCAGCTCTGATACCACTAATGCAACACCCCTCTCTCGGGTGCTACGTACTCGATCTCAATGCAGAATAAAACAAGAAAATAAAACGTTGGTTACTTTCAGAAAATACTTTAATTAAGTAGCTACGTTCGAAAACGCGGTTTTAAAAATTTTCTGCATGCATAGGCAAACAACTCAAGACGAAGAAATAAATTTCACATCACACATTGATATTCACTGTTCATAAAAACATAAACATAACGTAAAACCTGGTCTAATGTATAACATATTACAGACTTAGAAATAATTCAACATGTGTGCAGTAATATAATATAAGACTGTTCAAAGACAAAAGACTTCTAAGCTGGTTGGCTAAAAGTAGCCATTCGGGTACAACCCAACGTCGGCTCCTTCAAAAGTTTCCATCGTTCGAGTCCTCACGTCTCTGCGGGGACCTATGATCAACATCTGTACATGTGTTCCAAAAACACAACAAGGTGTCCAACATGTACAGGCAAAGGTGAGATACTCATATAAAGTTATCACGATAGCCACACAAGCGACACACAACAGTATAAACATCCACAGATAAATACAGTTATATGAACAGTTATTTATATAATACAGTGCAACATCTCAAACACTATCATCAGTTATAATAATGCATGAGACTTCAATATCATCTTTCTAATTCATGTACTCCGGAGATTCTAACTTCTCAACATCGAGCGATAGGCCGTAGTAACACCCATAACACGATTGTTCTCATGAGTCGGTCTCTCTATTTAGGTCCGAACTCCAATTGTTCCAAGGTACCACGTCTCACCATATCATGAATACTCCAGCCTCTGATCGAGTTCAATTGTGTTTGGCAGCCGATTTACCACGGCACGGGGTTGCTACGCCACCGGCCACTTGTGGGATATCGAACACAAAATGCCCCTATAGACCCAATGGTCTTAACTGGCTGAATTCTCAACTACGAAAGTTGTAGCTCGGTAACAAATGGCACGTCTGCCGATTCATGCATGTTCACAGAACGTTTTCTGTTTTCTTTGCGTTCATTCTTTCAAATGTCGAGACATAAAGTCCACGACTCGTTTCAAAAAGGCATTAATCGCACTCAAATCAAAAACACAGGACACGAAGTCCGAGTGCTCAATCCACAAAACACTAGCCCTAACGTCTCGACCACTAGGTTTGGGTTCGTCTCAAAGGTTCATCATTTTTCCTTTTAGGTCAAACTTTCTCAAAACACTTTGGAAAACAAAACATACTTTGGTTTTCTTGAAACAAAGCATCTTTTTAATCAAGGGAACATTTTCTGGGGAAAAACACGTCTTTCTAAAACGCTTTACCGAAATAAAATACGTTTTGCATGACTTTTCACAAAACCGCTTTTTAATTTCAAGGAACATACTTTTCAAAAAAGGAAACCACTTTTTTTTGAAAAGCAACACGTTTTCCAAAAATCACTTTTTAATTTTCAAACACGGTTTTCAAAACATAGATTTAGGATTTCGAGTCTTTTAATAAATTATCGAGACATAGCCAGTCCTATGCTCATCCAGGATATAAATATGTGTACAGATATATATATCAACAGTTCAATATCACAATGATATCACTCAAGGCATCCATGTCACAGTTATATCCAATAGCCAATTATGCACAACACTTAACATCCAATCAATCCAGGATATAAGTATACATATACATCATTCAAACTCATCTCTAAATCCTCACTCAAGACATCATAACACATAAATCAAACATGCACTATGAAGATACTCAAACTTAAATGACTACCTCCCTTTACCTCACAAAGGAAGTTCAATGCAAACTCGATCGGTTCTCGGCTCCGGCTCCGGTTCCGTTCGCGTCGCCTAAAACAATCAAACACAATTCAATTCAAACAGCAAATCAACATTAATCTATAACATAATAACACAAGTTTTCCTTCCCCTAAAAGGTATAGGGTTCGGCCATGAAAGGTAAAATGGGTTAGGGATCTCATTTGGTTCCAAACTTTTGGATAGTTGGTTCATGAACTTAGTTAACACCATTTCAAGTCCTATGACTCAAAAATGTGAAACAACACTCATGGATTTTCCCCATGAAGCTCTCGGCCATATAGGGCAATTTAGGCTAGGAATTGATTTGGTTTTCCATCACTTGGATTCAAGTACACTAGGAAAGTTAAGGATGAAATCAAGAGTTAGAAATAAAAAATTTGATGAAAAACACTATTCATCATCACTCTTAGGTTTCGGCTACTTTGGGGTTTTAGAGCTAGGATGAGACTTGGATCATGAGCTCTTGGGTTTAGATAGAGGGTGATGAGGTGAGTTCAAAGAACTTGGTTTCACCTCCAAAGGATTTTCCTACAATTTTCTATGGATTTTCAAAGTTTTGGATCTAAGAATGAGTTTCATGAAAATGGAGTTTTGATCTTGATATTGAAAGAGATTCAAGAAGATATGAGACCATAGAACTGATCTTACCTTAAAATGGATGAAGATTGGTCAAGAAATCAAGTGATTTCAACAAGCTTTCAAGGTTTTCTCAAGGATTCAATGGAGGTTTTTTCTCTAAGGAAGATGAAGTGTTCTTGGTGTTCTTGGGGGGCTTGGCTGCATGGAATGAGGGGCTGATAGGGCTGTTCCAGCCTTCTAAAGAGTTCATTAAGGGTAAAAAGGTCATTGGGTTCAAAGGGTAAAATGGTAAAAGGTGAAAAGGCTTAAGTTAGGGGTATTTTGGTAATTTCGCATCCCGAAATTCCCGATCGTCATGACGACTCTGGCATGCTCTCCCAAGTGAGTTGACATGATGTGATATCAAGATTATCCGTTGTCGGGTCCTGTCAGTGTAAAAACGCAGACCGGACTCCGTTTGAGTTTTCGACTCAAAACTTAATCGTAGCTTCCTACGATATCCCTGAGCCTGACTATGGTCTCGGAATATTTTATATCCCTTTCTAAGACCTTGAATAAAATATAGGTTCATAAATACTGATTAATAGAAAAACTCAAAAATCAGGGTGTTACAGGCGTGACTCTCAAAAACACATGATCGCCTTCCTCAAACTCGAGAGGTCATCTTCTCTTGTCCGCATAACTCTTCTGTCGACTCTAATTTGTCCGCATCTTTTCCTGAATCATCTTCACCTTTTCGGTTGCCTGTTGCACGATATCTGGTCCCAACAGCAGGCGTCCACCATCCTGGTACCAACATAGAGGCGTTCTGCACCGTCGACCATACAAGGCTTCATAGGGTACCATTCCTATGCTCGAGTGGAAACTGTTGTTGTAGGTGAATTCTATCAATGGTAGAAATTCATCCCAACTACCAAGATGTTCTAGCACACAAGCTCTCAGTAGATCTTCAAGAGACTGGATCGTCCTTTCGGACTGTCCATCCGTTTGTGGATGATATGCTGAACTCAATCTGAGTTTCGTTCCTAGTGACTCTTGTAAACTTTGCCAGAATCTCGATGCAAACCTCGGATCACGATCCGAAATAATACTCGCAGGTACTCCATGTAATCTGACAATTTCTCCAATGTATAGCTGAGTCAATCTTTCCATTGAATACTTTATGTTGATGGGAAAAAAAATGAGCCGACTTGGTCAGTCGATCAATTATTACCCATATTGCGTCATGTCCCTTCCGAGTCTTTGGTAAACTCGTCACAAAATCCATCGCGATACCATCCCATTTCCATTCCGGAATATCCAAAGAATGTAACATTCCTGCCGGTCTTTGATGTTCAATCTTGGCCTTTTGACAAATTAAACGTGAGGCAACGTATTCCATTACATCTCTCTTCATCCCATACCACCAATATAACTTCTTTAAATCTTGGTACATCTTTGTGGCTCCTGGGTGTAAACTCAGTTTACTCTTATGAGCTTCTTCCAAAATTAATTTCTTAAGCTCTGAATCGTCCGGTACACAAATCCTTTCACCGAATCTTAAAATTTCATCTGTTCCTTCTCTGAATTCTGATACTGCTCCTAGTTGCACTAATTCTCTTTCTCCTTGTAGATACTGATCACTTTCTTGTTTCTCCTTTATTTGTTCCATCAATCCATTGGAAACAGTAATCATATCTAAGCAAAGTCTTCCTGGCGACGTCTTGATTGTCAACCGCATATCTCGGAATTGTTCTATCAATTCTCGCTCTTTGGCCATCATTGCAGATGCATGTATTGACTTTCTACTCAGGGCATCCGCTACCACATTTGCCTTTCCAGGGTGATACTACAATTGGAAATCGTAATCCTTCAAAAATTCCAACCATCATCTTTGTCGCATGTTGAGTTCTTTCTGGTCAAACAGGTATTTCAGGCTTTTGTGGTCGCTGAAGACATTGAATGTTGCCTTATACAGATAGTGTCTCCAGATCTTTAGTGCGAAAACCACTGCCGCTAGTTCCAGGTCATGCGTAGGATAATTCCCCTCATGAGTCTTCAATTGTCTGGAAGCATAAGCTACTACGTTTCGGTTCTGCATCAACACGCAACCTAACCCTTGATGTGAAGCATCACAGTATACCTCAAAAGTTTCATTGGGATCAGGTAATACCAATACAGGTGAAGTAGTCAGCCTCCATTTCAATTCCTTGAAGAAAACAAGGCATTCGCCTAGAGAAAACCCTAGCTGCATGCAGTCCTTGTTTTTTCTCTGCTAGGGTTTACATGTTTTTTTTCACTTACTAACTATGGCCGTGACTGCTCCTAAGGTTCCATGGCCGTTTTTTGCTCAACTAGCCCCCTCTTCATCGTGTGACAATCCCTCCTCTCCATCTTTTCCTCAAAAACGATCCTTTGCTCAAGCACTCACAAACTCTTGTGATATTCTTGTCAGTCAATTGCCTAGGCCATGCTACAAAGGTGAGACATTGGCCATCAAAATTTCTGAAGATGGCTACAAAAAAGGTGTTGAGGCATGTAAAAATAGTCTTCATGGTTGCTTGGTCATATCAAAAGGTGATGCACCTATTAAATACAATGATCTTAAAGCCAAACTATCTAAGTGCTGGACTGCCATTGGTACATGGAAGATGATACCATTGGGAAAAGGGTTTTATGAATTCAAATTCTCTTCTCATGAAGATCTATGCAGCGTGTGGTCTATAGGTTCTTGGTCTCTTAATCCTGGTTTCCTTCGGCTTTATCAATGGTCTCCAGACTTTAAGCCATCTTCCAAGAAGTAAACTCATGTCCAATGTTGGATCAAGATTCATGATCTTCCCCAAGAATATTGGAGTTCCAAAACTTTATTCGAAATTGCTGGGAGTATTGGTGTTCCTATCTCTTTAGATGAGCCTATAAAGAACAGTGTTTTTGGTCATTATGCCCGAATTTTGGTTGATCTGGATCTTCAAGGGTCTTTCCCCGTTGATTTCTTGGTGGAGAGGGAAGACTTTGCTTTTTATGTTGGCATTGAATATGAAAAACTTCCTCCCTTCTGTGATTTTTGTCAAAACATTGGTCATGATGTATCCCAATGCAGAAAGAAATGGCCCTTCAAAGAATCAGGGAGTTCAGGACTCTAAGCAAGTTTATGTGCCTAAACCAAATCTTTTAAAAGATAATCTTGTTCAGAATCTTGTTCAGAATCTGGCCACTGAAAATGTTGTTCCAATAGATAACTTGCAGGCCAAGTCTTGTTCGCAGGGTTACCCTCTTGATTCGTAGGCTAATGTCATCTTGGGAAAGGATGTTGCTAATCATGTATCCTCTACTTCCTTGCTTGGAAAGGAAACAGATAATACCATGCCTTTAGTTGAGGAGGTTCCAATCTCTCCCAGAGGTGATCAAGTTCACCTTAGCCCAAATGTTTCTCATGTGCTTGAGGAGATTCAGAATTTTGTTGGCTCTCAGAACTCTGTCTCTGCTGGGTCTCATAGATCTATGTCTCATGTGTCCAACTCTGTTCAATCCCAAATCTTGGGACATATTTCGCTTAATGAGTTGGAAATATCTAAAGAAGTTCAAAATCCTACTGTTTCGAAAGATCTTCAGTTTCTAAAAGGTAGATTATGGGCTGATGAAGAGGAAGATAATGGTGAGATTCCTCCGGATGACAATGCTCAGATTGGTGCTGATGACACTAATAAATATCTTGAATCCAATGTGAGTAAAAATTTCACTCCTGTTTTGTCTAAGTCTCAACTGAAGAAACTTAAAAAGAAAAATAAGCAGCTTGAGGATAATCAAGTTGTTGCTAGAGTTACCAGGTCTCGAGCAGGCCTTTTTCAGGTGGTTCAATGAAAGCCTTTTCCTGGAATGTTAGGGGATTGGGCAATCTTGATACACAGTTAGTCCTCCAAAAGTTGGTTCTTTTACGTAAACCAGAGTTTTTGTTCATTGTTGAGCCTTGGATCTCTTCTAATGCCTTGCCTGTTTCCTTCCTTAAAGGTTTGAAGTTAAAAAATTTTGCTGAAAATGATAGACAGCCTCAGGCCCCTAATTTGTGGTGCTTATGTGTGGATCATTTGAATCCTGTTGTGTTAGCCAAATCTAGACAACAAGTTTCCTTCTTGGTTAATGCTAATAATGTTAACATATTCTTCTCAGCTGTTTATGCTTCTACTGACTACATTGTTAGAAGAGGTTTGTGGTCTGAGCTTTATGTTTTGCAGGCTAATTATAAAGGTCCTTGGTGTTTTATTGGGGATTTTAAATCTATTCTTGGTGCTCATGAGCATCGAGGGAGGTGTTTACCTAATAAACTTTCTTCTGAAGAATTTCAACCTTCGTCAAATCAAGATAATTTGTTTCATATAGACACTGTTGGTTCTCAGTTCACTTGGTCTAATGGTAGAAGGGGAGTTTTCCACACTGAAAAAAGATTAGACCGGGCTATCTGGAACATGGCTTGGCTTAATTACTGGAACTTAGTGACTTGCTGCACTTTACCAAGGAGCAAATCTGATCATTATCCTATTCTTCTTGTTCTAAAAAAGGAGGAGAGGAAATATGGTTCTTCCTTCAAGTTTAACAAAATGTGGTCTAGGCATCCTGACTGTTTTTCAATTATTTCTAATGTTTGGCAATCCCGGGTGGTAGGGTGTCCCATGTATGTTCTGTCCCAGAAACTGAAGCTTGTGAAGGAAAAATTAAAAGATTGGAATTGGTCAGTCTTTGGTGATGTTCATTTAAGGGTGAAAAATGCTTTGGATTCTGTTGCCTCAATTCAAAGAACAATTAACTTAAATGGAGTCAATGAGGTTTTATCTCAACAGGAAAAATAGGCACAAGTTGCAAGAGGCTCTAGCTTATGAAGAAGACTTTTGGAAAGAGAAGGCTAGAATTAACTGGCATCTCCATGGTGACAGAAATACTGAATTTTTTCATAGAATGGCTAGAATTAAGTCATCTACTCAGCACATATCTATTCTTAAAACAGATGACAGGTACTTGGACTCTGCTGCAGCTATTGAGAATCACATTTTACAGTATTATAGAGGTCTTTTTGCTTCTGAATCTAGTTGTAATGATTTCAGTTTGGTGGATGAAGTAATTCCTTCAATGGTTACTGATATGGAGAATCATGTTCTGATCACTCCTCCTTCTTTGGAGGAAGTCAAGGCAGCTGTTTTCTCTTTGAATGCTACTAGTGCTCCTGGGCCTGATGGTTTTGGGGGTGATTTTTATCACACTTATTGGAACATCATTGCTAATGACGTCTTCAAGGCCACTCTGCAGTTCTTTGAGGGAAATTGGTTACCCCCAAATCTCAATTCAATTCTGTTGTTCTTATTCCTAAGGTCACTGGTGCAGACAGAATTGATCAGTTCAAACCCATAGCTTTGGCTAACTTCCAATTTAAGATCATTACTAAAATTCTAGCTGATAGGCTGGCTGTTATTACTTCTAGAATTGTTTCTGTGAATCAAAGAGATTTTGTTAAAGGCAGGCAAATTTCGGACTGCATCTGCCTTGCTTCTGAAGCTATCAATCTTTTACAAAGGAAATCTTATGGAGGGCAAGTTGTTATGAAAATTGATATCAAGAAAGTCTTCGATACTGTGGATTGGGATTTCTTGGGTTAGGTTCTTCAAAGATTTGGTTTTTCCAACCAATTTTGCTCTTGGATTAATTTAATTCTTCATTCAGCTAAGCTTTCTATTATAGTCAATGGTCATGCTATTGGTTTTTTTCACTGTAAAAGGGGTGTGAGACAAGGGGATCCATTGTCTCCTCTCTTGTTCTGTCTTGCTGAAGAAGTTCTCAGTCGTGGTATCACAAAATTGGTATCAGATGGCCTCTTAGATTTGATGGCTGGTCCAAAGGGTTTCCTTATGCCTAGTCATGTGCTATATGCAGATGACATTATGATCTTTTGCAGGGCTTCTAGGAAAAGCATGGTGAACATTATGCAGCTTTTTACCCGATATGAAGCTGCTTCTGGTCAAGTTCTCAGCAAGGACAAATCTAAATTTTTCATAGGTTCTGTTCCTATATCTAGGTAGCAGCAGATTGCTACTCATCTTGGTTTCACTATTGGCTCTTTGCCTTTTAACTGTCTAGGGGTTCCTCTTTTCAAAGGCAAGCCTAAGAAACTTCATTTGATGCACATTGCTGATCGAATTAAGTGCAAACTTGCATCATGGAAAGGTTCTTTGCTTTCCATCATGGGTAGAGTTCAATTGGTCCAATCCATTATCCATGGCATGCTGATCTATAGTTATAGAGTTTATGCTTGGCCAGCACGTCTCTTAAAATTGCTCAACACTTGGATTAAAAACTTCATTTGGTCTACTGATATTAACACAGAGAAGGTGGTGACAGTGGCTTGGTCTAAAATTTGCAAACCAGTGATTGAAGGAGGTTTAGGCATTAGATCAATTTCTATGATTAACAAAGCTGGCTTGATGAAACTGTGTTGGGATTTTCTACAAAATAAGCATCAATGGTCTGCCCTTCTTAGAGCTAGAGTGTTCAAACATCAGCAGCCTATAAATTATTATATTAGTTCATCAATTTGGCCTGGTATTAAAAGTTTTATTACTGTTCTGCTTGATAACTCAGCTTGGCAGTTGGGTGATGGTTCTACAATCAATTTTTGGTCAGATAAATGGCTCTCCTCTACTGTTGTGGATTTATTCTCGATTCTTGCAGATCTGCATTCTGATCTGAAGGCCACGGTTAGTGATTTTTTGGTGAATGGCAGATGGTTGATTCCTGATTTGCTCCATCAACATTGTCCTGCTCTTACAAGGGAAATTCAGCACTTAGTTATTCCTGAGTCTCTTGGTCCAGATATTATGCGATGGTGCAATAATAATTCTGGTGAGCTTTCTTTCAAGGAAGCTTATGATTTCCAAATATCTCATAATCTTGTTTTGGCCTGGACCAAACTGATTTGGAGGCAGTGTATTCCTCCCTCAAAGAGTTTTGTTCGTTGGAGGATCATCCATAATCGGTTGCCAACAGATGAAAATATCTGGAAGAGAGAGGCTGTTTTGTGGTTTCCATTTGTAGCCTTTGTGGTTGTTCTGCTGAGTCTTCTCATCACCTTGTCCTTGAATGCTCACATGCCTTACATATGTGGAATTGGTTAAGTTCATGCTTGGGCTGTCAGCTGGATATTTCTTCAGTTCAAACTATCTTAAACATTTGCACTAGAGATTGGAGTCCTCAAGTGCAAGATGTTATTGTGGCTGCCATTGTCAGTATTTTCTGCTCCATATGGTTTTGCCACAATAGTTTGAGATTTGATAATAAAAGAATTCCTCTGCATGCTACTATTGCTAAAGTTGCTTCTGAGGTTACCTTGGATGGGAATAGCTCCAAAAATTGTATGCGAAATTCTGTTTCTGATTTGGTTTTGCTGAAACATTTCAACATTTATGGTCATCATGTTGCTGCGCCTATTATTAAGGAGGTTATGTGGCATCCTCCTCTTTGTTTCATGGTCAAATGTAACTTTGATGGTGCTGCCAAAGGTTGTCCAAGCCTTGCTACTTGTGGTGGAATTTTTAGGAACAAGTCTGGTGATTTTTTAGGCGGTTTCACTGAAAATTTGGGAGTTCAACATGCTTTCTATGCTGAATTGGTTGGTGCCATGCGAGCCATTGAGGCTGCTTATGCTAAGGGGTGGAATTTGTGGCTTGAATGTGACTCACAATTAGTAGTTTCAGCTTATTATAATCTTGTTTCTGTGCCTTGGACTCTAAGAAATCGTTGGAACAATTGTTTGGCTAAGTCTAGGAGAATGTGTTTCCACATTTCTCATATCTATAGAGAAGGCAATGTTTGTGCTGACAAGATTGCTAATCATGGTTATAATGTTGATGGTTTTACTTGGTTGGATCATTTACCTTCCTTCATTAGAGAAGATTTCTTTAGGAATAAATTAGGTTTGCCTACTTATAGGTTTCAATAATTTTTGTATTCTTTGCTTCGGTTTGATGTTTTTCTTCTTGGCCTGGGTTTTGGTTTGGTCCCCCCTTGGCTTTTGTATTTCTTATTCTTTTTTATTTAATAAATTTTGGAGGAAGGGTACTCTTTTTCCCTTACTAGTGGTTTTATCCCTAAGGAGGGTTTTCCATTAGAAGGTTTTAATGAGGCCCTTTCCTTGACTTTATTTAAAAAAAAATTCCTTGAAACTTTCCTCGCATGTTTCAGTCCAGATAAACGCTTGATCCTTCCGAGTTAGTTGGGTAAGAGGTCCTACTATCTTGGAGAATCCCTCAATGAATCTCCTATAGTATCCAGCTAAACCCACGAAACTACGGATTTTCGTTACCGTCTTGGGTCTCTCCCATTGCAAAACAGCTTCAACCTTCGACGGATCCACTGCGATTCCTTCACTCGAGATAACGTGTCCCAAAAATTGAACTTGGCCTAACCAAAATTCACACCTTTCAGGTTTCGCGTGTAACTGTTTCTCCTTTAAGATTTGAAGAACCATATTGAGATGTTCAGCATGTTTTTCCTCATTAGGTGAATCGATTAGAATGTCGTCTATGAAGACAACGACAAACTTATCTAGGTAAGGACGAAAAATCCTATTCATGTAATCCATGAATATAGCAGGAGCATTCGTCACTCCGAACGGCATCACGAGATATTCATAATGCTCGTAGTGTGTTCGAAACGCTGTTTTTGAAACATCCTCCGCCTTCACACGAATCTGATGGTAGCCCGACCGTAGATCTATCTTCGAGAAAATGGCCGCTCCACGTAACTGATCCATTAGATCGTCGATCCTTGGAAGAGGATACTTATTCTTAATTGTCACTTTATTTAACTGACGATAATCTACACATAGGCGAGAAGTCCTGTCTTTCTTCTTCACCAATAGAACTAGAGCTCCCCACGGTGATACACTCGGTCTAATAAATTCCTTTTTCCATCAGTTCCACCAATTGCTTTTTCAAGTCCCCCAGCTCTAACGGCGACATACGATATGGTGCCATGGATATTGGTCCAGTGCCCGGTACCAGATCAATCGCGAACTCAATGTCTCGAACAGGCGGTAACCCTGGTACTTCCTTAGGAAACACCTCCGGAAAATCATTGACGACTGGTATGGACTGTAGAT
Source organism: Ammopiptanthus mongolicus (assembly GCA_039655645.1). Classification (NCBI taxonomy): domain Eukaryota; kingdom Viridiplantae; phylum Streptophyta; class Magnoliopsida; order Fabales; family Fabaceae; genus Ammopiptanthus; species Ammopiptanthus mongolicus. Next base: position 29,772,946 of record CM077350.1, read on the forward strand.
CTAACTCACTCTCTACGTCTAAGGAAAACAGTAACATGTATCCTTGTGCTCCTTCTTTAAAAGAAGCCCTTACTTGGTTAGCAGATAAAAATCCATAAATCTCATCCTTGGGAAGGACCAAAGTTTTAAGAGCCAATCTATGATAATTTGGTTGGAAGATAACTAATCCATGCCTAAAATTACATCTAATTGTATTAAAGGAAAACAGATCAGATCAACAAGAAAATGTCTATCCTGAATAAGTATAGGACAACTCAAGCATATAGAATTGGCAATAACTGGCTTAGCAATTGGGGTTGAAACAATTAGATTATAAGATAACGAAGAGACAGGCAATTTCAGTTGTTTCACACAATCCATCAAAATAAAGGAATGGGTCGCATCCGAATCGAAAAGCAGTCAAGAGATTACCCTCTATGTCATAACTCCCCTGTACGAGATCGTCGGAGTTCGAAGCTTCAGCACCACTCATCGTGTAAACTCTTCCCATTGTCGTCGGCTTATTGGTTTTGCGTGGTTAACAGCAGGTCCACGCTTTGGAGCATTACAGTCCTTTGAGAAGTGTCCCATCTGATTACAGTTGAAACACCTAATCTTTCTCAGTGGACAGGTATCAACCATATGATTCTGATCTCCACATTTGAAGCATTTCCTAACTTGGCCTTGGCTTTGGCCTACACCCCTTGATGCAGCAACATTTGGACGGAATGATTGTTGACTTGGGTTATTCCCCTGAGGTCGAAAATACGGTTTCCTTTGTTGTTGCTTCCCCCTTTGACTCTGAGCTTGAAACGAGCCCTTAAACTGAGAGGGTCCTCCAGCATTCCCTCTATTATCTCTTCCTTTCCTCATCTGCTCCACCTTGCGGTACATCTCAAGTAGAGCTTGAAAATTCCTAATCTGCAAGGGAAGCATAGATTTTTTTGATCTCGAACCTTAATCCTGCTTCGAATCTCTCACATTTCCAGCTTTCGTTAGGTTGAGTCTGAAAGAAACGGAAGTATTTAGCAAGCGTTTCAAACTTCGCTGCATATTCCCCGACAGAAGGATCCCTTTGCAGCAGACAGAGAAATTCTCGTTCCTTCTCGACTCTTGCACTTTCAGAAAAGTACTTGTCCAAGAATGTACTCCGGAACATTTCCCATTTAATCTCCTGGTTGTCAGCTTCTAATAGTTGTCTGGTGCCTTTCCACCAATACTCTGCATCTCCCATCAGCAGGAAAGTAGCATACTGAACTTTAACACCTTCTGGACTCAGGATAAGCTCAAAAATCTTGTCCAGTTCCTGTATCCACTGGTCAGCTTTCTCAGGTTCAGCATCCCCGCCAAACTGTGGAGGATTCTGACGTCGAAATGCAGTCAGACCTCTACCTTAAGCAGCTTGCTAGTTCTAAGCAGCCATAGCAGCTGTCTGTAGGGCAATAGCCGCAGCAACATTCTCCATTGCTTGTGCAGTATGGTCCACTGCCCCCTCATAGTACTCCTCAGCATGATCAGGGCCTTCGACACGACCACCTCGACGACCCCTACCTCGACTGCGTCCACGGCCACGTCCACGTCCACATCCTCGTCCACGTCCACGTTCACTTTTTGGTTCCATAACTGACCTACATGACAAACTCAGTTAAATGGCAACCAGAAACATGGAACGTGTGATTACTCGTAAACACACATTACTTCTAAGAAGTAATTCAAACAACTCTCAATCAGAGAACACACAACAGCAACACAATAGACCTACTTCCCAAAGATTCCCAAAAGACTCGACCAGCTCTGATACCACTAATATGACACCCCCTTCTGGGGCACCACATGATTATCCGTTGCGGAAAATAAACTTCAATTAATTTTGCTGGTTACTTTCGAAAAATAATTTTTTTTTTAACTTATTGTGAAAATCCGTGATAAAATTTTTCTTCTAACTTAGCTTACCATACATCGGCGTAAGTTAAACACGCAGGTAAAGAAACATCAAACAGAGTATACATAATAATATGTCACAATAGAATACATAGGCCTTATACATATGGCCATTCAAAATAGTCGTGGCTGTCAGTAGCCAGAGTAATTAACTAACTGTTGTTCAAAATAGAATAGGACATATCCTATAGTAGGTCTTACTACTAAAACACTATGACTTCTCGTGCGTCACGCTCCTCTGCATACTCAAACGTCAGGGAATGGATCCCCGAATGTTCCAGCGGCAGCTTGGAACTCATCTGAAGATGTAAGGGTGAGATACCAATATATGGATTCACACATGATAACAACATGTATATCACATCAATAACATATAAGCATAAATAATTATCATGTATAAGGTCCTACTGATAAACAAGTAGTATATCATAGGATCACATACCCGACAACCATTGTTATTTTCAAAAGAGATGCATGACACTTCAATGCTCATCATCTAATTCTTTACTTAATCTCCGGACACCATTGTGTAAAAACTGAGCTGATCAGGCTCAAGGTACATTGGCCCCAGGCACAATGATCAGCACCTAAGTGCTTATTCGGAAGTACATGAACACCATGACATTACGCGATTACATGGAATTACATTCAGCGGTAGTTGATAAATTGTAAATGGTCATACGATATTGTCCAGCTCAAGGCACAATATTCATTAGTTGTATGACACCATTGTCCATCAAGGCACAATGTTACACAATGACTTAAATGTGAATATATGCCTTGACAGGATTAATCTAGTTTTTGATGATTGACAAAAGGAACCAGAAAGTCAAGTATACAAAAAGCGGAAAAGAAGATCAAGGAAATCAAGTGCTTCAAGACTGGGTTATGGGAATTTTTATTTCTTGTAATCGGTGTTTATTAGGATCTTTTTGTAAATGATTCTAAAGCTCTCATATTTAAAATCAATCACACACACACATTACGTTAACTTAAAAGGCTTTTACTAAAAATAATAGAAATTTCATTATAGCCGTTAAGTTTTCAAACAAAATAATGTACATAATCGATTATGCATATGACATAATCGATTACACTCAAATCAGGGAAGTCATAATCGATTATGAATATGTCATAATCGATTACTACACTCAAATCAGGGAAGTCATAATCGATTATGCATATGACATAATCGATTACACTCAAATCAGGGAAGTCATAATCGATTATCAATATGTCATAATCGATTACACTCAAAACAGAGAAGTCATAATCGATTATCCTAATCGATTATGCTGCGAAAGTAAATCAGCGCGTTTTTTCTCAAGGGATAATCGATTATGGACATACCATAATCGATTATGAAGCGACTGCCTTGTTTTTTAAATGGGCTTAACCTAATTCCTATGGGCTTAAAAGTTTTTCTATAAATAGGAATGCCAAGGCAACTCTAAAAGACACGAATCCTATTGCGCTCTGAAACTCTATTTATTTTATTACTTACTCTCACATATTCACTTTTGATTATTTTTTGAATAGAGAGCTTTACATATCATATAGTTTGAATTGTACTTTGAGCTTCAATTTGTAATCTTTATCTGCACTACTTGAGTGCTACATTCTTCTTCTACTTCTTCTTGTTCTTGGGTGTAAATCCCTTTTTTTTAAAGAGAAACAATATCTCTTGAACTTGAGGCTCTTGCACAAAGGGAGGTGATATCCCATTATTTTGTGTGGAGAGTGCTCTTGGTTTGTAAAGGTTTCTAGCTGCACCTGATTTAAAAGCTAGTTATTGAGTGAAAACCCTTGGTGTTTGACCTTGGGGACTGGACGTAGGCCACAGGGTATTTAGTGGCCGAACCAGGATAAATCTGCGGCTCTCTCTATCCTTTCATTATTGTCTTCTACCTTACAGCAATTTAATTTATCGCATTTATTTTATTGCAATTTAATTTATCGCAATTTATTTTATTGAAATTTAATTTATCGCATTTACTTTATTGCAATTTAATTTAAGCGATTTATTTTATTGCTATTTACTTTCTAGAATTTATTATTCAAGCAATTTACTTTATAGCGCTTCTAATTTCAGTCATTTATCTTACAGCACCGTAATTGCAAAAAGCACATATCACCCACAATTCACCCCCCTCTTGTGTTTGAAGTCACTTGTCAACAAGTGGCATCAGAGCTTAACTCTTGTCTAAAGGGCTAAATCGCCTCAAGAGGTAACATGACTTCAAACGGTTTTAAAAATGAGGGCAATTCCACAAACAGACCCCCATTGTTCAATGGTGAAGGGTATGGTCATTGGAAGGAAAGGATGCAAATCTTTCTTGAGGCAGTAGACCTTGATGTTTGGGACGCTATGGAAAATGGTCCATTTGTTCCCACTCATTCAGTTAATGATGCAGTGGTGAATAAACCAAGAAATCTTTGGACCGACGAGGAAAAGAAAAAGGTTCAATATAATTTGAAAGCTAGGAACATCATCACTGCAGCTCTAAGCTACGATAAGTTCTATAGGGTCTCAAATTGTAAGACCGCCAAGGAAATGTGGGACACCCTTCAATTGACCCATGAAGGTACTACCGAGGTCAAAAGGGCTCGAATGAACACATTAACCCATGAGTATGAGCTATTTAGGATGAAACAGGGTGAAAGCATACATGATATGCAAAAACGATTTACCCATATAATTAATCATCTTAGAGCTCTTGGGAAGTCCTTCAATAATGAAGATTTAATTAATAAGGTTCTTAGATGTTTAAATAGAAGTTGGCAACCTAAAGTTACAGCTATATCTGAATCTAGAGATCTATCTTCTATGTCTTTGGCAACTCTGTTTGGAAAATTGCAGGAACATGAGCTCGAACTAAATCGACTCATTGAGAATGAGGAAACCGATAAGAAAAAGAAAAGTATTGCTCTCAAAGCAAGTGTCAATAAAACAGAAGAAGAAGACGACCTTGATGAATGTGATAGCCTCGATGAAAACGAGGAAAATATGAGCCTAATGGTTCGAAGGTTCAAAAAATTCATGAGACAGAAAGGCAAGGCAAAACAATTCTTCAATCCTCAAAAGAAAAATGAGGGGGAAGGAACTTCCTTCAATCCAACATGCTACAACTGTGGCAAAAAGGGTCATATTAAACCCGACTGTCCTCAAGGCCAAAAGAAATATGAAAAATCAGATAAAAGGCCACAGAAGGATAGAAAAGCAAGAAGAGCTTATATTGCGTGGGATGAGAACGACATGGACTCCTCCGACGAATCGGATAATGAAGAAGCAAATTTATGTCTCATGGCCAACCATGAGGAAGATGAGGTAAACAATTTTGAGCTTGAAACTGATTTAACTTAAGATGATTTACTTATTGCCTGTGAGGAGTTAAATGATGAAAATGTTAGACTGCGCAAAAGCATTTCTTCATCTAAGAAAACCATTTCTTTCTTTGAAACAAAAATAAGTATTTTGAACAACGAAATGGAAGCTCTTAAAGAAAAACAAGTCGTTCCAATCGAAACCTCCCCATGCACTTCTTGTGAAAACAAAAAGAATGAAGTTTTTAAGTGTGATGAATGCAGCGTTTTGAAAAATAAAATCGAGGATTTATACAACACGCTTGCAAAATTTACTATGGGAAGAGATAATCTAAATGTTCTTTTAGGAAATCAAAAAGGTACTTATGACAAAGCTGGTTTGGGCTTTCGCCCGAAAATTCATGAAAAATCTTTCAGAAAATTATTTTGTCCAAACAACACATCAAGTAGCCCCTTTGTCAAATGTTTTCACTGTGGTAGGAAAGGACACACTGCTTCTATTTGCAATGTTAGGAAAAATATAGAAGTGAATGGCATAGAGACATGGGTTCCAAAGGGCGTATTACCCAAAGCTAACTCTCAAGGACCCAAAATGATTTGGGTACCAAAGGTTAAAACTTGATTCTGTGTTGTAGGTGTGCTTGAAGGCCAAGAACTCTAATTGGTACCTTGACAGTGGTTGTTCAAAGCACATGACGGGAGACAAAACCAAGTTCTCCTCTATATCATCCGAAAAGGGTGGCTATGTTTTCTATGGTGACAACAATAAAGAACTTTTGGGAAATAACCACCTTGAGGAACAAATAAGTCAAGAGAAAAAGGATGAAGATCAACCACCTCTTAGTATCGATGATTCACCTCACTCAAATCTTCCAAGAGAATGGAGAACATCAAGACACCATCCTCTTGACAACATAATAGGTGATATTTCAAAAGGGGTAACAACTCGAAACTCTCTTAAACATGCATGTCATTACATGGCTTTCGTATCTCAAATTGAACCTAAAGATATTGATGATGCTATCATTGATGAACATTGGACTCTTGCCATGCAAGAAGAGTTGAACCAATTTGAAAGAAACAATGTTTGGGAACTTGTTCCCAAACCTAAGGATCAGTTAGTCATTGGGACTAAATGGGTCTTTCGTAACAAGCTTGATGAAAATGGTATAATTGTTAGGAATAAAGCTAGGCTTGTCGCTAAAGGATATAATCAACAAGAGGGCATAGATTTCGATGAAACCTATGCTCCAGTGGCTAGATTAGAAGCCATCTGCATGCTTCTTGCATTTGCATGCATTATGGATTTCAAACTTTTTCAAATGGATGTAAAAAGTGCTTTTCTTAATGGTTATATTCAAGAAGAAGTCTATGTGGACCAACCCCCTGGTTTTTCAAATTTCGAATTTCCTAATCATGTCTTCAAACTAAAAAAGGCTCTATATGGTTTGAAACAAGCTCCTAGAGCTTGGTATGATCGTCTAAGCAAGTTTTTACTTGAAAATGATTTTGAAAGAGGAAAAGTGGACACCACTCTTTTTATCAAAAATAAAAAGCATGACATTTTACTTGTTCAAATTTATGTGGACGATATTATATTTGGTGCAACTAATGAATCTTTATGTAAGGACTTTTCTAACATAATGCAAAATGAGTTCGAAATGTCAATGATGGGCGAGCTCAACTACTTCCTTGGGCTTCAAATCAAGCAATCAAAAGAAGGAATATTCATAAATCAAGCAAAATATTGCAAGGAGCTACTCAAGAAATTTGGAATGAACAATGCCAAAGAAATATCCACACCAATGAGCACCTCTTGCTACCTTGATAAAGATGAGGAAAGTAAGTCGGTTGAAGTAAGTAAGTATAGAGGTATGATAGGTTCACTTCTTTATCTTACAGCAAGTCGCCCCGATATAATGTTTAGTGTTTGCATGTTTGCACGTTTTCAATCTAACCCTAAGGAATCACATCTCACAGCGGTAAAATGCATTATGACATATCTCATTGGCACACAAAATATGGGTTTATGGTACCCTAAAGGTGCTGATTGCACTTTAATTGGGTACTCGGATTCAGATTTTGCGGGATGCAAAATGGATCGAAAAAGCACTAGTGGGACTTGTCACTTGTTAGGAAACGCATTAGTTTCTTGGCATAGTAAGAAGCAAGCCAGTGTGGCTTTGTCCACTGCCGAAGCGGAATACGTAGCGGCAGGTAGTTGTTGTGCACAAATAATTTGGATGAAGCAACAGTTAAATGACTATGGACTAAATCTTAGAACTGTTCCAATTAAATGTGACAACACAAGTGCCATAAACCTCACTAAAAATCCGGTTTATCACTCTCGAACCAAGCACATTGAGATTAGGCATCACTTCATAAGAGATCATGTACAAAAAGGTGATTGCATGATTGAGTTTGTGGAAACATCTAAGCAACTCGCGGATATTTTTACTAAACCATTGCCTAAAGAAAATTTCTTCTTCATAAGAACGGAATTAGGTATTCTTAATGAATCATGCATTAAATGAAATATCTTATGTGCATCATACTATTTTTTCCCTTGTTATCCCTAACTTGTGTGTTGAAGTGTGTAAACAGGATACATGCTCTATGTGCTAAAATTCAAATTTCTTTAGCCATAATCGATTATAGTAATCGATTACAATTGAAAGGGGGAGAAAAAGAACAAAAGTCAGACGAACCATAATCGATTAGGATAATCGATTATAAATGAAAGAACAAGGAAGGAGAATCGATTACATAATCGATTATATATTCATCTCAACAATCTCAAATAACCGATTAGATAATCGATTATTCAAAGACCCAGACTATAATCGATTACATAATCGATTTCGCGAATACCAAAAGTCTGCCACTAAAGGAATAATCGATCATGAGGCACTCAATAATCGATTATGGGTCATGGATGAGCGAATCAGGAGCCAACACGGTAAGACATAATCGATTACGCTCACTTACATAATCGATTAAGAAACCGATTAAAAGGTCAGTAACGTTCATTTTGGTCATTTTGGACTATTTCTAACTTTCCTGAATATATGCCTTGCTCTTGTTTGCCCTTTTCCCGCTTTTTTTGATAATGCCAAAAGGGGGAGAGTTATATGATTGCATAGTTCAGGGAGAGTTTGCATGCTTTAGGGGGAGTTGCTATTTTTAAATTTTGCATAAAAATAAGGCTAGAGTATTTTATCTGTGCATTAACTCTGATTTCTCGTCTCTAGAGCAAATCCCTCCTTGAGATGTTTGTCATCATCAAAAGGGGGAGAATGTCAATATATGCCTTGACAGGATTAATCTAGTTTTTGATGATTGACAAAAGGAACCGGAAAGTCAAGTATATAAAAAGCGGAAAAGAAGATCAAGGAGATCAAGTGCTTCAAGACTGGGTTATGGGAATTTTTATTTCTTGTAATCGGTGTTATTAGGATCTTTTTGTAAATGATTCTAAAGCTTTCATATTTGAAATCAATCACACACACACATTACGTTAACTTAAAAGGCTTTTACTAAAAATAATAGAAATTTCATTATAGCCGTTAAGTTTTCAAACAAAATAATGTACATAATCGATTATGCATATGACATAATCGATTACACTCAAATCAGGGAAGTCATAATCGATTATGAATATGTCATAATCGATTACACTCAAAACAGAGAAGTCATAATCGATTATCCTAATCGATTATGCTACGAAAGTAAATCAGCGCGTTTTTTCTCAAGGGATAATCGATTATGGACATACCATAATCGATTATGAAGCGACTGCCTTGTTTTTTAAATGGGCTTAACCTAATTCCTATGGGCTTAAAATTTTTTCTATAAATAGGAATGCCAAGGCAACTCTAAAACACACGAATCCTATTGCGCTCTGAAACTCTGTTTATTTTATTACTTACTCTCACATATTCACTTCTGATTATTTTTTGAATAGAGAGCTTTACATATCATATAGTTTGAATTGTACTTTGAGCTTCAATTTGTAATCTTTATCTGCACTACTTGAGTGCTATATTCTTCTTCTACTTCTTCTTGTTCTTGGGTGTAAATCCCTTTTTCTTTAAAGAGAAACAATATCTCTTGAACTTGAGGCTCTTGCACAAAGGGAGGTGATATCCCATTATTTTGTGTGGAGAGTGCTCTTGGTTTGTAAAGGTTTCTAGTTCCTGATTTAAAAGCTAGTTATTGAGTGAAAACCCTTGGTGTTTGACCTTGGGGACTGGACGTAGGCCACAGGGTACTTAGTGGCCAAACCAGGATAAATCTGCGGCTCTCTCTCTATCCTTTCATTATTGTCTTCTACCTTACAGCAATTTAATTTATCGCATTTATTTTATTGCAATTTAATTTATCGCAATTTATTTTATTGCAATTTAATTTATCGCATTTACTTTATTGCAATTTAATTTAAGCGATTTATTTTATTGCTATTTACTTTCTAGAATTTATTATTCAAGCAATTTACTTTATAGCGCTTCTAATTTCAGTCATTTATCTTCAAGCGCCGTAATTGCAAAAAGTTTTTTTTAAAAACACATATCACCCACAATTCACCCCCCTCTTGTGTTTGAAGTCACTTGTCAACATTAAAGTCATCATAGGGTTCCCTGCCATCAAGGTCCCCCAATCCAGATGGCACGTCTGCCTAAAAACAAATGCATGAGCAAAACGTTTCAAGTCTTGCCACTTTTCTTTGTGTTCGTTCTTTCGTTGTCGTAGCTCAAGGCTCCCGACTATTCACAATTGACACTGTTTTAAAACTTCTAACACAGGACGAAACATCCAAGTGCTCAATCACGGAGCCCTAGACCGATGCACCAGCCCAAGGTCCGTGGTAATAGAAAACAGTATTTACCTTTAGTCATATCCATCATGACATGAAAAAGACACACAATTCGTAGGACACACAGTCCACAACACCGTCATACAGTTTAAAATCTACGTGTCTTTATCACAGAACACTAGTAACCCGACGTCTCGTTTACTAGGTTCACGTTTTAGGGTTACCATCGTTTTCGTTCTGTGAAATACAGAAATCAAATCAAATCTCCGCAACTCTTCTAAGTTGTCGGATTTTTACATTGCTTGGAAAATTCAGTTACAGACAAAACATTGTCTGTTTAAATACATGTTAAAACGAAACAAAAGTAGTTGTAAGAAAAATTTACCTTTATTAAATAAATCCCTTCCCCAAAGATTCATTTCTGCAAGGATAGCTGAGATCAAAAATACCATCTCAGCATAAAAACACTGTTTTCAAAACGATAAAACAGTTTTTCGTAAATTTCTTGGAAAATTCACCTTTTTCTTATGAAAATCAATCAAATCCAAATTTTTGACGTTTTTCCTCTTCTCATAACCTAATGTATACTTGAGAAAATTTGCATCATAAATATTTCCCAATGTTTTCCCCAAATGAATCTATGATTTTTCTGCAAGGCTTTTAAAAGCTTTTATCTTTATTTACAGATTTCAATGCAGCAAACCACAACCGTACAGTCATCATATGACAACGTTATAATATCCGACATAATCAATATCACACCTATTCATATCAACATAGCCTATCACATCATTGTCAACATAGTAAATTCCATTAACACATTCAACCACATCAACGTTCACATAACAACATATAACAACATCAACTCATCATCAAATCACTTCATTACATAAATCCATCAACAACACCACATGTAGTTATCATAAATCCCTCAGGTAAACTCCCCTTACCTCTTGTAGTGTCTTCACGTCTCTCGGCCTCCGGTTGCCAAATCTCTCGTTCAACCGCTCGTTTATCCTTTCCGATGCTTTAATCCTTCACCACAAGACACAATCATAAGTTTAGCTTATTGAATAACCTAACACTACCCCTATATGGTTTCGGTTATGGCTAGCTAAGGTGGCTAGGATTTCCAAATTTTCACATACTCTTGGATTTATGATCAAAGAGTATTCTAGAATTAAGGGAAATTGTCATAAATTAAAATTTGAAACAACATCATACTCCTCCCTTTGAACATGGATTCGGTTCCCTCTAGGTCAATAGGCTAGGGATTTTATTTTGCTTCAAGCTCTTTGAATTTAAGACATTTAAACAATAGAAAGATGAAATCCATGGTTATTTTCCAATACTTGAACCAAAATCTCATCCAACTACCACCTTAGGGTTTCGGCCTCAAGATACAAAAACAGGGCAGCCATGTGATGTTCTTAGAAAATGAATCTAGAGATCTTAATTAGTCCATAGAGATTAATTTCATGAACATAGGATTTTTCTACAATTAGTTATGAATTTTTGAAGGTAAAACCCTAACCTCCACCTACATCATAAACTCTCATGATTTCTAGAGAAAAGAGTGAAGCTTACCTCTTGTCTAGTAGAGATTTGTAAAGATTGAAGCTTCTGCTAATCACTTTAATTGAATTTCCTTAGGAAACTTGTTGATTTCTATGGAGAATTTTTAGAGAGAAAATGAAAAGAGAAGGAGGAGGAGAAGGAGAGAGATCTGCGTGAGGAAGAAGAAAAAAATGGGTGAAATGAGTGTTTTTAACTTTGGTAATTAATGAAGGATAAAATGATAATTTAGTAAAAGGGCAAAATGGTCATTTTTGAATGTTTTTGGGGCATTTAGGTCCTTTGCCCTCCAAGGTCATTTTTAAATTTCCCAATATCGTGTAAAATTTAATTTAAAACTCAATTGTTTTGTTCCCGAGGTAAAATTACGTTTTCTGAGATGTAAAATTATATTGTCTGTGTAAAACACAATTCGGGCTCCGTCTGCATTTTTAACCAAATTTTAACCATAGCTTCCTATAAGAGTGTAGAACATGTCTACAGTCTCCGTTTATTTTATTTCACTCTCTAAACCCTCCAATAAAATACAAACAGATAAATATTGTTTAAATAAAACGGAAAGCTCAAAAGCTTGAAAAATCGGGGCATTACATTACCCAACACTTAGGTTTATTTTTCATGCGTGTTTATTTCAAATGGAGCAAGGGCTGCTACATGTGGCATGCGCTGCCTAAGCCCAAATGTTGAGTTATTTTGTTGTTTTTTTGTTTTGAATGAAAATTGGGCTGAAACATGAGGAAGGGGCGTCATGGAGCTAAAAATGGGGGGTTCAAGAGCACTTATTTGGTGTTAGAAGAATCAATTCTTGGATGCCTTTTAGATACCTTGCTGAAGAATAATTATTAAGAGTTTTGTAACCACCATTCCATTAAGAGTAGACAAAGTCATAAAAAGGGAGGTTACAATTGCCACCAAGAATTATGCTTATTATGTGGCTTGTCACCTTCATTGTAAAATTCAGCAAAGAGGATCCCAGCCTCAATATATGTTGTGCCCAAATCAATAAAGGTTAGCTTGGAATTTTCAGAAAAGTTGATACCTTATGTATTGTTGTGAGCTTGTCTCTCTTTGGTTCTTCATTGAACCTTCCCTTTTTATCTTATCAAGAAACCAAGTTTTTTTTTGTGGTGATCATTCCCCAAGGCTTATCATTTCTTCTTATCCATAGAAGCAAGAGTGTGGCGCCCCCCCCAGTTCTTCCTATTCCATCTTTTTCGTTTCTTCTTTGTTATAATTTCCTTATTCTTGTTCTTTACTATTCAGCCATTTTACATTTCCTTGTCATTTAAATTCTTGCAAGTTACAATTCGTTGTCAATTTTATCATTTCCATTAAAAGTTGTGAGTTGCAACTGAATTGCTTAAGGATTGACAAACCATGCAAATTGGGTATTCATCAAGTGGTATCAGAGCAAGGTTCCATTTGGACCAATTCTTGCTATCATTTTCGAATTCCATATACACATCCATTGTCGAATTTGTTCTTCGTATTATCATTGCAATTCCTTCTTTTTTCTGTTTGATTATTAAAAATATAAAAACTAAAATTAAAAAAAAAATGGATATGAGAGAAACAAAATTCTGGTGTGTGAAGGAATTGTGAATTATATTCTTGTTGCTTGCTGCCACACTCTAATTTCCTTTAAAAAAAATTGAGTTTGTTTGTTCCTTTCTCATACTTTCTTCCTTATTATTGTCATTGCTTTCCTTAAGTCTTGTGTGTGTGTTAACCATTAGAATTTTTGTTTTGTTGTGTGATTGAGGTTGGTTTCTTTAAAGAACTCAAAGAGAGCAATTGAGTGGAAGAAGTCAAGAGTCCACATTACAGAAAAAGCCTAAATTGAGTGAAACGTGAGTGGTAACAATTTTTTTTAGTGAAACACGTGAGTAGAGTGGTGACGTCCTATCATCCATATTTTGTGTATTTGTCTCTTTTCCATAGAAGTCATGACTGAAGAGAGTCCTCCTCCTTCTCCAAGAACAGCAGCTATGAGGTTGCAAATAACAACTTTGACTCAACACTTGGAGAGGCTAATGCGCTAACAAGCAGATGAGTTCCATTAAAGACTTGATTAGTTGGAGAGGAATAGAAAACCTAGAAGTTCTTCTCATGGTGAAAGTGAAGGTTCTGAAGGAGGAGACTTAGGGAGAGACAAGAGAGAAGAAGGAGAGAAAATGATGGAAGAAATAATAGAGAGGAAAGGTTGCGTGGGAGAAAAATAAAAGTACCTACGCATATCAATATAAATTATTTTAATCTCGCCTCCCCGACAATATTGTGGTTCTTGATAGTAGTAAAACATTACCGTCCGTGAAAATGCATACCGGGCTCCGTCTGAGTTTTCGACCCAAAATTTAACCGTAGCTTCCTACGATAGCGTAGAACATGAATATAATTTGGTTTTCCCAAAGTCATTTTCTAAAATACAGATAAAAATACAAACTCATTTATATCTATAAATAGTCACAATTTTTATAAAACTGAGAAAAATCGGGGCGTTACAAAAACTCATATAAAATATAAACGCATTTGTATTCATTTCCGACCTTAGAAAGCAGCGAAAAATCGGGGCGTTACATTTTTAACCATGAAATCCGCGCCCAACCCCATTTTTTGAGCATCAATTTTTATTATTTGTGGTGTTGTAATGAGTTGTTAGACCATCGGGGTTTGTAATTCATAGCATCGAAAAGATGTTTCATAGCTCAAGTTGCTTCCTTTCATCATAATCCATGTTTTATATTTTCGAATTTTTTTGAATTTTTCATCTTGTTCTTGGAGTTTGAGCCACTTTGATCTTGATGAATTTCACGAAATGGTGTTATAGTGATAATCTACACCTTGATTGAAAGATCTCTAAAAGTGGAATCAATTATACCAATCGATTTTAAGCTTAAACCATGAACTAGACATAATTTGGGGGAATTTAATTTCTGGGCGCACTTCCCAAGAACAGCCCCTTGTTCATCATGTTCATGCTTCAAAAGTGATGAGAACATAATAATCAAGGACACTAGGGATGCACTTCAAGGACTACGAGGACCAAAGACAAGAGCACGTGCTAAGAAAGCCAAGGAGGCCTTAAACCAAATGGTGACAACTATAATGGAAGCAAGGCCTAAACTAGAAGGAATGGAGCCAAAATTGGTCAACTACTTGAGTCCACATAAAGGAGGGTTGGGTGCATGACATGCTGCCCATTTTTTACTACTCTATTTTAATTAAGTTGTTATAAAATGTGTGGGTGCAGAATATTTATTTAATTAGGCCCCAACACTTAAGTTTATTTTTCATGTGTGTTTATTTCAAATGGAGCAAGGGCTACTACATGTGGTATGCGCTGCCTAAGCCCAAATGTTGAGTTATTTTGTTGTTTTTTTGTTTTGAATGAAAATTGGGCTGAAGCATGACGAAGGGGCGTCACGGAGCTAAAAAGGGGGGTGCAAGAGCACTTATTTGGTGTTAGCAGAATCAATTCTTGGATGCCTTTTATATACCTTGCTGAAGAATAATTATTAAGATTTTTGTAACCACCATTCCATTAGGAGTAGACAAAGTCATAAAAAGGGAGGTTACAATTGCCACCAAGAATTATGCTAATTATGTGGCTTGTCTCCTTTATTGTAAAATACAACAAAGAGGATCCCTCCCTCTATATATATGTTGTGCCCAAATCAATAAAGGTTAGCTTGGAATTTTCAGAAAAGTTGATACCTTCTGTATTGTTGAGAGCTTGTCTCTCTTTGGTTCTTCATTGAACCTTCTCTTTTTATCTTATCAAGAAACCAAGTTTTTTTGTGGTGATCATTCCCCAAGGCTTATCATTTCTTCTTCTCCATAGAAGCAAGAGTGTGGCGCCCCCCCCATTTCTTCCTATTCCATCTTTTTCATTTCTTCTTTGTTATAATTTCCTTATTCTTGTTCTTTACTATTGAGCCATTTTACATTTCCTTGTCATTTAAATTCTTGCAAGTTACAATTCGTTGTCAATTTTATCATTTCCATTAAAAATTGTGAGTTGCAACTGAATTGCATAAGGATTGACAAACCATGCAAATTGGGTATTCATCAAGTGGTATCAGAGCAAGGTTCCGTTTGGACCAATTCTTGCTGTCATTTTCGAATTCCATATACATATCCATTGTTGAATTTGTTCGTAGTATTATCATTGCAATTCCTTCCTTTTTCTATTTGATTATTAAAAATAAAAAAAAAACTAAAATAAAAAAAAATGGATATGAGAGAAATAAAATTCTCTTATGTGAAGGAATTGTGAATTATATTCTTGTTGCTTGCTGCCACACTCTAATTTCCTTTAAAAAAAAATGAGTTAGTTTGTTCCTTTCTCATACATTCTTCCTTATTATTGTTATTGCTTTCCTTAAGTCTTGTGTGTGTGTTAACCATTAGAATTTTTCTTTTCTTGTGTGATTGAGGTTGGTTTCTTTAAAGAACTCAAAGAGAGCAATTGAGTGGAAGAAGGCAAGAGTGCACATTACAGAAAAAGCCAGAATTGAGTGAAACATGAGTGGTAACAATTTTTTTTTTGAGTGAAACACGTGAGTAGAGTGGTGACGTCCTATTCTCCATATTTTGTGTATTTGTCTCTTTTCCATAAAAGTCATGACTGAAGAGAGTACTCCTCCTACTGCAAGAACAACAGCTATGAGGTTGCAAATAAAAACCTTGACTCAACACTTGGCGAGGCTAATGCGCCAACAAGCAGATGAGTTCCATGAAAGACTTAATCAGTTGGAGAGGAATAGAATACCTAGAAGTTCTTCTCATGGTGAAAGTGAAGGTTCTAAAGGAAGGAGACAAGAGATAAGAAGGAGAGAAAATGAGGGAAGAAATAATAGAGAGGAAAGGTATGGTGGGATAAAAATAAAAGTACCTACGCATATCAATATAAATTATTTTAATCTTGCCTCCCCGACAATATTGTGGTTCTTGATAGTAGTAAAACACTACTGTCCGTGAAAATGCCAACCGGGCACCGTCTGAGTTTTCGACCCAAAATTTAACCGTAGCTTCCTACGATAGCGTAGAGCATGAATATAATTTAGTTTTGCCAAAATCATTTTCTAAAATACAGATAAAAATACAAACTCATTTATATCAATAAATAGTCACGGTTTTTATAAAACAAAGGAAAATCGGGGCCTTACATGTAACATCCCATTTTCTCTGTGACTTTGATCGAGCTGGTTAACCTCTATCGGGGCTTTGGATGATTGTGTGAATTGTTGTGTGTTAGTTTATACCTAGTTTGAAGCTTAGGAATAGGCTTGAACAAGGTTGGTGGTGCCTAAGGCGTTAAACGAGTAATTGAGGAAGTCAGAAGACTGGAAGTTGTTCTCTCGCTGAGCTTGATGCTCAAGCGTGGTAGGACTCCACGCTCAAGCGTTCAGATGCTTAAGCGTGGGAGGAGTTGGACACTTCAGCGTGCTGAGTGCACGGAGCAGCTGCTCTAAGTTTGGACTCGTGTGAGACACGTGGCAGGTCAGGGAGTAGGCGGAGTGGACGAGGTCCCATGCTCGAGTGTGGAGAGACCCCACGTTAGAGCGTTGCAACGCTCAAGCGTGCAAAGTGATGAACGCTTAAGCGTGGACAGCAGAAACCATAAGTGGAGCTTCCACTTTCATCTTCTCATTCTGCACGAAATTCTCCAAGTTCTTGCGAGTTAAAGAGAAGCTCTGGAATTTTAGAAAGAGGAAACTCACTTTCGAGGTGATCGAGCCGCCGGGACGCGATTCCGACTGCACCGTTACAATCGCGGCGAAGTTTTACACAACTCCAGCGAATTAGTTTCTCGATTCGCCCCAGGTAAACTCGAACCCCTAATATGTGTTCTTCATGTTCTTGGCGTTCTTAGAGTTTTTACCTTTTTCTTTAGTCTTTTGAGCTTGCCCTAGGGCTAACACTGTGGTATATGTGTTATGCTCGTTATTAGGGCAAAGTGCGTGCTCGTGATTTCCCAGGAAATTGAGGACTAAGGCCGCGGCTACCAAGAGGATTGGGGGCTGTTCTTGGAGCTTCCCTTGAAGGGGGCTTCGAGCTTGAGGAAGGAGGAGCGAACCGGTGATCGCGTGGATTTGCTTGCCGACAGTTCAGGTGGGGATAAAGAGTATTGCTGCCGTCGGGAAGGCAAGAGTAATGTAGTTGTGATTTCTGCTATGCATAGGGAA
Organism: Ammopiptanthus mongolicus; assembly: GCA_039655645.1. Taxonomy (NCBI): domain Eukaryota; kingdom Viridiplantae; phylum Streptophyta; class Magnoliopsida; order Fabales; family Fabaceae; genus Ammopiptanthus; species Ammopiptanthus mongolicus. The sequence continues at coordinate 29,790,766 of CM077350.1, forward strand.
GCCCTAACCCTACTAGTGGTTGAGCCCTGATAAAGTATCTAGACCCTAGGTTTAGTTTACTTTGGGCTATCACCGTTAAGTTTGGAAACCCTAGGTTAGAGAACTGTTAATCGAGGATGTTTGCTGATATATGATTGTATGCCGTTGGCTGTTGTTGCAATCTGTCTGCCTATATGCTACTTGGTATATTTGATATGCTGCTAGCTGCTTATATACTGTTGTTGATGTTACTGCTACTATGGTGATATTGTTGTTGTTACTATGCTGTATGCTGTCATGTTAAGAGTTGTGGCGGAATGCCGTAGAATAAGTTTGGCTGCGTGCCGTGTTGTTATCAGGTTGATACCGTGGATGGTGCCGTTGCTGTTGTACTGACTTCTTGAGGCTGTGGCTGTGTTGCTTGAGCTGTGGCTCGTGGACGCTTGGTGTCGAGGCTGTGGCCGTGTGGATGTAGTGGCATCGTGTTGTTTCTGATTGAGGGCTTAAGCGTGAGATCCGGTATCAAGCCCGTTGAGGATGTTTGCTGTATATCATCATCAGCTGCCAAGTGGCGAGGCCGTGTGACAGGTAGTATGGGCTGCCAGCATCATACGAGGTTAGCGGTACCTGAGTGCGGGTACGGAAAGTAGATGGGGCGGTCAAGTGAGTGGCCTTGGGGATGTTGCCGGTCTCGGGAATAGTTTACGGTGACGGATGAGGTAGCTCCTATCCTGTCGTGATGCACGATCCAGTCTGGTTTGCCCGAATGATCCCAAAGCTTTCCAATTGTTCCAGGCTAACGTTCCGAGGCGACCGACATACCCCGTTTCCGGTATGGAAGGGGAATGTACTCTTATTGGTCACGGCGAGCGGTTCGGTTTCTTAGACAGGCTAACTCCGTTCCGACACAAAACCTGTTCCGGTGTGGACTTGTTCGGGTGTGGAACCATTCCAGTTGGGAACCTGCATAAGTACGTTTTTCGGCCAACATGCTGCATGGGATTAGTATCCCGGTCTAGAGGATTGATCTGAGTGTGAGACTCAAGGGATGGATGTCTATTGCAATTGTTGTCTCGAGAGATGTGTGCTGAATTCAGTAAATGTTATAAATGTGTTATCTGTTATATGCTACCTGTTAGGTGTTTACTGCATTACTGTTGTTTTCCAACTTTATGATGCTCTGTATTTCTTATCTCCCTTCCGTTTTTCCTTGTTGTCTATTATGGGATCGCTTGAAGACGATGAGCCAGCGGAGATTCATCATGGACTCGAGACTCCAGCCGTTCATCACGGGGGCACCGCGGATGCCGGTGCTGGGCGATATTGAGATTATCTACGATGACGAGAGGGGATGGCGGGTAGACCCTTCAACCTTTTTTATGGTCTACACAGGACCAGTCAGCCTGATTTTCCGGAGCGGTACACCTCCTTATGTAGATATCATTGGTCCCTATCGCATCTACCAATCCCTCCCCTTTTCGAGGATGTGGCGACCTCTGAGGCAGAGGGAGCAGGACTACACACGGGCAGCACACCAGTCATTGGTCGTGACCAGCCGGAGAGATTACGTTTATCGAGGCCAGCGCAGGAGGATTGAGCAGCACTTGAGGACCTACCGTAGGCGTAGGATCGTGGTGTGCAGTTCTTCGTCAAAGTATGAGCCGATTGTGCGTTACAGGCGTACTCATGGCGAGGGTCAGGGTAGCTCAGGGCATCCTCACCACTGATGGTGAGAGCCTGCCAATGCGTCCTAGGGAGTGAGCTGAGAGCTTTTGATGTATCTTTCGAGAGGGGACGGGGGTTGCTGGTGAGCTCCGAGTGTTTTCTTTTGGCTCTTGACGTATTTTTGGTTTCTACCCGACAGTATGTATATGTATGTACAGTGCCCTACTGACGGCTAGGCATAGTTAATAATAATAATAATAATAATAATAATAATAATAATAATAATAATAATAATAATAATAATAATAATAATAATAAGAGTTTGGGACTAATGGGAAGGCTTCATACGCATGGGGTCGTCTCATTTTGGTGGTATCAGAGCGTCGAGGACGTTCTGCAGCCAATGGGATTATCCTCCTAATAGAGGAGGGTCGTCTTATTATTATGGTATCAGAGGAGTTCGATTCTAAATCGGACAGTGAAGGTTAAGTGTAGTGGCTTTGACGGTTGATAACCGAGTCGTATCAACTGTGTCGAGTTTTGGGTAGAGTGTCCGATGCGGGAGTTATCGAAGTGTGATAACTATTTTCATTCATAAGGCATATGATATGTTTAACTGTTATGTGCTAATATATGTCTTATGAATCGGCACTGATGGCTCTTTTTTACAAGAAGCTAAATGGCACTTGGAAGAGGAAGGCCGATAACTAGACCTAAGGATGATAACAATAATGATAACCACTCATGGATAGGGAGTGGTGGTGACACCTCTGAAGCCATGCGGGCCATGAGGGACTTGGCTACCGCCATGATGCAGCAGACTAAACAGACTGCCCAGTATATGCAAAGGCAGGAAGAGAGGGAAGTCAGGCAGGATCGGCTGCATGCTATAAGGGAGAATGAGATGGTGAATACCGGTCTCAATGCCTTCATGAAGGGAAATCCTCCCCAATTCCACGGAGAGTATAACCCTGAGGCTGCGGAAATGTGGTTGCAGGAGATAGAAAAAGTTTTCATGGCCACACACTGTAGAGAAGACAGAAAGGTCACATATGCTGCCTTTATGTTAGTAAGAGCAGCAGAGGCTTGGTGGAGAACCAAGGCCAGAATGCTAGAGGCCGGAGGAAGGGTGTTGACATGGCAACTGTTCAGGGAGTGTTTTATGGAGAAATACTTTCCGAGGAGCATCCGGCAGGAAAAAGAAAAGGAGTTCCTGAGTTTGAAATAGGAACAGGTATCCATGGGTGAGTACGAGATGAGTTTTGAAGCACTACTCAAATTCTCTCAGTTCTATCGGATCCATCTAGATGAAGAATGGGTCTGCAGGAGGTTCGAGGATGGGTTGAGGCCCGAGTTGAAGCGAGCAATGCTGCCTTTGAGTATTGGATCTTTTCCCGAGTTGGTGGAAAAAATGCACAGTGGTTGAGGGACATGACCGAGCAGGGACTGCCATCCAACAAAAGACAAGTGGTGGACCTGTTCGGAGCAGTCCAAGTGGTAGAAGCGGTAAGTTCCAAAGGAGAGTAGGGCCGTATAATTGCCCGGCTCGATTCAATGTCAACCATGGAGTGAGCGGCTCCAGTCAGACACAGCAAGGGGTCAAGACGTGTTTCCGGTGCGGAGGACCGCATATGGTCAAGAACTGTCTGAGGACCCAACACATCAGGTGTTTTAATTGCAGTCAGATGGGTCACTATGCGTCAAACTGCAAGCCCAAAGTGAGTAGAAGGGCTCAGTTTCAACAGCAGAGTGGTAGGACTCAGAGTGGTGGAGCGAGGTCAGTCGTGGCAAGTCAGCAGAGCAGGCCACAGACGACCGGAAGGGTGTTTGTCGTGCGAGGTTCTGAAGTCTGCCAAAGTCCTGATCTGATCCAAGGTAAGTGCTTAGTTTCTGTTAAGCTTTTGTCTGTTTTGTTTGATTCGAGGGCTATGCATTCTTTAATATCGGTAGAGTGTATGGATCATTTAGGGTTGCCTGTTTCTACTTTGCCATATGATTTAACTGTTTTAACACCTACCGGTGATTCTTTAACAACCCTATCTATATGCCGTAAATGTCCCATTACGGTAGAAAACCGTCATTTTCTTGTTGACCTTATCTGTTTGCCTATGCAATAGATAGATATAATCCTAGGCATGGACTGGCTTTCGGCTAACCATGTAATGCTAGACTGTTCAAATAAAACTCTCAGTTTTTCCGACCAATCTGGATTGATGCCTGCCAACGAGAGTACTCTGACGGGTGAACGATCGGACGAGTATATGATGCTGTTCTCATTGGAAGCGAAGGAGACTCCTAGTGTTGAAGCTTTGCCTATCACGCGAGAATTTCCGGATGTGTTTCCCGACGACGTTCCTGGATTACTACCAGAGAGAGAGGTGGAGTTTGCCATAGACCTGTTACCAGGAACTGGACCTATATCGATAACACCGTATCAGATGTCTCCAGTAGAGCTGATGGAGTTAAAGAAGCAGTTGGACGAGATGCTAGGCAAGGAATTTATCAGACCTAGTGCATCTCCATGGGGAGCTCCGGCGTTGTTTGTGAAGAAGAAAGACGGGAGCTCAAGATTGTGCGTAGACTATCGTCAGCTGAACAAAGTGACGATAAAGAACAAGTATCCGTTACCACGGATAGATGATTTGATGGATCAGCTGAAAGGGGCAGCTATGTTTTCTAAGATCGACCTGTGATCTGGATACCATCAAATCCGGGTTAAGAAGGAGGATGTGCCAAAGACTATTTTTCGAAGTCGGTATGGTCACTACGAGTATTTGGTTATGCCGTTTGGTGTGACTAATGCTCCGGCCGTGTTCATGGATTATATGAACAGGATCTTCTGACCATTTCTCAACAAGTTTGTTGTTGATTTTATCAATGACATCCTTGTATACTCTTTGAGTAAAGAGGAATACCAAGAGCATCTGAGGGCGATGTTGCAAGTGCTAAAGGACCGGCAGTTGTATGCTAAACTGTCGAAGTGTGAATTTTGGTTAGAGGAAGTTCAGTTTCTAGGCCATGTGATCAGTAAGGATGGAATCGCAGTGGATCCTGCGAAAGTTGAGGCCGTAGTGAGTTGGGAAAGCCCTTAGTCTGTAAATGAGGTGAGGAGTTTTCTTGATTTAGCGGGCTACTATCGGAGGTTTATAGAAGGATTCTCCAAGATTGCGTTACCTATGACGCAATTAATGAGAAAAGGGAAAACGTTTGAGTGGTCAGGGGCTTGCGAGCAGAATTTCCAGGAGCTGAAAGGAAGACTGACCACGTCACCTGTGCTGGTGTTACTAGATCCTTTAGGATGATTCGATGTATACTATGATGCATCTTATCAAGGCTTGGGATGTGTGCTCATGCAAGACAGGAAACTGGTGGCGTATGCTTCCAGGCAGTTAAGAGTACATGAGCGGAACTACCCAACGCATGATCTGGAATTGGCTGCGATAGTGTTTGCATTAAAGATATGGTGACACTATCTTTATGGTGCTAAATTAAGTGTGTTTAGCGACCATAAGAGCCTGAAATATCTGTTCGACCAGAAAGAGTTGAACATGCGGCAGCGAAGATGGATGGAATTCATAAAGGACTATGAATTTGACCTGCAATACCATCCAGGTAAGGCGAATATTGTAGCGGATTCGCTCAGTAGGAAGTCCCTACACGTATCTGCAATGATGGTAAAGGAGCTAGAGCTTTTAGAGGCGTTTAGAGATCTGAACCTAGAAGCGGAAATCGTCGAGTATAAGCTGAATTTGGGGATGGTTAGAGTAACTAGCGATTTCCTGAACCTGTTATGAAAGAAGCAAGCTGAGGATAAGGACCTCGAGAGTGTGAATCGGTTGATAGAAGAAGGCAGAACTTCAGGATTCAGAAGAGGTATAGATGGTCTGCTTAGGTATGGTGACCGGGTTTGTGTGCCGGCAGATAGAGAAGTTAAGAATATGATCTTGGAGGAAGCAAACAAAAGCAAGATGAGTTTCCATCCGGGCGCTACCAAGATGTATCATGATCTGAAGAAGCTGTTTTGGTGGCCGGGGATGAAGAAAGATGTAGCAGCTTATGTCCTAACCTGCTTGGTGTGTCAGAAAGCGAAGATTGAACACCAGAGGCCAGCAGGGTTGTTACAATCGTTAGATGTCCCAGAATGGAAATGGGATAGTGTTACTATGGACTTTGTTTCTGGGTTGCCGAGAACTCAGAAAAGGTGTGATGCAGTCTGGCTAATCATCGACCGATTGACCAAGTGTGCTCACTTCTTACCAATCAACCAGAGTTACTCTCTGGAGCGATTAACTCAGATTTACATCAAGGAAGTTGTAAGGCTACATCCAAGGTTTACCTCGAGGTTTTGGAGGAGTACACAGTGCAATGGGAACTAAGTTAAGTATGAGTTCTGCTTATCATCCTCAAACGGATGGTCAGTCGGAATGAACAATTCAGTCATTGGAGGATCTCTTAAGGGCGTACGTGGTTGAAAACACGGGAAGTTGGGACGAGTTTCTTCCATTGATCAAGTTTACTTACAACAACAGTTTCCATTCTAGTATTGGGATGGCGCCGTACGAAGCACTGTATGGACGAAAGTGCAGGACTCCGTTATGCTGGTTTGAGACGGGAGAAAGGTAGCTGTTAGGTCCAAAATTGGTACCACAAACAACGGAACAAGTCCGTAAGATACGGGAAAAGATGAAGGTTGCAAGGGACAGGCAGTAGAGCTACGCTGACAAGAGGAGGAGGCCTTTGGAATTACAAGAGGGCGACCATGTCTTCATGAGAGTTACCCCAAGAGCTAGAGTGGGCAGGGCAATTAGATCCAGAAAGCTAACACCTAAGTTCATGGGACCGTTTCAGATTCTTCGACGAATCGGCCCTGTAGCCTATCAAATAGCTTTGCCACCAAACCTTTCAAATCTTCATGACGTCTTTCACGTCTCTTAGCTCGGAAAATATCATCCCGATCCATCACACGTGTTAGAGCCCGAATCAATTCAGCTGAAGGAGAATCTGGAGTACGAAGCTTCACCTGTTCGGATCGTGGACAAAAGGAACAAGGAGCTATGTCGTAAGCACATTCCGTTAGTAAGAGTGGAATGGAACCCAATAACTGGTGATTCAACGTGGGAACGTGAAGCTGAGATGCGCTAGAGTCATCGTTATTTGTTGACAGGTATACGACGGAAATTTCGGGGACGAAATTTTCTATAAGTGGGGTGGTAATGTAACATCCCGGTTTCTTTGTGACTCTGATCGAGCTGGTTAACCTTGATTTGGGCTTTGGATGATTGTGTGAATTGTTGTGTGTTAGTTTTAGGCCTAGTTTGAAGCTTAGGAATAGGCTTGAACAAGGTTGGAGGTGCCTAAGGCGTTAAACGAGTAACTGAGGAAGTCAGAAGACTGGAAGTTGTTCTCTCGCTGAGCTTGACGCTCAAGTGTGGTAGGACTCCACGCTCAAGCGTTCAGACGCTTAAGCGTGGGAGGAGTTGGACGCTTCAGCGTGCTGAGTGCGCTGAGCAGCTGCTCTGAGTTTGGACACGTGTGAGACACGTCGCAGGTCAGGGAGCAGGCGGAGTGGACGAGGTCCCACACTCGAGCGTGGAGAGACCCCACGTTAGAGCGTGGGAACGCTCAAGCGTGCAAAGTGATGAACGCTTAAGCGTGGACAACAGAAACCATAAGTGGAGCTTCCACTTTCATCTTCTCATTCTGCACGAAATTCTCCAAGTTCCTGCGAGTTAGAGAGAGAAGCTCTGGAATTTTAGAGAGAGGAAACTCACTTTCGAGGTGATCGAGCCGCCGAAACGCGATTCCGACTACACCGTTGCAATCGCGGCAAAGTTTTACACAACTCCAGTGGATTAGTTTCTCGATTCACCCCAGGTAAACTTGAACCCCTAACACGTGTTGTTCGTGTTCTTGGCGTTCTTAGAGTTTTTACCTTTTTCTTTAATCTTTTGAGCTTGCCCTAGGCTAACACTGTTGTATATGAGTTGTGCTCGTTATTAGGGCAAAGTGCGTGCTCGTGATTTCCTGCAAATTGGGGACTAAGGCCGCTGCTACCAAAAGGATTGGGGGCTGTTCTTGGAGCTGCCCTTGAAGGGGGCTACGAGCTTGAGGAAGGAGGAGCGAGCCGGTGATCGCATGGATTTGCATGCCGACAGTTCAGGTGGAGAGAAAGAGTACTGCTGCCGTCGAGAAGGTAAGAGTAATGTAGTTGTGATTTCTGCTATGCATAGGGAAGCCTTAACCCTACTAGTGGTTGAGCCCTGATAAAGTATCTAGACCCTAGGTTTAGCTTACTTTGGGCTATCGTCATTAAGTTTGGAAACCCTAGGTTAGAGAACTGTTAATTGAGGATGTTTGCTGATATATGACTGTATGCTGTTGGCTGTTGTTGCTATCTGTCTGCCTATATGCTACTTGGTATATGTGATATGCTGCTAGCTGCTTATATACTGCTGTTGATGTTACTGCTACTATGGTGATATTGTTGTTGTTACTATGTTGTATGCTGTCATGTTAAGAGTTGTGGCGGAATGCCGTAGAATAAGTTTGGCTGCGTGCCGTGTTGTTATCGGGTTGATACCGTGGATGGTGCCGTTGCTGTTGTACTGACTTCTTGAGGCTGTGGCCGTGTTGCTTGAGCTGTGGCTCGTGGACGCGTGGCGTCGAGGCTGTGGCCGTGTGGATGCAGTGGCATCGTGTTGTTTCTGATTGAGAGCTTAGGCGTGAGATCCGGTATCAAGCCCGTTGAGGATGTTTGCTGCATATCATCATCAGCTGCCAATTGGCGAGGCCGTGTGACAGGTAGCTAGTATGGGCTGCCAGCGTCATACGAGGTTAGCAGTACCTGAGTGCGGGTACAGAAAGTAGATGGGGCGGTCAAGTGAGTGGCTTTGGGGATGTTGCCGGTCTCGGGAATAGTTTACATTGACGGATGAGGTAGTTCCTATCCTGTCGTGATGCACGATCCAGTCCGGTTTGCCCGAATGATCCCAGAGCTTTCCAATTGTTCCAGGCTAATGTTCCGAGGCGACCGACATACCCCGGTTCCGGTATGGAAGGGGAATGCACTCTTATTGGTCACGGCGAGCGGTTCGGTTTCTTAGACAGGCTAACTCCGTTCCAACACAGAACCTGTTCCGGTGTGGACTTGTTCGCAGTTTAATGGTGACTTCAGTCCGAAGGGAGCTAAACTCTGGATACAGAAGCGTGAGAAAATTTTCGCAGTGATGCAGTGTCGTGAGGACAGGAAGGTGACCTATGCATCCTTCATGCTGATGGGAGGTGCAAAACTATGGTGGAAAGGCAAGCAGAGGATGCTCGAAGCAGAAGGAAGAATTATCGATTGGGGACTGTTTTGGGAATGCTTTCTAGAGAAGTATTTCCCCAGAATGATGAGAAGGGAAAAAGAGAAAGAGTTCATGGGTCTGAAACAAGGGACCATGTCTGTTGGTGAGTACGCTTCAAGGTTTGAGGCGTTACTCAAGTCTTCTGAATTCTATCAGAGGTTTCCAGATGAGGAATGGGTGTGCAGGCGTTTTGAAGATGGCGTGAAGTACGACCTACAGAGAGTGATTGCACCACTGAATAACACCCGACTGCCTGAGATGTTAGAGAGATGTTCAGTCATCGAGAACATTGACAAGAAGAGGGAGCTGCAGTAAGGCAGAACTGGAGGATCTACTAGGAGATTTGACCAGAGAGGTCGAGGAGGAAAAAGAAGATTTTGGACGGGTCGAAAGCCTTATGATTGTCAGGTAACAAGACCAGCTGAACAATAGCAACAAAGTGGATGCTTCAGATGTGGAGGATCGCATCTGATTAGAGATTGTTCGGTAAGGGAGACTCGCCAATGGTTTCGTTGTGGCCAAATGGGTCACATAGCTCCAGAATGTTCACAAGGAGCAAGATACAACACAGGTGGACGTGGCCCAGTGACCAGAGCCCAAGGAGCAGGACAGCAGGCGGTGAGACCGCAAGCTACCTGAAGGTGTTTACCGTAAGAGGAACTGAATCCTCTCAATCCTCTGATCTATACAAGGTATGTGCCTAGTGTCAGGTAAACTCTTATCAGTATTGTTTGACTCGGGAGCTACGCATTCGTTCAAATCCCAAAAGTGTGTGGATCATTTGAAATTGCCTATTTCTTTACTGCCTCATGACTTAATTGTTTCTACTCCTACCAGTAATTCTTTGACAACCATGACTACATGTTTAAAATGTCCTATCGTTGTTGAAAATAGAACTTTTCGCGTTGACCTTGTTTGTTTGCCTATGCAACAACTTAATATAATTTTAGGCATGGATTGGCTTTCGGTTAACCATGTAGTGTTAGACTATTCTAAAAAGACCTTGTCATTCCCTAAGCAATCTAGATTGATGCCTGCCAATGATAGAAATCTTATGTTAGGTAGTGAACCTCGGAAACACGTATTGTTATTCTCTATGGAAGCTAAGGAACCTCCTTAGTTGGATTCGTTGCCTATAGTGCGAGAGTTTCCGAAAGTTTTCCCTGATGATGTTCCGGGTTTACCATCCGAAAGAGAGATAGAGTTCGCCATAGATCTCATACCAGGAACTGAACCGATTTCAATAGCACCTTATCGAATGGCTCCAGCAGAGTTAGTAGAGCTGAAGAAGTAGTTGGATGACATGTGGGGTAAAGAGTTTATATGACCAAGTGCTTCACCTTGGGGAGGGCCAGTGCTGTTCGACAAGCAAAAGGACGGAATTTCAAGGCTGTGCGTGGATTATCGGCATTTGAATAGGGTGACAATCAAGAATAGGTATCCGTTACCTAGGATTGACGACTTGATGGACCGGTTGAAAGGAGTGGTAGTGTTTTCGAAGATTTACTTAAGATCTGGTTATCATCAGATTCAAGTCAAGAAGGAGGATGTACTGAATACGGCGTTTAGGAGTCAGTATGGACACTACGAGTATCTAGTTATGCCCTTTGGTGTGACTAATGCTCCAGCAGTGTTTATGGATTACATGAACCGGATTTTTTAACCGTTCTTGGATAAGTTTGTAGTTGTTTTTATCGACGACATTCTTATCTATTCCCTTAATCAGGAAGAACATCAAGAGCATCTTAGGATTGTGCTTCAAGTGTTAAAGGACAGACAACTTTATGCAAAGTTGTCCAAGTGTGAGTTTTGGTTGGAAGAAGTGCAATTCTTAGGTCATGTGATTAATCGAGATGGGGTAGCAGTAGATCCAGCAAAGGTTGAAGCTGTGGTACAATAGGAAAGTCCTAAGTTGGTAAGTGAGATACGGAGTTTTTTGGGCTTAGCTGGATATTATCGAAGGATTCTCGAAGATTGCATTGCCCATGACGTAGCTAACGAGGAAAGGAATACCCTTTGTATGGACGGATGAATGTGAGAAAAGTTTTCAAGAGCTGAAAAGAAGGTTGACTACGTCACCAGTATTGACGTTACCAGATTCTTTAGGACAGTTTGACGTATACTGTGATGCGTCATACCAAGGATTAGGCTGTGTCCTGATGCAAGAAAGGAGGGTCATAGCGTATGCTTCGTGGTAGCTGAGAGTTCATAAGAGGAATTATCCAACTCATGATTTGGAGCTGACAGCTATAGTGTTTGCTTTAAAGCTATGGCGACACTATTTATATGGAGCTAAGTTTATAGTTTATAGTGACCATTAGAGCTTAAGGTATCTGTTTGATCATAAGGAGTTAAACATGAGACAAAGGAGGTGGATGGAATTCATAAAGGATTATGAATTTGATCGACAATACCATCCAAGAAAAGCAAATGTAGTAGCGGATGCGTTAAGTAGGAAATCCTTGCACGTGTCTGCTATGATGGTAAAAGAACTGGAACTGATTGAATAGTTTAGAGATTTGAATCTAGGTATGGGGTTATCTAGAGGTAAGATACACCTAGGAATGGTCACAGTAACAAGCGACTTTTCGAAGATGATCAAGGTATCTTCAGAAGGTAAAAGAACCAGTAGCGGAAGGCAGAACATCTGAGTTTAGGATGAATCAAGATGGAGTCTTGAGGTATGGTGATAGGATCTGTGTCCCGATGGAGGTAGAACTAAGAAGGATGATCTTGGAAGAAGCGCACAAGAGTAGGCTGAGTTTTCATCCTGGAGCGACCAAAATGTAGCAAGACTTGAAGAAGATGTTTTGGTGGCCTGGAATGAAGAAGGAAGTAGCTGAATATGTATTGGCTTGCTTGGTTTGTCAGAAAGCGAAAATAGAACACCAAAAGCCAGCAGGACTGTTACAATCTTTAGATATCCCAGAATGGAAATGGGATGGTATATCTATGGATTTTGTCGTTGGTTTGCCAAAAACTACAAAGAGGCATGATGCAATTTGGGTAATCGTTGACAGGTTGACGAAATGTGCTCACTTCTTACCTATCAGCGACATTTATACGTTGGAAAAGTTAACCCAAATTTATATCAAGGAAGTCGTAAGGTTGCATGGAGTGCCTTCTAGTATTGTTTCTGACAGAGACCCTAGATTTACATCTAGATTTTGGAAGCAGTTATATAAGGCTTTGGGAACTCAGTTGAGGTTGAGTTCTACTTATCATCCTCAGACGGATGGTCAGTCGGAACAAACAATTCAGTCGTTGGAAGATCTCTTAAGAGCTTGTGTTTTGGAATACATAGGAAGTTGGGATGAGTTCTTATTGTTGATTGAGTTCACCTACAACAACAATTTTCATTCAAGTATAGGTATGGCACCTTACGAAGCGTTGTACGGCAGAAAGTGTAGAACACCGTTGTGTTGGTATGAGACAGGAGAAAGTCAAGTGCTAGGACCGGAGGTAGTACAACAGATGATGGAACAAATCAAGCGGAGGAGGGAAAAGAAGAAAGTCGCACAGGATAGACAAAAGAGTTACAACGATAAAAATGGAAAGAAGACCTTTAGAATTCCATGAAGGAGACCGCGTATTTCTGATAGTAACTCCAAGGACTGGGATTGGTAGAGCAATCAAATCTAGAAAGCTTACCCCTAGATTCATAGGACCATTTCAAATTCTTCGCCGGATTGGTTCTGTAGCCTATCATGTTGCTTTACCACAAAACCTATCCAATCTTCATGATGTCTTTCATGTTTCTCAATTGAGAAAATACTCCCCAGATCCATCACATATCTTAGAACCAAACCCAATACAATTGAGAGAGAACCTTGAGTATGAAGCTTTACCTGTAAGGATCGCAGATAGAAGGATTAAGGAACTCCGAGGGAAAAACATTTCGTTGGTCAAGATCATATGGGATGAAGTTACCGGATATGCTACCTGGGAACGTGAAGAAGACATGTAGCAACAATATCCGAGTTTATTTTAAAAGGCACACCGAATTTCGAGGACGAGATTCTTTTTAAGGGGGTAGTAATGTAACACCCCGATTTTCATGCTTTCTAATATCAGTAAATTATACAAATGAGTTTATATTTTTTATCTGATGTTTAGAGAATGAAATTAAATAAACTAAGACCACATTCACGCTCTATGCTATCGTAGGGAGTTATGGTTAAATTTTGGGTCGAAAACTCAGACGGAACCCGATCTGCGTTTTTTTCACTGGCAGTAAGATTTTACTATTCAGGAGACATAATTTTGACTAGTGAACGAAACAGTTAGGCTTAGAATTGAATTTCCAACATTTTCGTTAAATTTGAAAAAAATAAGTTCTTACGCTTTATTAGGGCGAAATGTCAAATCGAGTGATGAATGGAACCGAATAGGGATTTACCAGGACCCGCCAACGGATAAACATGAAGTCACATCAGGTCACATCACCCAGGAAAGCGTGCCAGTGTCATGATGAAGTTAGAAAATATCTGGACGCGAAAAGACCAAAATACCCCTGACTTTTATGGAAATTACACTAAGGTCCTAAGGTGAAAAGACCATTTTGCCCTTAAGTGAGAAATTTGTGACTGCCATGTTCCTCCCTTCATCAATCCCACGCCTCCCCCTTCATCATAAACACACTTCACTTCTTCTTCTTCAACTTCATTTCTTCCTCCATTTTCTCTCATTTCCTTAAAGATTTTCAAGAACTTTTGAGAAGCAAAGTTGATCACCTCATCCATCTTCATCATCTAGGAGGTATGGACTTCATTCTTGAGCTCTCAATCTCAACCTTTCTCCATTAAAATTCTAGGTTTTCAAGCTTTTGTTCAAGTTGATGCATAAACTTCATAAATTCATAGGAAATTGTAGAAATTTTTTTTAATGTCAAACCAATTTCTATGACCTAGTTTCATTGCCCTCTCTTATAATCCAAGAGCTTATAACCAAAATAGTTCCCTAGCTCATATGTGTATGGATGGCCGAATCCTATGTATTGAGAAAGCTTGAATTTTTTTATTCCATTTTTGAGTAAAAAGACTTGATTTAGTGTTAGGTATGCTTAAGGATCATTGACCCAAGAGTTAGGAATTTTTAGACATCTCTAGCCCATTTTCCATGAAGAGGCCGAACCCTATATCATAAGGAATCATGGGTTTTTGCTTCAAAATTTTGTGCAATAAAACTTACTCTAGTGTTGTGCATACTTTAGGATCATTTATCCAAGAGTTAGTAAAGTTTAACAAATCTAACCTATTTTGCTGAAAAGGGGCCGAACCCTAGTCATATGAATTAGAGGGGTTTTGATTGGATTGTTTTAATTTCTGGTTGTGATTTGTTGTAAAGGATCGGATGGTGTTTGACTATTCGGGAGCATGTACGGTTGACAGTTGCGGAGCCGCAGTCGAAGTTGGCCGGGGAAGCTCGCGGGAAAACTATTCTGGTGGGGGAAAGAACCACAATATCGTCGGGGAGGCAAGATTAAAATAATTTATATTAATATGCGTAGGGCGACCTAAACCCTGGTCGAGTGGCCGTTAGGTTGATTTTATGTTATGTCGAGGTTGTATGTTATTTGTTACTATGCTTAGTATGATATATGTGTTATGTATGTTGTGCCTAGTAACATGCTTAGGATTACTTGAATATTACCTATGAGTTGATGAGTTGATATGCTTGCATGAGTATTTGGTATATTGAATATGTTTATTGACCATGATTGTGGTTGTTGATGATATGATGTTGTGATTACTGTTGTATGAGTAGAGATAGACGGTAATTTCTGATAAGTTGGGAGATGAACATGTGGTGAGGATTTTGAGGATATCTATGTCGTAGTGCTCAACCTAGAAATCTTGTTGATATGTTGATGTTGAGATGCAAAGTTGATACCCGGTTATACCGGAGAAAGTTGGTCTTAGTTGTGTATGAGTTGTGGTTGAGACACTAAGTCGTTGATCCCGAGATGAGTCGGTGAGGTTCATGTTGCATCACTGTTGTTCATCACTATGTTGGCGTATGGTCGATCGATCTTGCCTGCAGGGAGATGATCGTACCCATTAGTTGTGGACGGGCAACTGTAACACCCTTGTTTTCTGTAACCAGTTATAATCACCATTACATTATGATTGCTACCTTATGTTTGATATGACTATATATATGTGGATCTTTGTATGATGGTTTATATCCATGGTTATGTTGTGGTGAAGTTTTCTTTTGTCGTTATGAGACGAAAATCGATAAAAGTTCTGTTTTGATCGTTATCGGGTAATTTCTCGTTTTTCATGCCGGAGGCCGGGAAACGGGGAATTGAGTGGAATCTAATGTTAAATTACATTTTCCAATACCTTGTTGATTATTCCTAAGGAAGAGAATTAGCTTTCTTAAAATCCAAAAATTTACCAAAAGTAGTAAAAACCAATTATCCATTTTTGGTAAAAATCCTAATCACCTAATTCCTAACTAAATGGATTGGTTAAGGCCATTCGGCCATTTCATCTTGGGAGAAGCCAAGATTGGCCTTCCATCCTTTCAAGTCAAGTTTATGACACTAACCATTAATGGAAAAAGAATCTTAGCCATTTTTGGTTAATCTTGTCCTTAAGCCCTCCATTAAGCAACAACACACCTATCTACTTGCATCTTGGCCCTCCGTTCTTTAAGAACAAGATTGAATAAGATTTTGAAGTCCACAAGGCCCTAGTATTCGGCCATTAGGTGTGCAAGACACCAAGAATACTATTCCATTCATTTCTCACTCAAACACCAAAGTTTAAGATTTTCTCTCTTCTCTCACTTCCCTCTTGCATTCGTCCAGCCTTGGTGAGTGTTTATACTCATCTTATTTCATCATTTTAAGTTCATATTCTTGTTTATCTCATTCATCTAAACAACTTTCATCTTTGGAATTTCTTCATTTGAAGTTGTTTGCTCAAAGTTATTCAAAAATCATTCAAGAAGGTTCAAGTTTCTTGAACTTGTTTCTGAACCCTTACTCAAGAGTAAGTTTCTAACTTAGTTCCTTTTTGCTTTATTACTCTTGAGAACATCTTTTTGCTACCATGTTTATAATGTTGAAAAATCAAAGTTCATGGTCTTCTTTACTTTTCTTCTAGGCCACGGTTTTGGCTTGTCTTGGAGACCAAGTTTTTCCTTCATTCTCTTCAAGGAAGCTTCACAAAGGTAATGGGGGTGTAAACCATATCACACCTTAAATGGTGGTGATAAAGGCCTCCTAGTTTTGTTGAAGGAAAACCCTAGATCTAGGGTTTCCTTATAATGTTCTTTACTTTGTTGTCATTTGGTTTTATGTTGTGATGTTGATATGATGATTGTGCTTATATGTGCTTGTTGAAAATTATTTTGGCACGGTGAAAAACTATTCTTAGGTCCAAAGACTTAAGGATAGGATTTTTGAATGATTGAACTTGTTTATGTTCTAAGCTGCCTTGATAACATTCTTATATGTTGATGTGATTTTTCTAGCTACCTTGGATGTTGTTGAATGGCTTCATTTTGGTTGAATATGAGCATGCGAGGTTCGGCCTTATGGTTGTTAAAGGGGAAGCCAGAGCTTCTATGTTTAAGTGACGGTAT
This sequence comes from Ammopiptanthus mongolicus, assembly GCA_039655645.1. Taxonomy (NCBI): domain Eukaryota; kingdom Viridiplantae; phylum Streptophyta; class Magnoliopsida; order Fabales; family Fabaceae; genus Ammopiptanthus; species Ammopiptanthus mongolicus. The sequence goes on from CM077350.1 coordinate 29,807,352, forward strand.
AATGAACTTAATATGGTTCCAACAATGCATATAAAACAAAGAAAACCTATCCTACTTCTATAGGGCATTCGGCCTTCACATAGATAGTAGGATTAGGACCTTAAAATGTTGATGCTAAGGGGTTTTATATGTTCATACTAAAGTATAAGAGGTATATAAATTGAAAAGGTTTCCAAAGAAACCAAGTTTTGGTTCCAAAGAACCATGTGTTGTGAAATGAGAGTTTTTGATTTTCATGTAGGAACCATTTTACAAATAGGTTGGATTGATGTTGATCAACCGCTTAATAAGTTGTTTTTGAAGAAAATATTTTCAAGAACCAAGAGTTTCATAGTTAGTTAAGATGGTTTCAAGGATTTTTGGTTAGTAAGCCTTCTTTGAGAAGATAGGATTCTTACAAAGCCTTTCTTTAAAAACAAAGAGTTTTACACTATTACCTTTTTGAACTTTCCAAAATTTTATAAGTTATATTTCATTTGAAAACAAAATGGTGACTTCAAATAAAAGGTATATTTCTTTTACACTAAGAAATAGAACTAGGAAAAAAAAATTCAAAGGAGTTTTACACTAAATGAGACATCTATGGGCACTTGATTAGAGTTTTCAAACTATACTTAATGAAAGAGACTTCATCACCTATTTTGCTATGAGGATAGTACTGTGAGGCTTTTCACTATAATAGGTATCTCCTAAGTGAATCTATATGAGCTTCATAATGGACTGATAAATATTTTAGTAAAAGACATATACTAATGCCTAGTGGTCATGACAAAATCATGTCTCACATCCTTGATGATTTAGATCATCTAAGGACTCCATAATGTTTAATCACTAAGAGTTACTTATAAAGTATAAGTAATGTTCCTTTGTTAGACAAGTGAGAAGATTGATGAAGGGGATCCTTGTGGATCCTAACCTCCATAATACATCTAGGTTATGGACTAATGTATCATAAGACATGAACATCGTATTACGAACGACGAAGTGGTACGTGATTGCAAGGAACGGAACCATGGATGGGCGACTGATGGCAAGTCGTGTGAAAGTGGGTCCCGTAAGGGTATCCTGTGGTTTATCAAGAGATAAACGTGGTGCTACAATGATTAGGTAGTACGTGGCTGTTTTGTGGCATTTCTTGATATGCATCTGCATCTGTGCATGAGTTGGGCGTGATGCCTAGCAGTTGAGATTACACCTTGGTGCAGGTGCGATTGTTTGAGGTGTCGATCGTGAGGATCATGGGGACGTCGGGGGTTGGGGAAAACACATGTGGCCAGAGTGTAGCTCCTCTGTGTTGTGGATATCCATCGAAAAACACTGACGTCCTGACTGAAACACCGGGCAAGTCATGATTTGGGTAAAGAACGTCTGGGGTGAGCCGTTATGATGATTGCAATCATTGGATGTGGCACTGTAGGCTGAGATAACGCAGACAATGTTCTCCCAATCACTCACTCCTGTTATGTTTAGCTCCATGGAGTAGGGGTCTGAGTCATGTTGCATTAGTGTCATTGCATATTTGAGATGACCTTTGACCCATATTATTGTTGATTGACATATTAACTATGATGCCATGTAATTTAATTATTATGCTGTGAAAGCCCATGCGCTAATTGCCGATTGGGTGCGTGTGTGCGTGACTTTTATCACTGCTGTTATGGTTGTGCGATATGCGGAATCTCACCTTGTTTCTTGTTGTTACGCTGTTCACGTGGCTTTTTCATCTTGCTTTGGGAAGTAGTCATGGCGAGCGACCCATCATCTCACTTGACGATGGACTTGATACTCCACGATGGAGGGGACGCCTGGACGATCCACCCAGATGGACGTCGTACCTATATCGGAGCCATCAGCCTCACAAGTAGGAGGGAGTCACCCTTCCACATGACGAGCATATCAGAGAGAGCTTGCACTTTATGTGTCAGTGGCGGAGGTAGCATGGGGATTTCTCAGCCACCACCACCTGCTGTCTGTCCACACCTGCCTAATGCCCAGCTCGCAGCTCATCAGGAGGAGCCCAAGGACGTATATGCTGACCCTTCTTCCATGCCACCCCCACCCACTGCACCGTCTACGTCTACCTTGCCCGCTTTTGCTGCCAAACCGTTGGTTCCCATAGCCCCACCCCCAGAACCTACCTATGAGCCTTTCAAGCTACAGCTTCTGATTCCTCGCCAGCGGGCGAATTGGAGGATGATTGCTCGTAAGAGCACACCGGCTCACTCCAGGGTATTCTTCTCCACTCCGCTCATTATCCTCTCGTCTGACAATGAGGAGATGGAGGAGGAGGAGGAGGAGGTACCAGAGGTCGTACTTGAGGTAGCTCTTGCCAGCGCGAGTCAGGACGCGTGGTGGACGAGGACTGATGAGGAGGCTTTATGGTATGCGGAGCAGATTATGAGTGGCAATGACATGCAGGCCTTAGAGGATGAAGACGGGGAGGAAGAGGTGATGGAGGAGGACGACGAGGAGGAGGAGGACCCAGAGGAGTACTACTCTGATGAGTAGTACAGTGTCAGTTTTTCGCCAGTCTCTAGAGTCTTTCCCAGTGTCTGTATATTTGTTATGTACCCCCTTTCCCCTCTATGTTGTCGAGTTGCGTCTCCTGTAGTATAGGTTAAGCTTTCCTTTATGTTATTTTGTTTCCCTGTAGTCGATGTTCAAACTACTATATGTACCTATGTAATTTGAGATGTTCTATCTTTTACTATTGTTATGATTATGCATATTATCCTTGTGGTTTAAGTATACGTGCATGGTTTTGGAACTTGAGTATAAAAGAAAAAAAAAACCCATATTTTCGGTAAGCTATATATATACATATATATTTCCGCTTTTAAATTTATGGTCTTGTGTTGAATAATCGTGACCCCTAAAGTGGGGTGTTACATTATTTGGTATCAGAGCTGGCCGAGTCTTTTTGGGTTTGTGGTTGGTCTATCTTGTTTGTGTTGTGTGCCTCTGGGACTTGTGTGCTTTTGAATTCCGAAAGGAATGACAACATTGTTTGAGCTTGTGCGAAGGAACCTCTAGCATGTACTGAACTTTGTTGGTCTTGCAGAACGAGATGGCAAATAGGAACGCGGGCATGGCTGATGCTGTGCAAGCTATGAGGGAGATGATATGAGGGAGATGATTGCTGCCTTTGTACTCTGAGAACAGACAACCACTGGTGGTCGAGGATTGAGTGAATTCCACAGGAACAACCCGCCGCAATACAAGGGAGAACACGACCCGGAGAAGGCAGAGCTGTGGGTGCAAGAAATGGAAAAGATCTTTGAAGCAATGAGGTGCTCAGATGCTGATAAAGTGACCTATGCAGCCTACATGCTGGTAGGTGATGCAGAGTACTGGTGGAGGAGAGCCCACCAAGTGGCCGAGCACGCTGGACAAGCCGTCACCTGGGAGCTCTTCCGTATAAAGTTTCTTTGAGAAGAACTTCCCTGCGAGTGCCAGGCATGCCAAGGAGATGGAGTTTCTCCAGCTATGTTAAGGGAGCATTACAGTCTGCGAGTATGCTGCCAAGTTTGAGGGTCTGGAAAAGTTCTCCAACTACTTCCAAGACAACCCCAATGAAGCATGGAAGTGTAGAAAGTTCGAGTAAGGTCTGAGACACGAGCTCAAGGAGGCAGTCATGCTGTTCAAGATCACTACCATTCCTCAGCTCATGGACAAGTGCCAACTGATTGAAGAACTGAAAGGAAGTCTGAGCAGAACCCAAGGAAGTGTTGGGCCATCAAGGTTCAAGAAGGGTGGTTGTAGTAATTTCCACCACAAGAAGCCTTACTCAAAGTCGTCTGGAGGTCAGCGCTATCAATGATTCCAAGGGAAGGACAATGGAAACCGTGCGGTTTTAGGAGCTGTTGGTGTCAAGTGCTTCAAATGTGGAGGAGACCGCTATGCTTGGGAGTGCTCAACAACAGGGATCATCTGCTTCAACTGTAGGAAGCCTGGTCATGTGGCAAGGGAGTGCAGACAACCCAAGGCAGAACCTACAGTCAACCCGGTTCGAGCAGCAAGGCCCAAGGCAGAGGGGCGAGTCTACTCAGTGAACGGTGCTGAAGCTTCTCAGAACCAAGACCTGATCCAAGGAAAATGTAATATTGGAGGTAAAAATTTAACTGTATTGTTTGATTCAGGCACAACCCATTCTTTTATTGCATATAGTTGTGTTAAGCTTTTGGGATTACCTGTTTCTTCACTACCATTTGATATGGTTATTTCCACGCCTACTGTGAAACCTATTGTTACGACTGATGCCTGTCTAAACTGCCATATTCTTGTTGAGGGTAGGAAGTTTGTAGCCAACCTGATCTGTTTGCAATTATCGCAAATAGATGTTATCTTGGGGATGGATTGGCTGTCCTCTAACCATGTTCTTTTGGACTGTGCCAACCGATCCCTAATCTTTCCAAAAAGTGAGATTTCTGGTTTTATCTTTGCCAATCAAGCGAAAGCTTCTTTGAGAGAAGGAGCCCAAGGATACATGTTGTTGTCCTTTCTGGATGTCAGTAGCGATAGAGATGAGCGTCCGATTCCGATTGTCGACGAGTTCCCAGAAGTATTTCCTGAAGATATACCTGGACTTCCACTAGTCAGGGACATCGAGTTCGCAATAGACCTAGTGTCGAGATCTAGACCAATATCTATGGCACCATACCGGATGGCGCCCGCAGAGCTAGAGGAGCTAAAGAAACGGTTGAAGGAGCTGATGTCCAAGCAGTTTCTTAGGCCCAGTGTGTCGCTGTGGGGAGCACCAGTTTTGCTTGTGAAGAAGAAGGATGGGACGTCTCGGTTGTGGGTGGACTACCGTCAGTTGAACAAGATCACTATCAAGAACAAGTACCCACTTCCGAGGATTGATGACTTGATGGATCAGCTGTGTTTTCTAAGATAGATCTATGGTCGGGTTACCATCAGATCCGAGTCAAGATGGAGGATGTTCCAAAAACAACATTCAGAACACATTATGGACACTACGAGTATTTGGTAATGCCATTCAGAGTGACAAATGCACCTGCCATATTCATGGATTACATAAATAGGATCTTTCGCCCTTGCTTAGATAAGTTTGTTGTGGTATTTATCGACGACATCCTTATCTACTCTAGGGATAAAGAGGAGCATGCAGAACATTTGCGTGTGGTACTGCAAATACTCAAAGAGAAGCAGTTGTACATCAAGTTTTCGAAGTACGAGTTTTGGCTAGAAGAGGTTCAGTTTTTGGGTTATGTTATCTCAAAGGAGGGGATTACTGTGGATCCGACGAAGGTAGAAGCTTTGTTACGGTGGGAACAACCGAAGCTAGCAACAGAGATCCGTAGTTTCGTTGGGTTAGCGGGCTACTATCAGAGGTTCATTGAAGGATTCGCTAAGATTGTGGCACCGTTGACGAAGTTAACACGGAAGGATCAAGCTTTTGCATGGACCGAGGCCTGTGAGGCTAGTTTTCAGGAATTGAAGAGGCATCTGACCAGTTCACCAGTGCTAGTACTTCCGGACCCCAACGAACCTTCTGAGGTATTTTGTGATGATTCGTACCAAGGTTTGGGATGCGTCATGATGCAGAACTGGAAAGTGGTAGCTTACGCTTCAAGGCAGTTAAAGAACCATGAGAAGAACTATCCGACTCACGACTTGGAGTTAGTTCCAGTGGTTTTTGCTCTGAAGATTTGGAGACATTTCTTGTACGGGGCAAAGTTCAGCATTTTCAGTGATCACAAGTGTCTGAAGTACTTGTTTGACCAGAAGGAGCTCAACATGAGGTAACAAAGATGGTTAGAGTTTTTGAAGGATTATGACTTCGAGTTGTGTGACACCCGCTACCCCGCATACGATAAAAGTAAACTAAAGCATGCAAATTAAATAAAACTTTAACATAAAAGGTAGCAAGTACCACATGATCCGAAAACGTTTTAAACATAAAACAACTGCGGAAAAATGTTACCATAAACAAAACTCGAAACCCGATGTCACATAATCAGAGCTGGTAACCACTACCGATATTACATCGGAAAACAACTAACATACTAAACATAAACCAAACTATACTATGAGCAAGCGATCTCCTTGGGATCACTCCTCAGCTGGCAGCTCACCATCCTCTGCATAACCAAAGGTACATGCAAAACACAACAACAACAGATAGGGAGTAAGGAACTGTACGTATAAACATAAACGGTAATAGAGCAGTTAGCAAGATGATCATGCAGCATATAAACATCATAATACAACATACATGTTATAACACATTCCATCATATCACGTTATAAACATACTATGCGATGCATAACTACTCCACTACTCCATATGCAATGTGGCCAACAACTCTAACTCTGGAAAGACGATTAGGAGTACATGTCCGGTTATCAACGTGGATGATATGCCAGACCATGGGCCATCCCCGAACACTCTCACTAATCCTGATAACGAATAGTGGCTAGTCAGGGTACTCAAGCTTATTCATTAGGTCACTCCGACAATAGGTAGCTAGCCCATGTCACCTGGAACTTCCATACCCAATGTACCTGCAAGGCCGGGTTAACACCCATCGTGGCCTCCACTATCGCGTTTCATCGTTTGCTTTCCACCCAACATATCAACTTCAATGTATGATGCGTGCAATGTTCATCAATATGCAAACACATGTCCAATCATCCATCATCAACACCATTACATGGCTATCAACTTTGACCAACAAGCATCAAAGATGATTTATCAACATCAAACTTGATCAATAAGCATCAAGAATGATTTAACCAATAACATCGGTAACAGTACGTCGTTACCAATAACATCATCGTCTTATTAATTGTTCTCTTTGTTAAGTCTTAACTTAACATTATCTTTATTAAGTATTATACTTAATCTTATTATCTAATCCTCAATTCATATCTTATTAAGATTATAACTTAATCTTAATATTTAAACCTCAAGTCATATATTTATTAAGATTGTAACTTAATCTTAATATCTAAACCACAATTCATATCTTATTAAGATTATAATTTAATCTTAATATCTAAACCTCAATTCATATCTTATTAAGATTATAACTTAATCTTAATATCTAAACCACAAGTCATATAGTTATTAAGATTATAACTTATTCTTAATATCTAAACCACAATTCATATCTTAATCTTAATATTTAAACGTCAATTCATATCTTATTAAGATTATAACTTAATCTTAATATCTAAACCTCTAATCATATAGTTATAAGATTATAACTTAATCTTAATATTTAAACCTCAAATCATATAGTTATTAAGATTATAACTTAATCTTAATATCTAAACCACAATTCATATCTTATTAAGATTATAACTTAATCTTAATATTTAAACCCCAATCCATATCCTCATGTTTATGAACATCAATTGGACTAATCCTAGTTTTAGGCTTACCGCTAACATCTTTATGTCTTTTATTAACATAGATTTAACTGCAGTTCCAACACATCAACTCATACAATCATGGCATATCATCATCATCATAAACAACGTCATAAACAACATCATAAACGTTATGCCAAGATCATACAAACCATTTAAACAATTAACAACATGTATAAACAATCATAACAACTTCATACGGCAATTAAGGCATATAGCACACAAATAGGGTCATGGGTTAACCCTCATCTTACGCTACCCTAGAACCTATATGTTATACTAATCCCTTCTCCCCATACCTGGCGTGACGATTCCAACCTATGAGCCAACAAGAGCGAAGTCCATGCGTGACTCCTCCAAACGGGTTCAACAGGTTCAGCGAGCTTTGACCAAGAACAACAAGAAAGGACAAAGGTAGTTAATTCCCAAACAAAGAAAGGGAAGGGAATTAACACAATGGTTATGCACATACCTTGATTAGATTCCTGGGGAACTAATCTGCTAGCACCCGTTCACAACACTGGCGCATGAACAACGAAGTCTGGTTTGACAGGGAGAAAACGGTTCAACATTAACTCAAGGGATTCCAAGAAAGGATGAACAGGGTTGGTTACCTTACCTCAAAGTAACACTAAGCTAGCAGCTTAACCCCAAACGCAACAACAAACGCCACAGGGATATGTTCTTGACGAAGAACACTCAAACAAGGATTGGGGACGCTCAAGGATTCAATGGGAACCCACGAGAATGGTAAAAGAAGGCTGTTTCTAACTCTAGGAAAGACGGCTATGAGTTTTAGGTCGAGCAAAAGAGGTATAAAAAGGATTAAAGCGAAACGGGCTAACCAAAGAGCCCAAAATGGGTGCTTACTGGTTTTTCCCAAACTTGAGCTACGAGTGTCCGATTTAGGTGTTCTTGGTGGCGTTGGAAAGCTAAGATAATTTTCTACAAAATCATGTTTCACGATCTATCCCTAATTCGGACTCTACCTGGGTCAAAAATATGATATAAGTTCAGCATAAAATGATAGTTGTTTCTAGATAGGATTTTTGTAAGAGATTAAGATAAGATAATCTTATCTATTCAATGATTGAATCTCTATGATATCTAATTGATCTTATACCAACACAACTACAATTATCATAAATATACGTATCTGATATTAATATAATTCTATTGTGCATTAATACAAGTGATCCAGTGTTAATATAAACATATATATAATTGATGACTTGTAAATAAATATACGATCAAACATTAATTACACACATTATATTAGTCCATACATGACCACATATAAGCACACGAGATCACATACTTACATACTAATATAATCACTTATATATTGATATAGATAAGATCATGTATTAATACATGCAGTATAATTCTTAATTAATAATATAAATATAATTATGCACAATTATCTATTAACACAATCAATCGTATATTAATATAAGTATAATTAATATAAATCATTTACATATCAATAAGAATCAATTACATATTAAATAAATAAATAATAATAATAATAATAATAATAATAACAACAACAACAACAACAACATTTTAATATTAAAATGTAAACACACTTATAATCATACAAACATAAGCGTGCATATTATCACTTAAAATATACACACATAAATATACATTCATATAAATACTTATAAAATGCAGTGACGATATAAACAAACATATTGTCAAATATTATACTACTAATAATGGTAATAATAATAATATCTATAATTACAGCAACACATATACCCTCATACAAAAAAAAAATGAGGTGTTACAAGTTTCACTATCATCCTAGAAAAGCAAACGTTGTGGCAGATGCCTTGAGTAGGAAGGTGCTTCATGCGTATGCTATGATGATCAGAGAGAGAGAACTCATCTAGCAGTTCAGAGATCTGAAGTTAGCTATAGAGGCATCTCCAGGGAAGCTCTGTGTGGGTATGATCACTGTGGAGAGTGATCTCTTGAATCAGATCAGAGAGAAACAGAGTGAGGATCAGTATCTCATGAGAGAAAGAGAAGCCGGACGGCAGGAGACCACGTCAGAGTTTGTAGAAGGACCAGATGGGATTCTGAGGTTCAAGGGCAGAATCTGTGTACCCAGTGATGCGGATCTAAGAAGGCTGATACTTGAGGAAGCTCACATGTGCAAGCTGAGTATGCATCCGGGGTCAACCAAAATGTACCAAGATTTAAAACGGATGTATTGGTGGCATGATATGAAGAGGGACGTTGCTAGTTTTGTATCGTCGTGTCTAGTGTGTCAGAAAGCGAAAGTGGAGCACCAAAGACCCGCGTAAATGCTGCAACCCTTAGATATTCCCGAATGGAAATGGGATGGCATCTCCATGGATTTTGTGACTAGTTTACCTAGGATGCCGAAGGGTTATGATGCTATTTGGGTGATCGTGGATCAACTCACAAAATCAGCACACTTTTTACCCATAAACATCAAGTACTCAATGGAGAAGTTGACCCAGCTTTATATCAGGGAGATCGTTAGGTTACACAGTGTACCATTTAGTCTTTAGAAGATCTGTTGAGAGCTTGTGTGCTTGAGCAATCAGGGAGCTGTGAAGGATTTTTGCCGCTGATAGAGTTCATCTACAACAACAGTTTTCATTAGCATGGGGATGGCACCCTACGAAGCTCTGTATGGGAGGCATTGTAAAGCACCGTTATGTTGGTACCAGGACGGAGAACACCTTACTCTAGGACCCGAGCTCATACTTCAGACTACGGAGAAGGTGAAGTTGATTCAAGATAAGATGAGGGCTACTCAAAGTAGACAAAAGGGATATGCGGACAAGAGGCGTCGATCGCTCGAGTTTCAGGAAGGGGACCACATATTCTTGAGAGTCACGCCCATGATTGGGATTGGTAGAGTAATAAAATCCAGGAAACTCACACCAAAATTCATTGGACCCTATCAAATCCTTCGTAGAGTTGGCCCAGTAGCATATCAAATTGCCTTACCCCCTTTTCTTTCAAATCTTCATGATGTATTTCATGTTTCGTAATTGCGAAAGTATATCCCTGATCCCATGCATGTCATAGAGCCTGATGCAGTACAATTAAAGGATAATCTAACTTTTGAGACTTCTCCCGTCAGGATCAAGGACCGAAGAATGAAGCAGCTTCGAGGGAAGGATATTGCTCTGGTAAAGGTCATCTGGAATGAAGCGTCCGGGGAGGCGACGTGGGAGCTGGAAGAGAATATGAAGGAGCAGTATCAGCAGTTGTTTTGATGTCCTCAAGTTTCGAGGACAAAACTTTTTGTTGTAGGGGAGTGTTGTAACACCCCCATTTCTGTAACTGTTTATGATCAACATTTAATTGTGATCACTACCTTATGTTTGATATGAATTATATATATATATATATATATATTAATGTTTATATGATGGTTTATATCCATGGTTCTGTTGTGGTAAAGTTTCTTTTGTCGTCAAGAGACGAAAAACCGATAAAAGTTCTATTTTGATCGTTATCGGGTAATTTCTCGTCTTGCGTGCCGGAGGCCGGGAAACGGGGAATTAAGTGAGATGTAATATTGAATTAAATTTTCCATTACCTTGTTGATTATTCCTAATGAAGAGAATTAGCTTTCTTAAAACCCAAAAATTTACCAAAAGTAGTAAAAACCAATTATCCATTTTTGGTAAAAACCCTAATTACCTAATTCATAACTAAATCATAATGTAACTATTCTTGTTACATTTAGCCAAGGTCATTCGGCCATGATGCTTGGGGAAGAGCCCAAAATCCTCCTTTTATCATATCCAAGAAAGTTAGGACACTAACCATTAATGGAAAAAGCAACTTAGCCATTTTTGGTGAATCTTGTCCTTAAGCCTTCCTTAAGCAACAACACACTCATCAACTTGAATCTTGGCCCTCCATTCTCTATGACCAAAATTGAATGAGGATTTTGAGTCCAAAAGGAGGGGAAGCTCGGCCTTTAGGTATCCAAGACACCGAAGTCACTATTCCATTCATTCTAACCTCTCACTTGAAAACACTAAAACTCCTAAGTTCTCTCTTCTCTCTCCTTTCTTCCTGGTTTCAGCCAGACCTGGTAAGTAGCCTTACTCAGCTTATTTCGTCACTCTAACTTCATATTCTTGTTTATCTCATTCATCTAAATAACTTTCCCCTTTGGAATTTCTTCATTTGAAGTTGTTTGCTTCAAGATATTTAAGAATCATTCAAGAAGGTTCAAGCTTCTTGAACTTGATTTTGAAACCTTGTTCAAGAGTAAGTTTCTAACTTAGTTCTTCTCTTTATTACTCTTGAGAACATCTTTATGTTATCATCCGCATGATGTTGAAAAATCATTGTGTCCTCATTATTTATGAAGTTGAAAAATCAAGTTTTTGACCTTGTTTGTTTCTCCTCTAGGTCACGGTTTTCATAGTGGTTTTGGTGACCAAGTTTTCATCTTCTACTCTTCAAGGAAGATTCACAAAGGTAATGGGGGAGTGAACCATATCACACCTTAAATGGTGGTGATAAAGGCCTCCTAATTTGTTGAAGGAAAACCCTAGATCTAGGGTTTCCTTATAAAGTTCTTTACTTTGTTGTCATTTTAAATTATGTGGCTGTGTTGATATGATGATTATGTTTATATGTGCAAGAAGAAAATTATTTTGGCATGGTAAAAAACTATTCTTAGGTCCAAAGATCTAAGGATAGGATTTTTGAATGATTTGGACTCATTTATGTTCTAAGTTGTCTTGATAACATGCTTATATGTTGATGTGATTATTCTACGCTACCTTGGATGTTGTTAAATGGCTGTATTTTGGTGGTATATTGTAACACCCCGATTTTCGAGTTTTTCTTTTAATCAGTATTTATGAACTTATATTTTATTCGAGGTCTTAGAAAGGGATATAAAATATTCCGAGACCATAATCATGCTCAGCGATATCGTAGGAAGTAGGATTAAGTTTTGAGTCGAAAACTCAAACGGAGTCCGGTCTGCGTTTCACACTGACAGTATGATTTTACTGCTCAGAAGACCTCAGATGGACCCATGAACTAGACAGTAAGTCTTAGAATTCGATTCTCAAAGTTTTGGTTAAATTTCATAAAAATTTCAAAAAAATCACTTCCTGACCTCCGTTCGAGCGAAATCTTCAATCGGGTGGAAAACGGAGCCGTGTATGGACTCACCAGGACCCGACAACGGATAATCTTGACATCACATCATGTCAACTCACTTGGGAGAGCATGCCAGAGTCGTCATGACGATCGGGAATTTCGGGACGCGAAATTACCAAAATACCCCTAACTTAAGTCTTTTCACCTTTTACCATTTTACCATTTTAACCAAATGACCTTTTTACCCTTAATGAGCTTTTAAGAAGGCTGGAACAGCCCTCTCAGCCCCTCATTCCACGCAGCCCAGCCCCTCAAGAGCAACCAAGAGCTTCATCTTCTTCCTCCTTGAAAACCTCCATTGAATCCTTGAGAAAACCTTGAAATCTTGTTGAAATCACTTGATTTCTTGACCAATCTTCCTCCATTTTAAGGTATGATCACTTCTATGGTCTCATATCTTCTTGAATCTCTTTCAATATCAAGATCAAAACCTCCATTTTCATGAAACTCATTCTTAGATCCAAAACTTTGAAAATCCATAGGAAATTGTAGGAAAATCCTTTGGAGGTGAAACCAAGTTCTTTGAACTCACCTCATCACCCTCTTTCTAAACCCAAGAGCTCATGATCCAAGTCTCATCCTAGCTCTAAAACCCCAAAGTGGCCGCAATCTAAGAGTGATGATGAATAGTGTTTTTCAACAAATTTTTGATTTCTAACTCTTGATTCCATCCTTAGCTTTCCTAGTGTCCTTGAATCCAAGTGATGGAAAACCAAATCAATTCCTAGCCTAGAGCCAAGAGCTTCATGGGGAAAATCCATGAGTGTTGTTTCACATTTTTTGAGTCATAGGACTTGAAATAGTGTTAACTAAGTTCATGAACCAACCATCCAAAAGTTTGGAACCAAATGAGATCCCTAACCCTTTTTACCTTTCATGGCCGAATCCTATTCCTTTTAGGGGAAGGAAAACTTGTGTTCTTATGTTATAGATTGATGTTGATTTGTCGTTTGAATTGAATTGTGTTTGATTGTTTTAGGCGACACGAACGGAACCGGAGCCGGTGCCGAGAACCGATCGAGTTTGCATTGAACTTCTTTTGTGAGGTAAAGGGAGGTAGTCATTTAAGTTTGAGTAGCTTCATAGTGCATGTTTGGTAAATGTATTATGATGACTTGATTGTTGAATTGGAGATGTGTTGGAATGATATTTGAAGTTGTTTTACTTAATGAAACATATTTGCACACTTGTTGATAATTTGTGGCATGGATGCCTTAGTTGATATATATATATATATACCCTGGATGAGCATAGGACTGGCTATATCTCGATAATTTATTAAAAGAATCGAAATCCTAAATCTATGTTTTGAAAACCGTGTTTTTAAATCAAAAAGTGATTTTTGGAAAACGTGTTGTTTTTCAAGAAAAGTTAAGTTCCCTTTTTGAAAAAGTTGTGTTCTTTTGAAAAGAAAAAGTGGTTTTGTGGAAAGTCGTGCAAAAAGTGTTTCGTTTCAGTAAAATATTTTAAAAAGACGTGGAACCTTTAGAAAAATGGTTTTGTTTCCGAAAAAGTGTTTTTCCCGGAAAATGTTCCCTTGATTTAAAAGATGTTTTATTTCAAGAAAACAAAAAGTGTATTTTGTTTCCCAAGGTTGTTGAATTAGAAAGATGATATTGAAGTCTCATGCATTATTATAACTGATGAACGTTTTTGAGACGTTGTATTGTATTATAGAAATACATGTTCATATAACTGTTTTTATGCTGTTTGTCGCCTGTGCTGCTATCGTGATAAACTTTATATGAGTATCTCACCTTTGCCTGTATGAGACGACCCCACTTACGTAGGATAATCCCATTAGACGCTTTCAAAACTTAACCTCACTCTCTCTGATACCTTAAAACACAGCAAAAAATTTTTCACTTCAACAGTTAAGCAGATAAGAACTTATCACAGTTCAAGAATTTCACATCAAAGTTTCTCCTAGAAGCCATGGCGTAAAAATAACAACAACAAACATAAACACCCCACTGGCCATGGTATAACTCACAAGTGACTCAAAGATACCTCTGAGATCTCTATCTATTTGAGAAGCGTTGACGCCACACTTGTTACTGACGATAGAGTACACCTTGGGTCAGCTTCACCTGCTGTAGCACTTCCGATGACCAATCGGAACTTCCGTCTTCGGATCACTATCCGGACAACCACATATATGTAAACATGGAGAAATATGCATAGGAGGTAAGAAACGCTACACTATCATACAAAAGGGAAATCACGTAGCATATAACAAATCAACATGTACAATAGTACACAATCAGCAAACACATCCATCTCTCGAGTTCAGCACAACAATCAACCTCAAAGTATCACCACTATGGATCATCGCCTATTCTACAATAGTCATCCTCAAAGTATCACAACTATGGATCATCGCCTATTCTACACATCACAATAGTCGACGTCAAAATATCACAACTAGAGATCACCATCAATTCTACAACAATCAACCTCAAAGTATCATATCTAGGGATCATCGCCTATTCTATATGCATAACTAAGTTCCTGGCCCTTGGAAATATTGTCCTTCAACTCAACTGTGAAGTAGTCATTTTCCAAGGTAGGAAGTCACCCTCCAACTATAAGGGCATAGAGTCGGTAGTCCAGGTTACTGGTTCCCAGGACGTCTCCCAGAACGTCCACCTCGACCTCGTGTGACAGTCACTCAAACTGCTATTGCGACCATACACATGGCTCCCTGTACACAACCACTCAAACTGCTGTTGCAGCTGTATACAGGTACCATTTCATATGATAGCCACTCAAACTGCTGTTGCAGCTATTCATACAACTCCTTGTGACAACCACTCAAACTGCTGTTGCAATTGTCACAAGTCCCGACCTCGCGTGATCACTGCTGGCAAGCTGCTGTGGCAAGTACACACACGTAACCCTATACACAACCACTCAAACTGCTGTTGCAGTTGTGTACCAGCATATATGATTGCAGTTAGTCATATAGCCCCCTTGTGACAACCACTCAATGTAACGCCCTGATTTTCACGTTTTCTAATTCTTCAGTGTTTTAATGTCTTTATTTTATTCGAGGTCTAAGGAATAGAAATAAAATATTCTGAGACCATAGTCATGCTCGACGATATCGTAGGAAGCTATGATTAAGTTTTGAGTCGAAAACTCAAACGGAGTCCGGTCTGCGTTTTTACACTGATAGTCTGATTTTACTGCTCAGAAGACCTCAGATGGACCCGTGAACGAGATAGTAAGTCTAGGAATTTGATGCTCTATGTTTTGGTTAAATTTCGTAAAAATTTCAGAAAAATCACTTCCTGATCTTCGTTCGGGCGGAATCCTCAATCGGGTGACGAACGGAGCCACATATGGATTTACCGGGACTCGCCAACAGATAATCTTGATATCACATCATCCCAGGACACTGGGATAGTATGCCAGATTCGTCATGATGTTCGGAAATATATGGACGCAAAATGACCAAAATGCCCCTAACCTTAGTCTTTTACACTTTGACCATTTTACCCTTTTGGGCAAATGACCTTTTTACCCTTAAGTGAGCTCTTAAGGGGCTGAACTCAGACCCTCACTCTCTCATTTTCGCACAGCCCCTCACCCTTTAGAGCTCCATAGTTGTTCTTGAGAGAAACTCCATTTTCATCCTTGAAAAGCTTGAGTTCTTGTTGGAATCACTTGATTCCTTGAGCAATATTCCTTCATTTCAAGGTAAGATCACTTCTATGACCTCTTAGCTTCTTGAATCTTTCTTTATTTCAAGATCAATCTTCATTTTCATGAAAAGAATTTCTTAGATCCAAAACTTTGAAAATCCATAGGAAATTGTAGAAAAATCCTTTTGAGGTAAGACCAAGTTCTTTGAACTCACATCATCCATCTCTACCTAAACCCAAGACCTTATGATTCAACTCTCATCATAACTCAAAAAGTACATTTTGGCCGAACTCTTTTGATGATGATTAATAGTGTTTTTCATCAATTTTTTATTCCTAACACTTGATTTCATCCTTAGCTTTCCTATGCCTTTGAATCCATCAATTTTTGGCTTTGATTGTTGTTTAATGTTTGATTGTTATGTTGTTGTAGTTGTTGACGATTACCAGGAGGTTCACAAACCGATCAACTGACTTTGATTCGGGAATCTGCTCATCAACAAGTATGGGGGGTGAACCTCATTCACACCAAGATGGTGGTAGTGAAGATGGTTGTTTAAGTTATGTCTAGGTGAAACCCTTTAGTTTGGGTTCACTTTTAATGGTTAAGTTGTGTTAAGTTCTCTTGGAGAACAATGTGTGATATTTGTAGTTATGCTTGTATGCCTTATCATATGTTTTATGATGATGTTGTCTAGGTGAGAAAATGATTTCTTGCATGATGAAAAACCTACTTTGATTACTAGATCAAGTATGGACTTTTGTGCTTATGTGCTTAAGTATGGACTTTTGTGCTTATGTGCTTAAGTATGGACTTTTGTGCTTAGGTGCTTAATTATGATGCAATGTTGTGTGTCATTGTTGATCATAATTGTGTAAGTTTTGTGAGCCATAATTTGATTAGTTGATGAAGTAAAACTTCATATTGGTTCCTAGTTGGCTTTTAGCCATGACCTTGAGAAAAGGAAGAACATGTGTAGTTCTTGAACAAATCAAGTTTTGATGTAAAGAAAGTGTTTTTAATAACCTATGTTTTTCAAAGAAAAACCTAAGTGACTTTGATCCGAAGATCAAACGGAATTAAATCTCAAAGTGTTTTCACCAAAGTGAAACATGTTTTATACCTTATCCTTAGTTCATCTAGTTAATCAAGTGACCCAAAATGAGAAAAGAAGTAGTTTCATGAAGAGAATCAAAATGGTTCCATAAGGTTAATGTCTTGTTTCAAGGCAATTTTCGCTAAGCGAATACAATTTCGCTGGGCGAAAACAGAGTAAATACAATTTAGGCATCACTGCCTTACTTTCGCTAAGCGAATTAATATTCGCTAAGCGAACCAAGCAAATTTTGCTACGCAAATTATGTCTCGCCGAGCGATCCAGAGGAGTCTCAAAAGAGGTATAACCGCCTCCATTTCGCTAAGCGAAATGGAGGCTTGCTAAGCGAATAAAGTGGACTTTCGCTAAGCGAAGTATGCTTCGCCGAGCGATACAGAGGAGTTTCAAGAAAGGTATTACTGCCTCATTTTCGCTAAGCGAATGTAATTCCGCTAAGCGAATTTCATGTTTCACAAAATGCAAAAAAATAGAGTAAGTGGTTTAAAAGTTGTTCAAATCAAATGAGTATCAATTGAGAAGTTGTTTTGGTTTACAAAGGAGTTTTAACTCAACTGTAAATTTTTACGCATTAAAAACCTAAGTTAAGTAATTGACTTAGAGTTAAAGACAAGGGATAATTAAGTATAATATGTGGTGAAACAAGACCATATACTATACCATTGATGACTTAGTTCATCAATGACTCCATAAGACATAAACACAAACATGAAACGTTTTGGGTTTTGAAACAGTAGTTCGATGACGGACCGGTGATTCGAACCCCGATCAGTCGTTCAATTGTTTCAGTCTTGTGATGACTCGATCCCGGAGGGATCACGAGATTTATCCGGTGGATAAAGGTTTTGTTTTTCAAAAGACACGTATAGTTCCTAAGGAAGAGAACCTCAGTAGACTTCGAGGTTTATTCGGGGGATAGACATTGCTTGATCGCATCTGCTTTGTGTAAGCATTGGCATTTCATTTGCATAGTTGTAAGGCCTTGAGCCTAGGAGTTGAGCTTACACCTTCATGCGGGTGCGAATCTTACGGTGACGATCTTCAATGGTCTTTTTGGAGGTATCAGGGTTGGAAGGGCATACATGTGACCAGTTAGTAGCTCTTCTGTGTCGTGGCGAATCCGTGCAATACACTAATATCCTCTACTAGATGTCGTACTTTTCATGTTTGGTCGAGAGTGTTTCCGTAAAGCCAGATACGTGCACGTTACGAATGTTGTAGCATCTTGCTCATGGCTGGCAGAAACCAGAACATGTCCTCCCATTCACTCTCTCTGAATGTTTTGTTAGCTCCATGGAGTAGGGGTCAGAGTAGTACCCAGTGACATTGACATTGAGTCATATACATTGCATTGCATTGCATGGCTATTGATGTTTACATTTACTGTTATACATCGCTGTATTGTTTAAGAATGCCTTCTATTATGCTGTTAAATGTTTAGCATGACATTATGTTGTTGACTGCTTAACATGATTTATATTGAGAACCTTTGTAAGCACGTTGGGTACGTTGTTACCCGGTGAGTCGTCCCGTTTTTATTACTGCTATTTTGTTGTGTTGATGAACGGAATCTCACCCATATCTGTATGTTTTCTGCTGGTACTTGCTGTTAGTGCTTGAAGAGTTGGACGTGATCGTGGTTCAGTCCAGTAGTCTCCTTGAGCCCGGAGGCAGACTCTTTTTGCTGTTTTAGTTTTTTTGTCGGCCAGACTATGTTAGTTTTTGTAGTACCTTTTAGGAGCTACGACTCCTAGTACTTATTGTATTTCTTATGTCAGTTATACATTAGACCTATGTCTGTATATAGTATTATTTCTGTTTCTGTTCTGTGTTTATTATACAACATGTTCTAGAAATGCATGGCGAACCTAAGTTCGTTTATTAGTATTATTTACCATTACTAATCCCATTACATCTTGCGAAAAGAAAAAAAAAACCGTATTTTCCGCATTAAATAATATTTTCGGCCTTATAAACGTTCAGGAATGTGACACTCGGGAAAGGGTGTTGCACTCAAACTGCTGTTGCAATTGTCACAAGTAATCCACCTCGTGTGATAACTGTTCAGACAGCTGTTGCAGTAAATCCCGCGGCTTTCCACCACAACAATGCAAATGTTATGATTATGCATCCATCATTTCAACAACAACTTAACTAATGCCTCAAAGCCCACATCCTCCAACTGCGAGGATGCCGCTCTCCAACTATGAGAGCCACTTACAACATAGATCCACAATCATTATCCTATAATTCCTAATAACATTTCAATCGTCATCCTATAATCCCTAACAACATTCCAATCATCTCCAAAGTCAATCAAGATCATGTCAATCACAACATATCACATGTCATAGTATAGTCGTAGATCATCATTATAAGCATGTCAAGATAGTAAATAAACATGTTATCATCACAGACATATCATCTAGCATATTATCATGTATGACATCATTTAATCATGTTATCCAACATCTCAAATAATCATGTTATCAATTACCACAAATAAGCACAAATAAAAATATATCACCACTAGTAGGGTTTGAGGAGCCCTACACATGTTAACAATTATATACTACGCCTATGATTCCCAGATATATGTAGGTTCTTCCCCCTCACTTGGTAATCCGTTCCCATACACTCTTATGTTCACGGACAGCCTTGACCCTCGATCTCATGAACGCGACAAGCGCAACCACAACCACTTCGAGCTCATCACGCAGCTCCCCGACACTTCCAAGGATAGAGAATAGCGACTGGACTTAGGAGAAGGCAGCTTCAAAAGTTAGCTCAAGAATCTAGGGAAAAAGGTACCAAAATAAAGGACACAGTGTGAACTCCATATCTCAAGTTAAAGACTTCTTATTGCAAATCCGAACGGTGAAGATGAATATCAACATGTCCAAAACTTCCTTCCCAAATTGCAACCCAATCCAACGGTTAACGAATCTCTAGCGAAGGTTTTACTGTCACAGGTTAGGTGATATACGGGATGAGTTTCTCACACACTAGGACCACGATGTAAGCTGCATATCTCCCACTCTAGACCTTGAACCGAAAATCCGAACGGTGAAACTAAATAACCACATGTTCGGAACCTTCTTACCAAGTTTGAGCATGATCCAACGGTTGATGAACTTATGCCAACGATCTTACTGAGATTGCTTCAACCATGCTTCAAGGCTTCCAACAATGGTTTCACTTTTGCTTCCACCTTGCCTTCTCTTTCTTCTAGCTCACGAAAATATGGAAGCTCATTCCATTATATTACTTCCTTCTCACTCTCATTCCAAGACTTTGAACATGAAGAAGAAAGAGAAGTGAAAGAGGATTGGATGAGGGGAACGGCGTGGCTATATATATAGGAAAGGTAAGGATGTGATAAAACTTACTTAAGGGCAAAAAGATCATTTCCTTTAGGGGCAAAATTGTCATTTTACACTAGGTCATCATGACTATGGTGAGTCACCTATGTGACTCAGCCCTTGTCATCATTACTATGGTGATGAGTCACCATGTAATAATTACATATGGATAAGGTGGTGAGGTGGCGTGAAAGCGACGTGAGGCTTATCCATTACCGGTTCTGGTGATCTAGTACGCAGACCGGGTTTCGTCAGAGTCTTCAACCCAAACCTTAACCATAATTATCTACTAGTAATGTAGAGTAAAACAATATCTGTGTGGTATCCAAAAAGTGGATACGTAGGGATAAAATCAAATACCAGACGAGAGATATGGTTCTTGAATGTGATTTGTCAATGGATGAGTTCATCACTATGACTTATCATCATCATGATTACTCTACCATGACTCATCATCATGAGTCATCCATGTCATGATTACTTGTCTAAAGTAGTCATGATTACTTCTTCAAAATATCTTGATATTTATAACTTTGCCACTATGACTCCGATAAGATTTGGATACTTTATCGATCTGGAAATTGAGATGTTACATTACCACCCCCCTTAAAAAGAATTTCGTCCTCGAAATTCGACGTATCTTACTGAAACACTAGTGTAGAAAACACTTTTAACATCGGTTAAAAATGACTTTTAACATCGGTTGTTTCAGGGATGTTAATACAGGCGATGTTAAAAGTGTGACTTTTAACATCGGTTATTGACCGATGTCAAAAGTCACTTTTAACATCGGTTCTAAACGTAGCCGATGTTAAAAGTGGACTTTTGACATCGGTTGAAAGCCACAACCGATGTTAAAAGTCACACATTTAACATCGGTTCTATGAACAACCGATGTTAAAAGTGTACTTTTCACATCGGTTGAATCCAGAACCGATGTCAAAAGTTATTTTTTTAAAAAAAATTTGGTTTTATTTCATAATTCCTTTTCCCCCTGCAGAGTCAGTACACACTATATATATATCCAGAATACAGAAATCAGTACAACAAATCCAGAAATCATAAACCCTTAACTTATAAATCTAATTTAAGATATTTAGTATAGTCAAAAAAGAATTGTACAAAATACTACCTCATGTCTTTAAACGCTCTGACAAAAGTAATCGAGGTCTGCGAATTTCAGCATGAAATTCATCATCTATATCCATGAAATCATCTTGTGGAACAGAAACAAATGTATTATGCATTCTGGCCACGAAGGAATGAATTAATATATCAATATCACATGAATTAACAGGAACATGTAGAAGATAGAGTAATACTAGTTGGACAATGTAGAATTCTGAATCTATTGCCCAGGGCAGTACGTAAAAGAGCGCACCTGATTGACAAATTTCTGTCTCCTTCACTAAAATGTGCATTGACAGCTTCATTAATATTACGCCTATGCTCCTAACAAGAAACAATATTTACAGATGATGAGGAGAGACCTAAACATACGGGCAAACAATATTTCCTGCAAACTCATTATAAAAGATTATACAATCTAACCATACGTTTGAAAATAAAAGAAACTAATACAAGCACAACTAATAAAAATATAATTCATCAAGCAATTTCGCAAAAAAAAAAAAATTAAAAAATATCGGGCAATAGTAATTATGATTGTATAATGATAGAAGCTCATTTATCAGGTTGACAAACAAAAGCATCTAGAGAATAAAAAATCCTGAATTTTTAGCAAACAAACAACAACCAAAAATCATTCCAAATGCACGTGGGTAACTGCGCACTATGCAATGCATAGAAAAAAACCTAACTATAACCAAATAATTATTTTATTTTCATTCAATTACAATTGAAATGCAGAATATAGTTTAAACGTGAAAGGATTCAAATAAAAAAGAAAAAGGAAGAAAGTTAACCTGGAGCTTTTGTACTGCGACTGCTTCGGATAAGCCCTCATGGTAGGATTTGAGGGTTTCGTCCAAAACAAGATAAATCCCTAAACCAAAACAAGAGAAATCCTTAAATCTAAACCAAAAAAGTAAACTAGAAACAAAAACAAATGAAGAAACGCGGTGGTGTGGAGGACTTACACTGGTAGGGATTATGGACCTCGTGGCTCGTGATGGTGTTCTCTTCTGGCGGTGGACCTCATGATGGTCAGGGTGGCTCACTCGGTGGACGACTAAAGAAATGCGGTTGCCAAACGGCGAGAATGAGGACTTGCACAGAACATAGATGATGAGTAGCGAGAGTGCCGTACACGATAAAGAGAGAAACGTGCGAGACTTAAATTTAAAATTTTGACATTTAACATCGGTTAGAAAAAGAACCGATGTTAAAACTCACTTTTCAACATCGGTTGCTTTTTAACCAATGTTAAAACTCACTTTTTAACATCGGTTAAAAAGCAACCGATGTTAAAAGTTTGTTCTATCAACCATTTATTTACAAGTTTGCCACCGCGTCTACTTTTAACATCGGTTTTAAAAATAACCGATGTTAAAAGTGTGTTTCCTCAACCATTTATTTACAAATTTGCCACCGTCTCCATTTTTAACATCGGTTTAGAAATAACCGATGTTAAATCCTGACGTGAAAAAGGTATTTTTCACTAGTGAAATTTAGTCCTTCAACTACTTGTCCCAACTTAACTTCCTCAAACCAAACTCACACTTGTCCCACTTGGCAAACTACTATCCTTCTTACAAGATCTGAGGAATCATCTGAAGTCGTTCTACTTGCCTCTCATAATCTCGTAAATGGAAGAGAAAGTTGTAAAGAAAGATATTAACGAATGACAAGGAGGATGAAAATAGATACATGTCTCATGTTAAACATCAAAAGAAAATTGACCAAATTAAGAATATGAGAGGAGATCTAAAACCGCAAAAAGGATTTCCAATAGGGTATGGATTGTGAGAATGGCCGGCTACATAATCACAATCACAACTCTACTAGAGTTCCTTCCTCCCAAGAGATCTCTTACTAGGTTGACAATCGAAATTCCCAATATTCTCAACGAACAAAAAGTTGAACTGCGACGGCTTCCTTTTCCAAGAAAGTACACAACTAAGGATCTTCCACTCTGCTTCACCTCTCGGATTCTGCCTCTATCCCACTCTCAATGTGGGAAATCTCACCGTTACCATTTCTGGGTTTAACGGTACCCTCTGTGGCCTTTTTGCCACGTCGTCTACCTCGTCCGCAAGCCATTAATTTCTTTTTAAAAGAAATTATCAGCCCATATTTGTAAGACAAACAACACTATATGCCTTACAAACGCTTGAAACAGTTATCACTGTTGATAACTCGCGCGTATCGAATACTCTACCCAGTTTCTAAACATAGTCAATACCTAATGCGGGTTCGACTAGACACGGCCAGTAACAACTTCCTAGACCACACAGTCCGGATAGAACCGAACTGCTCTGATACCATAACAATGAGACGACCCCACTTACGTAGGATAATCCCATTAGACGCTTTCAAAACTTAACCTCACTCTCTTTGATACCTTAAAACACAGCAAAAATTTTTTCACTTCAACAGTTAAGCAGATAAGAACTTATCACAGTTCAAGAATTTCACATCAAAGTTTCGCCTGGAAGCCATGGCGTAAAAATAACAACAACAAACATAAACACCCCACTGGCCATGGTACAACTTACAAGAGACTCAAAGATACCTCTGAGATCTCTATCTATTTGAGAAGCGCTGACGCCACACTTGTTACTGACGATAGAGTACACCTTGGGTCAGCTTCACCTGCTGTAGCGCTTCCGATGACCAATCGGAACTTCTGTCTTCGGATCACTATCCGGACAACCACATATATGTAAACATGGAGAAATATGCATAGGAGGTAAGAAACGCTACACTATCATACAAAAGGGAAATCACGTAGCATATAACAAATCAACATGTACAATAGCACACAATCAACAAATACATCCATCTCTCGAGTTCAGCACAACAATCAACCTCAAAGTATCACCACTATGGATCATCGCCTATTCTACAACAGTCATCCTCAAAGTATCACAACTATGGATCATCGCCTATTCTACACATCACAATAGTCGACGTCAGAATATCACAAATAGAGATCACCATCAATTCTACAACAATCAACCTCAAAGTATCATATATACGGATCATCACCTATTCTATATGCACAACTAAGTTCCTGGCCCCTGGAAATACTGTCCTTCAACTCAACTGTGAAGTAGTCATTTTCCAAGGTAGGAAGTCACCCTCCAACTATAAGGGCATAGAGTCGGTAGTCCAGGTTACTGGTTCCTAGGACGTCTCCCAGAACGTCCACCTCGACCTCGTGTGACAGTCACTCAAACTGCTGTTGCGACCATACACACGGCTCCCTGTACACAACCACTCAAACTGCTGTTGCAGCTGTATACAGGTACCAGCTCATATGATAGCCACTCAAACTGTTGTTGCAGCTATATATACAGCTCCTTGTGACAACCACTCAAACTGCTGTTGCAATTGTCACAAGTCCCGACCTCGCGTGATCACTGCTGGCAAGCTGCTGTGGCAAGTTGTGTACCAGCATATATGATTGCAGTTAGTCATATAGCCCCTTGTGACAACCACTCAAACTGCTATTGCAATTGTCACAAGTAATCCACCTCGTGTGTTAACTGTTCAGACAGCTGTTGCAGTAAATCCCACGGCTTTCCACCACAACAATGCAAATGTTATGATTATGCATCCATCATTTCAACAACAACTTAACTAATGCCTCAAAGCCCACATCCTCCAACTGCGAGGATGCCGCTCTCCAACTATGAGAGCCACTTACAACATAAATCCACAATCATTATCATATAATTCCTAATAAGATTTCAATCGTCATCCTATAATCCCTAACAACATTCCAATCATCTCCAAAGTCAATCAAGATCATGTCCATCACAACATATCACATGTCATAGTATAGTCATAGATCATCATTATAAGCATGTCAAGATAGTAAAGAAACATGTTATCATCACAGACATATCATCTAGCATATTATCATGTACGACATCATTTAATCATGTTATCCAACATCTCAAATAATCATGTTATCAATTACCACAAGTAAGCACAAATAAAAATATATCACCACTAGTAGGGTTTAAGGAGCCCTACACATGTTAAAAATTATATACTACGCCTATGATTCCCAGATATATGTAGGTTCTTCCCCCTCACTTGGTAATCTGTTCCCGTAAACTCTTATGTTCACGGACAGCCTTGACCCTCGATCTCATGAACGCGACAAGCGCAACCACAACCACTGCGAGCTCACCACGCAGCTCCCCGACATTTCCAAGGATAGAGAACAGCGGCTGGACTTAGGAGAAGGCAGCTTCAAAAGTTAGCTCAAGAATCTAGGGAAAAAGGTACCAAAATAAAGAACACGGTGTGAACTCCATATCTCGAGTTAAAGACTTCCTCTTGGAAATCCGAACGGTGAAGATGAATATCAACGTGTCCAAAACTTCCTTCCCAAATTTCAACCCAATCCAACGGTTAACGAATATCTGGCAAGGGTTTTACTGTCGTAGGTTAGGTGATATACGGGATGAGTTTCTCACACACTAGGACCACGATGTAAGCTGCATATCTCCCACTCTAGACCTTGAAACGAAACTCCGAACGGTGAAACTAAATAACCACATGTTCGGAACCTTCTTACAAGTTTGAGCATGATCCAACGGTTGATGAACTTATGCCAACGATCTAACTGAGACTGCTTCAACCAAGCTTCAAGGCTTCCAACAATGGTTTCACTTTTGCTTCCACCTTGCCTTCTCTTTCTTCTAGCTCACGAAAATATGGAAGCTCATTCCATTATATTACTTCCTTCTCACTCTCATTCCATTATATTACTACCTCCTAGATGATGAAGATAATCAAGCTTGTCAAGTTTACTTCTCAACGTTCTTGAAGAATGGAGAGAAATTGAAGTAGGAACCTTGAAGACTTTGAACATGAAGAAGAAAGAGAAGTGAAAGAGGAATGGATGAGGGGAATGGCATGGCTATATATATAGGAAAGGTAAGGATGTGATAAAACTTACTTAAGGGCAAAAAGGTCATTTCCTTTAGGGGCAAAATTGTCATTTTACACTAGGTCATCATGACTATGGTGAGTCACCTATGTGACTCACCCCTTGTCATCATTACTATGGTGATGAGTCACAATGTAATAATTACATATGGATAAGGTGGTGAGGTGTCTAGGTGAGGTGGCGTGAAAGCGAAGTGAGGCTTATCCATTACCGGTTCCGGTGATCTCGTACGCAAACCGGGTTTCGTCAGAGTCTTCATCCCCAAACCTTAACCATAATTATCTACTAGTAATGTAGAGTAAAACAATATCTGTGTGGTATCCAACAAGTGGATACGTGGGGATAAAATCAAATACCAGACGAGAGATGTGGTTCTTGAATGTGATTTGTCAATGGATGTGTTCATCACTATGACTTATCATCATCCACTATGACTTATCATCATCATGATTACTCTACCATGACTCATCATCATGAGTCATCCATGTCATGATTACTTGTCTAAAGTAGTCATGATTACTTCTCCAAAATATCTTGATATTTATAACTTTCCCACTATGACTCCGATAAGATTTGGATACTTTACCGATCTGAAAATTGGGATGCTACACTGTACATGTTGGACACCTTCTTGTGTTTTTGGAACACATGTACAAATGTTGATCATAGGTCCCCGCGGAGACGTGAGGACTCGAACGATGGAAACTTCTGAAGGAGCCGACATTGGGTTGTACCCCAATGGCTACTTTTAGCCGACCAGCTTAGGAGTCTTTTGTCTTTGAACAGTCTTATATTATATTACTGCTCGCATGTTGATATTATTTCTAAGTCTGTAATATGTTATACATTAGACCAGGTTTTACGTTATGTTTATGTTTTTATGAACAGTGAATATCAATGAGTGATATGAAATTTATTTCTTTGCCTTGAGTTGTTTGCCTATGCATGTAGAAAATTTTCAGAACCGCGTTTTCGAACGTAGCTACTTAATTAAAGTATTTTCCGAAAGCAACCTGTGTTTTATTTTCTTGTTTTATTCCGCATTAGAGTCCGTGTACATAGCACCCGCGAGGGGGTGTTACATTAGTGGTATCAGAGCTGGTCGAGTCTTTCGGGAATCCTTGGGAAGTGAGTCTGTTACGTTTATGTTGTGTGATCTCTGTGAACCTTGTTTGAATTGTTTCTCTCTTGAAGCAATGTGTGTTGACACACTAGTTTTGATTTATGTTTCCTTATTAAGGTATGTTTCGTTTGCCTTGTAGGGAGACATGAATCTTAGATGTGGTCGTGGTGGAGGTCGCAGCACTACTGACAACAATGCTGATGACAACAACATGAATCGGGCTATCCAGGCCATGGCTGATATGGTGGCTGCTGTTGCTCGACAGACACCAACGATGGCTCAACAGAATCAACAGAACCAACAAAGAGCTGATCTTGTTGCTGGTGCCAGAGGGTTAGTTGATTTTCGACGTCATGATCCTCCACAGTTTCACGGGGACTGTGACCCGGAAAAGGCTGACCTGTGGCTACAAGAAATAGAGAAGATTTTTGCTGTTCTGCACTGCCTCGAAGGAGTGAAGGTGGACTATGCCACATTCCTATTCCTGGGTGACGCAGAGTATTGGTGGGGAGGAACCAGACAACTGCTGAAAGCCAACAACCAAGACATCACTTGGGGAGTATTTTGCACCAAGTTTCTGGACAAGTACTTTCCCCAAAGTTCCAGAACGGAGAAAGAGCAGGAATTTCTGAAGCTGCAGTAGAGGGATATGTCTGTTGGGGAATATGCGGCGAAGTTTGAATCACTCGCCAAATATTTTCGCTTTTTCCAAGCTCAGCCAGACGAGGAATGGAAATGTGAGAGATTCAAAGGCGGTCTACGCTTCGAGATCAAGGAGTCGGTGTTACCACTGGAGATCCGTACTTTCCAAGCTCTGGTGGAGAAACTCCATTTTCATCCTTGAAAAGCTTGAGTTCTTGTTGGAATCACTTGATTCCTTGAGCAATATTCCTTCATTTCAAGGTAAGATCACTTCTATGACCTCTTAGCTTCTTGAATCTTTCTTTATTTCAAGATCAATCTTCATTTTCATGAAAAGAATTTCTTAGATCCAAAACTTTGAAAATCCATAGGAAATTGTAGAAAAATCCTTTTGAGGTAAGACCAAGTTCTTTGAACTCACATCATCCATCTCTACCTAAACCCAAGACCTTATGATTCAACTCTCATCATAACTCAAAAAGTACATTTTGGCCGAACTCTTTTGATGATGATTAATAGTGTTTTTCATTAATTTTTTATTCCGAACACTTGATTTCATCCTTAGCTTTCCTATGCCTTTGAATCCATCAATTTTTGGCTTTGATTGTTGTTTAATGTTTGATTGTTATGTTGTTGTAGTTGTTGACGATTACCAGGAGGTTCACAAACCGATCAACTGACTTTGATTCGGGAATCTGCTCATCAACAAGTATGGGGGGTGAACCTCATTCACACCAAGATGGTGGTAGTGAAGATGGTTGTTTAAGTTATGTCTAGGTGAAACCCTTTAGTTTGGGTTCACTTTTAATGGTTAAGTTGTGTTAAGTTCTCTTGGAGAACAATGTGTGATATTTGTAGTTATGCTTGTATGCCTTATCATATGTTTTATGATGATGTTGTCTAGGTGAGAAAATGATTTCTTGCATGATGAAAAACCTACTTTGATTACTAGATCAAGTATGGACTTTTGTGCTTATGTGCTTAAGTATGGACTTTTGTGCTTATGTGCTTAAGTATGGACTTTTGTGCTTAGGTGCTTAATTATGATGCAATGTTGTGTGTCATTGTTGATCATAATTGTGTAAGTTTTGTGAGCCATAATTTGATTAGTTGATGAAGTAAAACTTCATATTGGTTCCTAGTTGGCTTTTAGCCATGACCTTGAGAAAAGGAAGAACATGTGTAGTTCTTGAACAAATCAAGTTTTGATGTAAAGAAAGTGTTTTTAATAACCTATGTTTTTCAAAGAAAAACCTAAGTGACTTTGATCCGAAGATCAAACGGAATTAAATCTCAAAGTGTTTTCACCAAAGTGAAACATGTTTTATACCTTATCCTTAGTTCATCTAGTTAATCAAGTGACCCAAAATGAGAAAAGAAGTAGTTTCATGAAGAGAATCAAAATGGTTCCATAAGGTTAATGTCTTGTTTCAAGGCAATTTTCGCTAAGCGAATACAATTTCGCTGGGCGAAAACAGAGTAAATACAATTTAGGCATCACTGCCTTACTTTCGCTAAGCGAATTAATATTCGCTAAGCGAACCAAGCAAATTTTGCTACGCAAATTATGTCTCGCCGAGCGATCCAGAGGAGTCTCAAAAGAGGTATAACCGCCTCCATTTCGCTAAGCGAAATGGAGGCTCGCTAAGCGAATAAAGTGGACTTTCGCTAAGCGAAGTATGCTTCGCCGAGCGATACAGAGGAGTTTCAAGAAAGGTATTACTGCCTCATTTTCGCTAAGCGAATGTAATTCCGCTAAGCGAATTTCATGTTTCACAAAATGCAAAAAAATAGAGTAAGTGGTTTAAAAGTTGTTCAAATCAAATGAGTATCAATTGAGAAGTTGTTTTGGTTTACAAAGGAGTTTTAACTCAACTGTAAATTTTTACGCATTAAAAACCTAAGTTAAGTAATTGACTTAGAGTTAAAGACAAGGGATAATTAAGTATAATATGTGGTGAAACAAGACCATATACTATACCATTGATGACTTAGTTCATCAATGACTCCATAAGACATAAACACAAACATGAAACGTTTTGGGTTTTGAAACAGTAGTTCGATGACGGACCGGTGATTCGAACCCCGATCAGTCGTTCAATTGTTTCAGTCTTGTGATGACTCGATCCCGGAGGGATCACGAGATTTATCCGGTGGATAAAGGTTTTGTTTTTCAAAAGACACGTATAGTTCCTAAGGAAGAGAACCTCAGTAGACTTCGAGGTTTATTCGGGGGATAGACATTGCTTGATCGCATCTGCTTTGTGTAAGCATTGGCATTTCATTTGCATAGTTGTAAGGCCTTGAGCCTAGGAGTTGAGCTTACACCTTCATGCGGGTGCGAATCTTACGGTGACGATCTTCAATGGTCTTTTTGGAGGTATCAGGGTTGGAAGGGCATACATGTGACCAGTTAGTAGCTCTTCTGTGTCGTGGCGAATCCGTGCAATACACTAATATCCTCTACTAGATGTCGTACTTTTCATGTTTGGTCGAGAGTGTTTCCGTAAAGCCAGATACGTGCACGTTACGAATGTTGTAGCATCTTGCTCATGGCTGGCAGAAACCGGAACATGTCCTCCCATTCACTCTCTCTGAATGTTTTGTTAGCTCCATGGAGTAGGGGTCAGAGTAGTACCCAGTGACATTGACATTGAGTCATATACATTGCATTGCATTGCATGGCTATTGATGTTTACATTTACTGTTATACATCGCTGTATTGTTTAAGAATGCCTTCTATTATGCTGTTAAATGTTTAGCATGACATTATGTTGTTGACTGCTTAACATGATTTATATTGAGAACCTTTGTAAGCACGTTGGGTACGTTGTTACCCGGTGAGTCGTCCCGTTTTTATTACTGCTATTTTGTTGTGTTGATGAACGGAATCTCACCCATATCTGTATGTTTTCTGCTGGTACTTGCTGTTAGTGCTTGAAGAGTTGGACGTGATCGTGGTTCAGTCCAGTAGTCTCCTTGAGCCCGGAGGCAGACTCTTTTTGCTGTTTTAGTTTTTTTGTCGGCCAGACTATGTTAGTTTTTGTAGTACCTTTTAGGAGCTACGACTCCTAGTACTTATTGTATTTCTTATGTCAGTTATACATTAGACCTATGTCTGTATATAGTATTATTTCTGTTTCTGTTCTGTGTTTATTATACAACATGTTCTAGAAATGCATGGCGAACCTAAGTTCGTTTATTAGTATTATTTACCATTACTAATCCCATTACATCTTGCGAAAAGAAAAAAAAAACCGTATTTTCCGCATTAAATAATATTTTCGGCCTTATAAACGTTCAGGAATGTGACACTCGGGAAAGGGTGTTGCACTCAAACTGCTGTTGCAATTGTCACAAGTAATCCACCTCGTGTGATAACTGTTCAGACAGCTGTTGCAGTAAATCCCGCGGCTTTCCACCACAACAATGCAAATGTTATGATTATGCATCCATCATTTCAACAACAACTTAACTAATGCCTCAAAGCCCACATCCTCCAACTGCGAGGATGCCGCTCTCCAACTATGAGAGCCACTTACAACATAGATCCACAATCATTATCCTATAATTCCTAATAACATTTCAATCGTCATCCTATAATCCCTAACAACATTCCAATCATCTCCAAAGTCAATCAAGATCATGTCAATCACAACATATCACATGTCATAGTATAGTCGTAGATCATCATTATAAGCATGTCAAGATAGTAAATAAACATGTTATCATCACAGACATATCATCTAGCATATTATCATGTATGACATCATTTAATCATGTTATCCAACATCTCAAATAATCATGTTATCAATTACCACAAATAAGCACAAATAAAAATATATCACCACTAGTAGGGTTTGAGGAGCCCTACACATGTTAACAATTATATACTACGCCTATGATTCCCAGATATATGTAGGTTCTTCCCCCTCACTTGGTAATCCGTTCCCATACACTCTTATGTTCACGGACAGCCTTGACCCTCGATCTCATGAACGCGACAAGCGCAACCACAACCACTTCGAGCTCATCACGCAGCTCCCCGACACTTCCAAGGATAGAGAATAGCGACTGGACTTAGGAGAAGGCAGCTTCAAAAGTTAGCTCAAGAATCTAGGGAAAAAGGTACCAAAATAAAGGACACAGTGTGAACTCCATATCTCAAGTTAAAGACTTCTTATTGCAAATCCGAACGGTGAAGATGAATATCAACATGTCCAAAACTTCCTTCCCAAATTGCAACCCAATCCAACGGTTAACGAATCTCTAGCGAAGGTTTTACTGTCACAGGTTAGGTGATATACGGGATGAGTTTCTCACACACTAGGACCACGATGTAAGCTGCATATCTCCCACTCTAGACCTTGAACCGAAAATCCGAACGGTGAAACTAAATAACCACATGTTCGGAACCTTCTTACCAAGTTTGAGCATGATCCAACGGTTGATGAACTTATGCCAACGATCTTACTGAGATTGCTTCAACCATGCTTCAAGGCTTCCAACAATGGTTTCACTTTTGCTTCCACCTTGCCTTCTCTTTCTTCTAGCTCACGAAAATATGGAAGCTCATTCCATTATATTACTTCCTTCTCACTCTCATTCCAAGACTTTGAACATGAAGAAGAAAGAGAAGTGAAAGAGGATTGGATGAGGGGAACGGCGTGGCTATATATATAGGAAAGGTAAGGATGTGATAAAACTTACTTAAGGGCAAAAAGGTCATTTCCTTTAGGGGCAAAATTGTCATTTTACACTAGGTCATCATGACTATGGTGAGTCACCTATGTGACTCAGCCCTTGTCATCATTACTATGGTGATGAGTCACCATGTAATAATTACATATGGATAAGGTGGTGAGGTGGCGTGAAAGCGACGTGAGGCTTATCCATTACCGGTTCTGGTGATCTAGTACGCAGACCGGGTTTCGTCAGAGTCTTCAACCCAAACCTTAACCATAATTATCTACTAGTAATGTAGAGTAAAACAATATCTGTGTGGTATCCAAAAAGTGGATACGTAGGGATAAAATCAAATACCAGACGAGAGATATGGTTCTTGAATGTGATTTGTCAATGGATGAGTTCATCACTATGACTTATCATCATCATGATTACTCTACCATGACTCATCATCATGAGTCATCCATGTCATGATTACTTGTCTAAAGTAGTCATGATTACTTCTTCAAAATATCTTGATATTTATAACTTTGCCACTATGACTCCGATAAGATTTGGATACTTTATCGATCTGGAAATTGAGATGTTACATTACCACCCCCCTTAAAAAGAATTTCGTCCTCGAAATTCGACGTATCTTACTGAAACACTAGTGTAGAAAACACTTTTAACATCGGTTAAAAATGACTTTTAACATCGGTTGTTTCAGGGATGTTAATACAGGCGATGTTAAAAGTGTGACTTTTAACATCGGTTATTGACCGATGTCAAAAGTCACTTTTAACATCGGTTCTAAACGTAGCCGATGTTAAAAGTGGACTTTTGACATCGGTTGAAAGCCACAACCGATGTTAAAAGTCACACATTTAACATCGGTTCTATGAACAACCGATGTTAAAAGTGTACTTTTCACATCGGTTGAATCCAGAACCGATGTCAAAAGTTATTTTTTTAAAAAAAATTTGGTTTTATTTCATAATTCCTTTTCCCCCTGCAGAGTCAGTACACACTATATATATATCCAGAATACAGAAATCAGTACAACAAATCCAGAAATCATAAACCCTTAACTTATAAATCTAATTTAAGATATTTAGTATAGTCAAAAAAGAATTGTACAAAATACTACCTCATGTCTTTAAACGCTCTGACAAAAGTAATCGAGGTCTGCGAATTTCAGCATGAAATTCATCATCTATATCCATGAAATCATCTTGTGGAACAGAAACAAATGTATTATGCATTCTGGCCACGAAGGAATGAATTAATATATCAATATCACATGAATTAACAGGAACATGTAGAAGATAGAGTAATACTAGTTGGACAATGTAGAATTCTGAATCTATTGCCCAGGGCAGTACGTAAAAGAGCGCACCTGATTGACAAATTTCTGTCTCCTTCACTAAAATGTGCATTGACAGCTTCATTAATATTACGCCTATGCTCCTAACAAGAAACAATATTTACAGATGATGAGGAGAGACCTAAACATACGGGCAAACAATATTTCCTGCAAACTCATTATAAAAGATTATACAATCTAACCATACGTTTGAAAATAAAAGAAACTAATACAAGCACAACTAATAAAAATATAATTCATCAAGCAATTTCGCAAAAAAAAAAAAATTAAAAAATATCGGGCAATAGTAATTATGATTGTATAATGATAGAAGCTCATTTATCAGGTTGACAAACAAAAGCATCTAGAGAATAAAAAATCCTGAATTTTTAGCAAACAAACAACAACCAAAAATCATTCCAAATGCACGTGGGTAACTGCGCACTATGCAATGCATAGAAAAAAACCTAACTATAACCAAATAATTATTTTATTTTCATTCAATTACAATTGAAATGCAGAATATAGTTTAAACGTGAAAGGATTCAAATAAAAAAGAAAAAGGAAGAAAGTTA
The DNA here is from genome assembly GCA_039655645.1 of Ammopiptanthus mongolicus. Taxonomy (NCBI): domain Eukaryota; kingdom Viridiplantae; phylum Streptophyta; class Magnoliopsida; order Fabales; family Fabaceae; genus Ammopiptanthus; species Ammopiptanthus mongolicus. The sequence goes on from CM077350.1 coordinate 29,842,513, forward strand.
ACCTGGAGCTTTTGTACTGCGACTGCTTCGGATAAGCCCTCATGGTAGGATTTGAGGGTTTCGTCCAAAACAAGATAAATCCCTAAACCAAAACAAGAGAAATCCTTAAATCTAAACCAAAAAAGTAAACTAGAAACAAAAACAAATGAAGAAACGCGGTGGTGTGGAGGACTTACACTGGTAGGGATTATGGACCTCGTGGCTCGTGATGGTGTTCTCTTCTGGCGGTGGACCTCATGATGGTCAGGGTGGCTCACTCGGTGGACGACTAAAGAAATGCGGTTGCCAAACGGCGAGAATGAGGACTTGCACAGAACATAGATGATGAGTAGCGAGAGTGCCGTACACGATAAAGAGAGAAACGTGCGAGACTTAAATTTAAAATTTTGACATTTAACATCGGTTAGAAAAAGAACCGATGTTAAAACTCACTTTTCAACATCGGTTGCTTTTTAACCAATGTTAAAACTCACTTTTTAACATCGGTTAAAAAGCAACCGATGTTAAAAGTTTGTTCTATCAACCATTTATTTACAAGTTTGCCACCGCGTCTACTTTTAACATCGGTTTTAAAAATAACCGATGTTAAAAGTGTGTTTCCTCAACCATTTATTTACAAATTTGCCACCGTCTCCATTTTTAACATCGGTTTAGAAATAACCGATGTTAAATCCTGACGTGAAAAAGGTATTTTTCACTAGTGAAATTTAGTCCTTCAACTACTTGTCCCAACTTAACTTCCTCAAACCAAACTCACACTTGTCCCACTTGGCAAACTACTATCCTTCTTACAAGATCTGAGGAATCATCTGAAGTCGTTCTACTTGCCTCTCATAATCTCGTAAATGGAAGAGAAAGTTGTAAAGAAAGATATTAACGAATGACAAGGAGGATGAAAATAGATACATGTCTCACGTTAAACATCAAAAGAAAATTGACCAAATTAAGAATATGAGAGGAGATCTAAAACCGCAAAAAGGATTTCCAATAGGGTATGGATTGTGAGAATGGCCGGCTACATAATCACAATCACAACTCTACTAGAGTTCCTTCCTCCCAAGAGATCTCTTACTAGGTTGACAATCGAAATTCCCAATATTCTCAACGAACAAAAAGTTGAACTGCGACGGCTTCCTTTTCCAAGAAAGTACACAACTAAGGATCTTCCACTCTGCTTCACCTCTCGGATTCTGCCTCTATCCCACTCTCAATGTGGGAAATCTCACCGTTACCATTTCTGGGTTTAACGGTACCCTCTGTGGCCTTTTTGCCACGTCGTCTACCTCGTCCGCAAGCCATTAATTTCTTTTTAAAAGAAATTATCAGCCCATATTTGTAAGACAAACAACACTATATGCCTTACAAACGCTTGAAACAGTTATCACTGTTGATAACTCGCGCGTATCGAATACTCTACCCAGTTTCTAAACATAGTCAATACCTAATGCGGGTTCGACTAGACACGGCCAGTAACAACTTCCTAGACCACACAGTCCGGATAGAACCGAACTGCTCTGATACCATAACAATGAGACGACCCCACTTACGTAGGATAATCCCATTAGACGCTTTCAAAACTTAACCTCACTCTCTTTGATACCTTAAAACACAGCAAAAAAATTTTCACTTCAACAGTTAAGCAGATAAGAACTTATCACAGTTCAAGAATTTCACATCAAAGTTTCGCCTGGAAGCCATGGCGTAAAAATAACAACAACAAACATAAACACCCCACTGGCCATGGTACAACTTACAAGAGACTCAAAGATACCTCTGAGATCTCTATCTATTTGAGAAGCGCTGACGCCACACTTGTTACTGACGATAGAGTACACCTTGGGTCAGCTTCACCTGCTGTAGCGCTTCCGATGACCAATCGGAACTTCTGTCTTCGGATCACTATCCGGACAACCACATATATGTAAACATGGAGAAATATGCATAGGAGGTAAGAAACGCTACACTATCATACAAAAGGGAAATCACGTAGCATATAACAAATCAACATGTACAATAGCACACAATCAACAAATACATCCATCTCTCGAGTTCAGCACAACAATCAACCTCAAAGTATCACCACTATGGATCATCGCCTATTCTACAACAGTCATCCTCAAAGTATCACAACTATGGATCATCGCCTATTCTACACATCACAATAGTCGACGTCAGAATATCACAAATAGAGATCACCATCAATTCTACAACAATCAACCTCAAAGTATCATATATACGGATCATCACCTATTCTATATGCACAACTAAGTTCCTGGCCCCTGGAAATACTGTCCTTCAACTCAACTGTGAAGTAGTCATTTTCCAAGGTAGGAAGTCACCCTCCAACTATAAGGGCATAGAGTCGGTAGTCCAGGTTACTGGTTCCTAGGACGTCTCCCAGAACGTCCACCTCGACCTCGTGTGACAGTCACTCAAACTGCTGTTGCGACCATACACACGGCTCCCTGTACACAACCACTCAAACTGCTGTTGCAGCTATATACAGGTACCAGCTCATATGATAGCCACTCAAACTGTTGTTGCAGCTATATATACAGCTCCTTGTGACAACCACTCAAACTGCTGCTGCAATTGTCACAAGTCCCGACCTCGCGTGATCACTGCTGGCAAGCTGCTGTGGCAAGTTGTGTACCAGCATATATGATTGCAGTTAGTCATATAGCCCCTTGTGACAACCACTCAAACTGCTATTGCAATTGTCACAAGTAATCCACCTCGTGTGTTAACTGTTCAGACAGCTGTTGCAGTAAATCCCACGGCTTTCCACCACAACAATGCAAATGTTATGATTATGCATCCATCATTTCAACAACAACTTAACTAATGCCTCAAAGCCCACATCCTCCAACTGCGAGGATGCCGCTCTCCAACTATGAGAGCCACTTACAACATAGATCCACAATCATTATCATATAATTCCTAATAAGATTTCAATCGTCATCCTATAATCCCTAACAACATTCCAATCATCTCCAAAGTCAATCAAGATCATGTCAATCACAACATATCACATGTCATAGTATAGTCATAGATCATCATTATAAGCATGTCAAGATAGTAAAGAAACATGTTATCATCACAGACATATCATCTAGCATATTATCATGTACGACATCATTTAATCATGTTATCCAACATCTCAAATAATCATGTTATCAATTACCACAAGTAAGCACAAATAAAAATATATCACCACTAGTAGGGTTTAAGGAGCCCTACACATGTTAAAAATTATATACTACGCCTATGATTCCCAGATATATGTAGGTTCTTCCCCCTCACTTGGTAATCTGTTCCCGTAAACTCTTATGTTCACGGACAGCCTTGACCCTCGATCTCATGAACGCGACAAGCGCAACCACAACCACTGCGAGCTCACCACGCAGCTCCCCGACATTTCCAAGGATAGAGAACAGCGGCTGGACTTAGGAGAAGGCAGCTTCAAAAGTTAGCTCAAGAATCTAGGGAAAAAGGTACCAAAATAAAGAACACGGTGTGAACTCCATATCTCGAGTTAAAGACTTCCTCTTGGAAATCCGAACGGTGAAGATGAATATCAACGTGTCCAAAACTTCCTTCCCAAATTTCAACCCAATCCAACGGTTAACGAATATCTGGCAAGGGTTTTACTGTCGTAGGTTAGGTGATATACGGGATGAGTTTCTCACACACTAGGACCACGATGTAAGCTGCATATCTCCCACTCTAGACCTTGAAACGAAACTCCGAACGGTGAAACTAAATAACCACATGTTCGGAACCTTCTTACAAGTTTGAGCATGATCCAACGGTTGATGAACTTATGCCAACGATCTAACTGAGACTGCTTCAACCAAGCTTCAAGGCTTCCAACAATGGTTTCACTTTTGCTTCCACCTTGCCTTCTCTTTCTTCTAGCTCACGAAAATATGGAAGCTCATTCCATTATATTACTTCCTTCTCACTCTCATTCCATTATATTACTACCTCCTAGATGATGAAGATAATCAAGCTTGTCAAGTTTACTTCTCAACGTTCTTGAAGAATGGAGAGAAATTGAAGTAGGAACCTTGAAGACTTTGAACATGAAGAAGAAAGAGAAGTGAAAGAGGAATGGATGAGGGGAATGGCATGGCTATATATATAGGAAAGGTAAGGATGTGATAAAACTTACTTAAGGGCAAAAAGGTCATTTCCTTTAGGGGCAAAATTGTCATTTTACACTAGGTCATCATGACTATGGTGAGTCACCTATGTGACTCACCCCTTGTCATCATTACTATGGTGATGAGTCACAATGTAATAATTACATATGGATAAGGTGGTGAGGTGTCTAGGTGAGGTGGCGTGAAAGCGAAGTGAGGCTTATCCATTACCGGTTCCGGTGATCTCGTACGCAAACCGGGTTTCGTCAGAGTCTTCATCCCCAAACCTTAACCATAATTATCTACTAGTAATGTAGAGTAAAACAATATCTGTGTGGTATCCAACAAGTGGATACGTGGGGATAAAATCAAATACCAGACGAGAGATGTGGTTCTTGAATGTGATTTGTCAATGGATGTGTTCATCACTATGACTTATCATCATCCACTATGACTTATCATCATCATGATTACTCTACCATGACTCATCATCATGAGTCATCCATGTCATGATTACTTGTCTAAAGTAGTCATGATTACTTCTCCAAAATATCTTGATATTTATAACTTTCCCACTATGACTCCGATAAGATTTGGATACTTTACCGATCTGAAAATTGGGATGCTACACTGTACATGTTGGACACCTTCTTGTGTTTTTGGAACACATGTACAAATGTTGATCATAGGTCCCCGCGGAGACGTGAGGACTCGAACGATGGAAACTTCTGAAGGAGCCGACATTGGGTTGTACCCCAATGGCTACTTTTAGCCGACCAGCTTAGGAGTCTTTTGTCTTTGAACAGTCTTATATTATATTACTGCTCGCATGTTGATATTATTTCTAAGTCTGTAATATGTTATACATTAGACCAGGTTTTACGTTATGTTTATGTTTTTATGAACAGTGAATATCAATGAGTGATATGAAATTTATTTCTTTGCCTTGAGTTGTTTGCCTATGCATGTAGAAAATTTTCAGAACCGCGTTTTCGAACGTAGCTACTTAATTAAAGTATTTTCCGAAAGCAACCTGTGTTTTATTTTCTTGTTTTATTCCGCATTAGAGTCCGTGTACATAGCACCCGCGAGGGGGTGTTACATTAGTGGTATCAGAGCTGGTCGAGTCTTTCGGGAATCCTTGGGAAGTGAGTCTGTTACGTTTATGTTGTGTGATCTCTGTGAACCTTGTTTGAATTGTTTCTCTCTTGAAGCAATGTGTGTTGACACACTAGTTTTGATTTATGTTTCCTTATTAAGGTATGTTTCGTTTGCCTTGTAGGGAGACATGAATCTTAGATGTGGTCGTGGTGGAGGTCGCAGCACTACTGACAACAATGCTGATGACAACAACATGAATCGGGCTATCCAGGCCATGGCTGATATGGTGGCTGCTGTTGCTCAACAGACACCAACGATGGCTCAACAGAATCAACAGAACCAACAAAGAGCTGATCTTGTTGCTGGTGCCAGAGGGTTAGTTGATTTTCGACGTCATGATCCTCCACAGTTTCACGGGGACTGTGACCCGGAAAAGGCTGACCTGTGGCTACAAGAAATAGAGAAGATTTTTGCTGTTCTGCACTGCCTCGAAGGAGTGAAGGTGGACTATGCCACATTCCTATTCCTGGGTGACGCAGAGTATTGGTGGGGAGGAACCAGACAACTGCTGAAAGCCAACAACCAAGACATCACTTGGGGAGTATTTTGCACCAAGTTTCTGGACAAGTACTTTCCCCAAAGTTCCAGAACGGAGAAAGAGCAGGAATTTCTGAAGCTGCAGTAGAGGGATATGTCTGTTGGGGAATATGCGGCGAAGTTTGAATCACTCGCCAAATATTTTCGCTTTTTCCAAGCTCAGCCAGACGAGGAATGGAAATGTGAGAGATTCAAAGGCGGTCTACGCTTCGAGATCAAGGAGTCGGTGTTACCACTGGAGATCCGTACTTTCCAAGCTCTGGTGGAGAAGTGCAGAAAAGTGGAAAAGATGAGAAGTGGAAGAAAGAACAAGAGTACTACAAGACAACCGTCTAGGTCAAGGAACCCGAACCAGTACCAGCACCAGAAAGGGAAGCAGTCCCAGAAGAAGCCATATTCCCGACCTCAAGGGAATAGTCAAAAACAACAACCTTATCGTCCTGTTGCTTCTGCTTACGGTGGTGGGAGCAGAAACGACCAGAACCAGGGCCGAGGCCAGAGATGTTTCAAGTGTGGGCAACCCGAACACCCAGCTGATAGCTGCAAGCTGAAAGGAGTTCTATGTTTCCAATGCGGAGAGATAGGACATTTTGCGAGGGAATGCCCTACACCAAAGCCCGAGCCGACTATCAACAACATGCGGAATGCTAGACCCACAGCGAGGGGAAGGGTTTATACCATGAGCGGTGTTGATGCTTCCAAATCTGATGATCTCATACAAGGTAGTTGCATCATAGATGGTAATCTCCTAACTGTACTATTTGATTCGGGTGCGACACATTCGTTTATCTCTTTGAATTGTGTGAGACAATTAGAGTTGCATGTTTCTTCGCTGTCTTTTGATTTGATTGTCACAACTCCAACTGCTAAGCCCGTTACTGTTAATACAGTATGTTTGAATTGTCCTGTTATTGTTCATGATAGGAAATTTCTTATTGACTTAATATGTTTGCCTTTGACTCAATTGGATGTGATCCTAGGCATGGATTGGTTATCTTCCAACCATATCCTTTTAGACTGTGCACATAGAACCTTAGTTTTTCCTGACCCTGAGATTTCTGGATTTATAACTGCCAACCAAGTAAGAGCTTCTTTGATAGAAGGAGATCAGGGATACATGCTTCTAACCTGTTTAGAAATCGAGAGGGACGTTGTTTTGAGCGATGTGCCGGTTGTGAAAGATTTTCCGGAAGTTTTTCCAGAGGACGTACCAGGTTTGCCACCTGTGAGGGACATCGAGTTTACGATCGACTTAGTTCCAGGATCCGGTCCGATCTCTATAGCTCCTTATAGGATGTCACCTACGGAGTTAGCGAAGTTGAAGACTCAACTAGAGGATCTGATGTCCAACGGTTTGTGAGGCCAAGTGTGTCCCCGTGGGGAGCACCAGTGTTGTTGGTGACGAAGAAGGACGGGAGTTCAAGACTCTGTGTGGATTATCGTCAACTCAACAAGATAACGATCAAGAACAAGTATCCTCTACCCCGCAAAGATGACTTGATGGATCAACTTCAGGGAGCCACTGTCTTTTCAAAGATAGATCTGAGATCCGGTTATCACCAGAACAGAGTAAAGAACGAGGACGTACCCAAGACTGCTTTCAGGACTCGTTACGGTCACTATGAGTACCTCGTGATGCCTTTCGGAGTGACGAACGCGCCTGCTATCTTCATGGACTATATGAATAGGATTTTTCGTCCGTTTTTGGATCAATTTGTCGTCGTGTATATAGACGATATTCTCATCTACTCGAAAAGTTCCGAGGAGCATGAAGAACATCTACGACAAGTTTTACAAATCCTTCACAAGGAGAAGTTGTGCGCAAAGCTACCCAAGTGTGAATTTTGGCTGGATGAAGTCAAATTCTTAAGACATGCGATTTCGAAGGAAGGAATTGTAGTCGATCCTACGAAAGTAGAAGCAGTACTTCTGTGGGAGAGACCCAAGACTGTGACAGAAATCCGCAGTTTTGTTGGACTAGCTAGTTATTATAGAAGGTTCATCGAAGGATTTTCGAAGATTGTTGCACCGTTGACTCAACTTACGAGGAAGAACCAACCGTTTATGTGGACTGACAAATGTGAGGAGAGTTTTCAGACGATGAAGGAATGTTTGACAACCTCACCAGTGTTAGTAATACCTAAACCGGACGAACCGTACGAAGTGTACTGTGATGCCGCGCATCAAGGTTTAGGATGTGTGCTTATGCAACATCGGAAGGTTGTAGTGTATGCTTCACGCCAGTTGAAGATTCATGAGAGGAATTACCCGACGCACGACCTTGAGTTAGCTGCTGTGGTTTTTGCCCTGAAGATCAGGAGACATTACTTGTATGGATCAAAGTTTGATGTCTTCAGTGACCACAAAAGTTTGAAGTACCTGTTCGATCAGAAGGAACTTAACATGAGACAGAGACGTTGGATGGAGTTTCTTCAAGACTACGACTTCACTTTGCTGTACCACCCTAGGAAAGCAAATGTCGTTGCAGATGCTCTGAGTTGGAAGACCCTACACATCTCTGCAATGATGGTTAAAGAGCTAGAATTGATAGAACAGATTCGTGATCTCAATCTAGCTATGGAAGTGAACCACGAGAGGATTAGCTTGGGAATGATCAAGGTATCTAGTGGACTGATGGAGACGATCCGTGAACAACAAGCAACTGATGTATATCTCCAAGAGAAAAAGGAGTTACTTGGACAAGAGAAAGCTGCAGAGTTCAGTATAGGAACTGATGGTATCTTGAGATGCAATGGACGAGTTTGTGTACCAAGCAACCCGGAGATGAGGAAGATGATTCTGGAAGAAGGACATAAAAGCAAGCTGAGCATTCACCCTGGATCAACCAAAATGTATCAAGATCTGAAACAAAAGTTTTGGTGGCCAGGAATGAAGAAGCAAGTGGCTGAGTATGTAGTGTCATGTTTGACCTGTCAGAAAGCGAAGGTAGAACATCAACGACCTGGAGGGATGCTTCAATCCTTGGATGTACCGGAATGGAAATGGGAGAGCATTTCAATAGATTTTGTGGTAGGATTATCGAGAACTTCCAAGAGTTTTGATTCAATTTGGGTGATCATTGATAGGTTAACGAAGTCAGCACACTTCTTACCTGTTAAGATCAACTACTCAGTGGAGAAGTTAACTGAGCTGCATATCAGAGAAGTAATCAGACTGCATGGAGTGCCTTCAAGCATAGTCTCTGATAGAGACCCAAAGTTTACGTCACGTTTTTGGCAGAGTCTGCATCAAGCTTTAGGAACAAAGTTAAGGCTAAGTTCGGCCTATCACCCTCATACTGATGGACAGACAGAGAGAACGATAACAGTCGTTGGAAGATTTGCTGAGAGCTTGTGTTCTAGACCATGGTGGAAGTTGGGATGATCTATTGCCTCTTATAGAATTCACCTACAACAACAGCTACCATTCTAGTATAGGGATGGCACCCTACGAAGCCTTATATGGACGAAAGTGCCAAACACCGTTGTGTTGGTACCAGGATGGAGAGAATATGATCGTAGGCCCAGAACTTGTGCAACAAACAATGGAAAAGATTAAACAGATCAAGGAAAAGATGAAAACGGTACAGAGCAGACAAAACAGCTACTCAGATAAACGAAGACGACCCCTCGAGTTTCAAGAAGGTGAACAAGTGTTCCTGAGAGTCACATCTACGACTGGGGTAGGTAGAGCGATTAAGTCCAGAAAACTCACTCCCAAATTCATTGGACCTTACCAAATTCTTCGGCGTATTGGTCCAATAGCTTACCAGATTGCCTTACCACCTTTTCTGTCTAACATTCATAATGTTTTCCATGTCTCACAACTTCGGAAGTATATTCCTGATCCGTCTCATGTAATCGAACCTGATATAGTACATTTACGAGAAAACTTGTCTTATGAAACATCGCCTGTGCAAATCATTGATAAGAGGATCAAGCAACTCAGGGGAAAACAAGTTCCCCTAGTCAAAGTCGTTTGGAACGAAGCAACTGGAGACGCAACGTGGGAGCTCGAGGACAACATGAAGTTACAGTATCCCGATCTTTTTCAAGGTACGTAATTTCAAGGACGGAATTTTTTTTTTTAGAGGGGTGGTAATGTAACACCCCGATTTTCGAGTTTTTCTTTTAATCAGTATTTATGAACTTATATTTTATTCGAGGTTTTAGAAAGGGATATAAAATATTCTGAGACCATAATCATGCTCAGCGATATCGTAGGAAGCTACGATTAAGTTTTGAGTCAAAAACTCAAACAGAGTCTGGTCTGCGTTTTCACTGGCAGTATGATTTTACTGCTCAGAAGACCTCAGATGGACCCGTGAACGAGACAGTAAGTCTTAGTATTCGATTCTCTACGTTTTGGTTAAATTTCATAAAAATTTCAAAAAAATCACTTCCTGACCTCCGTTCGAGCGAAATCTTCAATTGGGTGGAAAACGGAGCCGCGTATGGACTCACCAGGACCCGACAATGGATAATCTTGATATCACATCATGTCAACTCACTTGGGAGAGCATGATAGAGTCGTCATGACGATCGGGAATTTCGGGACACGAAATTACCAAAATACCCCTAACTTAAGTCTTTTCACCTTTTACCATTTTACCCTTTTAACCAAATGACCTTTTTACCCTTAATGAGATTTTAAGAAGGCTGGAACAGCCCTCTGAGCCCCTCATTCCACGCAGCCCAGCCCCCCAAGAGCAACCAAGAGCTTCATCTTCTTCCTCCTTGAAAACCTCCATTGAATCCTTGAGATAACCTTGAAATCTTGTTGAAATCACTTGATTTCTTGACCAATCTTCCTCCATTTTAAGGTAAGATCACTTCTATGGTCTCATATCTTCTTGAATCTCTTTCAATATCAAGATCAAAACCTCCATTTTCATGTAACTCATTCTTAGATCCAAAACTTTGAAAATCCATAGGAAATTGTAGGAAAATCCTTTGGCGGTGAAACCAAGTTCTTTGAACTCACCTCATCACCCTCTATCTAAACCCAGGAGCTCATGATCCAAGTCTCATCCTAGCTCTAAAACCCCAAAGTGGCCGAAATCTAAGAGTGATGATGAATAGTGTTTTTCATCAAATTTTTGATTTCTAACTCTTGATTCCATCCTTAGCTTTCCTAGTGTGACACCCCCTTCTGGGACACCACATGGTTACCCCTTCTATTCTAGAAAATAAACTCTATTAATCTTTTTCTGGTTACTTTCGGAAATTGAAGTTTTCTAAAACTCTACCAGCCCATAGAATAAAACAATATCCAGTACTATATGCATCTAATATCATATACATACTAGTTCCTTATTTGTTATATACAGGGCCTTTATATAAATAGGCCATTCACAAGATACAAAACAAAGAAGTAAACTGCATAATACCCGTGACGCTCGAACTGAACCACTACTCAAAAACTCCTGGCCCTCAGTAGCCAGAATAACCAACTGACGCACTATTCTAACTCTAGCCTCTCACTACAGCTGGCCAACCTCTAATGGTACCCGTTGGGGAGATCCCGTCGATCATCCCCAGTCTCCTGAGATACAGCAGATGTAGATGTCATGGAAATCCCTTCCTCGCCCGGAGCATCGTCCGCAGCATCCACGGGATAGTCCTCTGGCTCTATCTCCACAAGCTCCTCTGGATCCTCCTCGATCTCATTGACCGCTGGATCCACAGCATCTGGGGCTGGGGGTGGTGCTGGTGCCGCTGCTGGTAAGGGCTGTGCTAAATCCTGAAGCACCCCCAACTCTCCCTGGTCTGCCAAAAACTGTAGTAGGAGCCACATCAGAGGTAAAGGCACCTCGATGGACTCTACTGTATGCATACGTCTGTGTGGTCCTCCTCCGAACGTACCAACTACCTCCCGGACTGCTCCTGTATAACTGGCACTCTGTGCCCCGGGGTTTAATGCTTAGGCTCCAGCATGGTCGACATGCTCAAAGGTCAAGGATCGAACCCTGGAGTGCTGGAGGGGCACCTCCGGATCCATCTATAAACAGAAACCAATATATACCAACAAGAAAAAGCCAACCAGGAATATGCAAGAGTGAGATACCAATATATGGATTTAAATACGATAACTACATGTAAAACACATAAACACATATACACATATATCATCATGGCAATCCATACGTTTTTCTGATTAAGTAACTTGCCAAAAGGGATTCATACTTGTCAAACATTATTATTTGTAAGAATGCATGAACACTTCAAAATCAACGTCTAGTTTATTACTTAATCTTCGGAGATCCCAACTTCTTGTTCATGAAGCTGATCAAGCTCGGCTGTGTAACATTGGACACACCGTAAATACCATAGCAACACTACCCTACGCAAGGCACAGTGATCATCAATATGGCTTTCATTGTCCACCATGGCACAATGATACAATGTAACATGAATATCCTGACCACCAAGATATCATGATTAATTATAGGCACGTCTGCCAATTAATGCATGTAAAACATTTTATTTCTTGTCACTGTTCTTTTTCGCTCGTTCTTTCCTTATCGAAGCTCAAAGGCTATCGACCCATCATGATTTACCATTTTTAGCACTTTTCATAATCAACACAGGACACAACGTCCGAGTGTTCAATCACGAAATCTTAGACTGATGCACCGGTCCTAGATTCGTGGTAGTAGAAACCAATGTTTACCTTTAACAACGTTCATCATAAAGTATACAGGACGCGAAGTCCACAGGACACAAAGTCCACAATACCACAACATGGATCTTAAATCCACGTGTCATCATCACAGAACACTAGTAACCCGACGTCTCGTTTACTAGGTTCACGTTTCAATGTTTATCGTCGTTTTCGTTCGGTGAAACACAAATTAAAACGAAATCCCCGCAACTTATCCAAGTCGTCGGTTTTGATATCATTGAGTAAAACTTGTTTATGAAAAAAAAAAAATCCTTTTTCCTTAAAAATCCAAAAGCTTACTTTTCTCTTGAAAATCAATTTCCTAACGTCATAGTCCTCAAAATAGGGTCATTTTGTGGCGGAATCGTCGTTCCAATAAAATTATTATTTTTGCCGTCATCTTAATGCTTTAAAAACGTTCCAAGTCAAAAATTAGTTTTTCCTTCCAAGTAATTTTCTCCATCGCAAAAATTAATTATTTTTCGAACATATCTCTTTTCATCTACTAACTTTTCCTTTCCAATTTCCTTTGGTAAAATTAACATTCTTGAGAAGACTTTTAAAAGCTTTTACCCTTAGTCATTCATGGAGCACTGACCACTGTCAGGGTTCTCAATCAACAATCAACATCCATACAGTCAATACAGTCTCATCACAGCAGATAGTACAGTTATAACATATATCAACATATAACACATAATTACCGACAATCAAACATACAGGTAATTATTGACAAATAACATCATAGCGAAAATTAAATTAAACATCCACCACACAGTTCAATTGAAACTTACACAGACCACAACATACACAGATAACATATAGTTATCGACAATCCCTCAGGCAACCTCCTCTTACCTTTTGTAGTCTAAAAAGGATTTGGGCCCTCCAAGTTCTTCGAGTGTCCCACAACTCCGTGAATCCCCGACTCACGTGGTCCGAACGCACACCAAAAATCAACGAGCTTCACTTACTCTATCAATCCTTCACCACACAATCATAAAATAAGTCAAACTTTTAAAACATCTTCTTAGTTGCTTAAGTATAGGTTCGGCCCCCTTCAAAAAAACACTAGGATAGGGTGTTCAAAATTTCACCAACTAGAACCTACGGTCCTTTAGAACATAATCCAGCTTCCTTTATACAAAAATGAACCAAAACCCCCTCTTAAACCCCTTGGGTAAATTCGGCCAAGCCTAGGGTAATAAGGAAGGATATTTATTTTTGGGACAAGCTTTAGATAGTCATACCATGCATCAAGGTAAGTTCATAAAAATTGGTTTCATGGCCATTGAATTTTTCTAACATTTTCTAGGAATATTTGAAGGTAAGGTACTAGAATTGAAATCATAGAATATTGGTCATGAGTATGGATCAAGATAGAGATTACCCTCTTGTAAAATGAAGACTTGCTTGAGTTCAAGCTTCTCCTTCACAATTTAATCTTTGTTGATTTTTGTCTTTCCTTGAAATAGCAAGAAAATGAACAAATTTTGGGAGGAATGAAAAAACAAGTTGCTGCACTTGAGGAGCAGAATTTTGGCGTGAATGAGAGGTGAGAAGAGTGGTTTCACTTGGATATAACTTGAGGGGTAATAAGGTAATTCTTTAGGAGGGCAAAATGGTCATTACCACACTTGCTCATCATGACACTAGTGACTCACTAGGTGACTCACTAGATGAGTTGTCCTTGATTGGACATAGGATTTATCTTGTAGCGGGTCCCGATAAATCCGTAATCAGCTCCTTTATTTACCCGATTAAAGATTTTACCTAAAAAAAACATATTTTATTTCACTTTTTTGTGAAATTTTTAAAATAGACAAAGTCGTTCGAAATTTAATTACAAACCTAACTGTTTCGTTCACGGGTCAAAATTAGGTCGTTTGAGCAGTAAAATCATACTGTCAGTGTAAAACGCAGACCGGGCTCCGTCTGAGTTTTCGACCCAAAATTTAACCATAGCTTCCTACGATAGCATAGAGCATGACTATGGTCTCAGATAATTTTATTTCCCTCTCTAGACCCTCCAATAAAATACAAACGAATAAATACGGTTTAATTAAAACTGAAAGCTCGAAAGCTTGAAAAATCGGGGTGCTACATTACTACCCCACTAAAAATAATTTCGTCCTCGAAATTACGTACCTGTGAAAAGATCCGGATATTGCAATCTCATTTTGTCCTCAGCTTCCCATGTTGCCTCGCCAGTTGCTTCATCCCAAATAACCTTGACTAAGGAAATTTGTTTACCCCTGAGCTGCTTAGTCATCTTATCCGAGATTTGTACGGGTAAAGTCTCATAAGACAAGTTTTCTTTCAATTGTATAACATCGGGTTTGATTACATGAGATGGATCAGGAATATACTTCCTTAGTTGTGAAACATGGAAAACATCATGAATATTTGACAGAAAAGGTGGTAAGGCAATTTGATAGGCTACTGGACCCACACGACGAAGAATTTGGTAAGGTCCATTGAATTTAGGAGTGAGTTTTCTGGACTTAATTACTCTGCCAACCCCAGTCATAGGTGTGACTCTCAAAAATACATGATCGCATTCCTCAAACTCGAGAGGTCGTCTCCTCTTGTCCGCATAACTTTTCTGTCGACTTTGAGTCGTCCGCATAACTTTTCTGTCGACTTTGAGTCGTCCGCATTTTTCCCTGAATCATCTTTACCTTTTCGGTTGTCTGTCGTACGATGTTTGGTCCCAACAGTAGGCTTCCACCATCCTGGTACCAACATAAAGGTGTCCTACACCGTCGACTATATAAAGCTTCATAGGGTGCCATCCCTATGCTTGAATGGAAACTGTTGTTATAGGTGAATTCTATCAATGGTAGAAATTTATCCCAACTACCAAGATGTTCCATTACGCAAGCTCGTAACAAGTCTTCAAGTGACTGGATCGTCCTCTCTGATTGTCCGTCCGTCTGTGGATGATACGCCGAACTCAATCTGAGTTTCGTTCCTAATAACTCGTGCAAACTTTGCCAAAACCTTGACGTAAACCTCGGGTCTCGATCTGAAATGATACTCAATGGTACCCCGTGCAATCTTACAATTTCTCCGATGAATAACTGAGTTAATTTTTCCATCGAATATTTTATGTTGATGGGCAAGAAGTGAGTCGACTTGGTCAGTCGATCAATAATTACCCATATCGCATCATGTCCCTTCCGAGTTTTTGGTAAACTTCTCACGAAATCCATCGCAATACCTTCCCATTTCCATTCCGGGATGTCCAAAGATTGTAGCATTCCTGTTGGTCTTTGATGTTCAATCTTAGCTTTTTGACAGACTAGACATGAGGCGACATATTCCATTACGTCTCTTTTCATTCCAGACCACCAATATAATTGTTTAAGATCCTGATACATCTTTGTAGCTCCTGGATGTAAACTCAGTTTACTTTCGTGAGCTTCCTCCAAAATTAACTTCCTAATCTCCGTATCATTCAGTACACAAATTCTTGCACCGAACCTTAAAATTCCATCCGTTCCCTCTTTAAATTCTGATACTGCTCCTCTTCGTACTAATTCCTTTTCTCCTTGTAGGTACTGATCACATTCTTGTTTCTCCTTTATTTGCTCCATCAATCCATTAGAAATAGTAATCATACCTAAGCAAAGCCTTCCCGGCGACATCTTGATTGTCAACCGCATATCTCAGAATTGTTCTATCAATTCTTGCTCTTTGACCATCATTGCAGATGCATGTATTGCTTTTCTACTCAGGGCATCCGCTACCACGTTCGCTTTCCCAGGGTGATATTGTAATTGGAAGTCATAGTCCTTCAGAAATTCCAACCAGCGTCTTTGTCGCATATTGAGCTCCTTTTGGTCAAACAGGTATTTCAAGCTTTTGTGGTCACTGAAGACATTGAAGATTGCTCCATACAAATAATGTCTCCATATTTTTAATGCAAAGACCACTGCCGCCAATTCCAGGTCATGCGTAGGATAATTCCTCTCATGAGTCTTCAATTGTCTGGAAGCATAAGCTACTACGTTCCGGTTCTGCATCAACACGCAATCTAACCCTTGATGTGAAGCATCACAATATACCTCAAAAGGTTCCTTGGGATATGGTAATATTAGCACAGGCGAAGTAGTCAACCTCCGTTTTAATTCCTGAAAACTTTCCTCGCATGTTTCAGTCCAGATAAACGTTTGATCCTTCCGAGTTTGTTGAGTAAGAGGTCCTACTATTTTGGAGAACCCCTCAATGAATCTCCTATAATACCCAGCTAAACCCACAAAACTACGGATTTCTGTTACCGTCTTAGGTCTCTCCCATTGTAACACAGCTTCAACCTTCGATGGATCCACTGCGATCCCTCCCTTCGAAATGACATGTCCTAAAAATTGAACTTGGTCTAACCAAAATTCACATTTTTCAGGTTTCGCGTATAACTGTTTCTCCTTTAAAATTTGAAGGACCACACTAAGATGTTCAGCATGCTTCTCTTCAATTGGAGAATAGATTAGAATGTCGTCTATAAAAACAACGACAAACTGGTCCAAATAAGGACGAAAAATCCTATTCATGTAATCCATGAATATAGCAGGAGCATTCGTCACCTCGAATGGCATCACAAGATACTCATAATGCCCGTAGCGTGTTCGAAACGCTGTTTTCGGTATGTCCTCTGCCTTCACACGAATCTGATGATATCCCGATCGCAGATATATCTTCGAGAAAATGGCTGCTTCACGTAACTGGTCTAGTAGATCATCAATCCTTGGAAGAGGATACTTGTTCTTGATCGTCACTTTGTTCAGTTGGTGGAAATCTACACATAAACGAGAAGTCCCGTCTTTCTTCTTCACCAGTAAAATTGGGGCTCCCCATGGTGATACACTCGGTCTAACAAATTCTTTTTCCATCAGGTCCACCAGTTGCTTTTTCAGGTCCTCTAGCTCTGATGGCGACATACGATACGGTGCCATGGATATCGGTCCAGTGCCTGGTACCAAATCAATTGCAAACTCAATGTCCCGAACAGGCGGTAATCCCGGTACCTCTTCAGGAAAAACTTCAAGAAATTCATTGACGACAGGTATGGACGGTAGATCTAACTTACTCTCTACATCCAAGGAAAACAGTAGCATGTATCCTTGTGCTCCTTCTTTTAAAGAAGCCCTTACTTGATTAGCAGACAAAAATCCAGAAATCTCATCCTTAGGAAAGGTTAAAGTTTTGTGAGCACAATCTATAAGAATATGGTTGGAAGATAACCAATCCATGCCTAAAATTACATCTAATTGTATTAAAGGCAAACAGATCAAATCAACAAGAAAATGTCTATCCTGAATAACAACGGGACAGTTCAAGCATATAGAATTGACAGTAACTGGTTCAGCAGTTGGGGTTGAAACAATTAGATCATATGATAACAAAGAGACAGGCAATTTCAGGAGTTCCACACAATCCATCGAAATAAAGGAATGAGTCGCACCCGAATCGAAAAGTATAGTCAAGAGATTGCCCGCTATGTCACAATTACCCCGTATGAGATCGTCGGAGTTCGAAGATTCAGCACCGCTCATGGTGTAAACTCTTCCCGTTGTCGTTGGTTTATTGGTCCGTGTGTTGTGAACAGTAGGCCACGCCTTGTGGCATTACAAACCTTTGATAGGTGTCCTATTTGATCACAGTTGTAACATCTAGCTCCCTTTACTGGACAAGTATCAGCCATATGGTTCGGGTCTCCACACCTGTGACACTTTCTAACTTGGCCTTAGCCTTGATTCCTTTGGCCTCCACTCCCTGATGAAAAAACGTTTGGACGATAAGGTTGTTGATTCTGATTATTTCCTTGAGGTCGGAAATACGGTTTCCTTTGATTTTGCCTCCCCCTTGGGCCCTGAGCTTGAAATTGGTTCTTAAATCGCGAGGGTCCTCCGGCATTCCCTCTATTAACCCTTCCTTTCCTCATCTGCTCCACCTTTCGGCACATCTCGACTAGAGCTTGAAAATTCCGAATTTGCAAGGGTAACACAGATTCCTTGATCTCAAACCTCAAACCTGATTTAAACCTCTCACACTTCCAGCTTTCACTGGGTTGTGTCTGGAAGAAACGGAAGTACTTAGCAAGTGATTCAAACTTTGCTGCATACTCCCCAACAGAAAGATCTCTTTGCAATAGGCGGAGAAATTCTTGTTCCTTCTCGACTCTGGCACTTTGTGGAAAATACTTATCCAGAAATGCGTTACGAAACACATCCCAAGTAATCTCCTGATGATCAGCTTCCAGAAGCTGTCGGGCTCCCTTCCACCAATATTCTGCATCTCCTATCAGTAGGAAAGCAGCATATTGAACCTTAACCCCTTCTGGACTCAAGATGAGCTCGAAGATCTTTTCCAATTATTGTATCCACAAATCAGCTTTCTCAGGATCAGCGTCCCCATGAAACTGTGGGGGATTCTGACGTTGAAATGCAGTCAGACCCCTACCTTCCACAGCTTGCTGGTTCTGAGCAGCCATAGCAGCCGTCTGCAGGGCAATAGCAGCCGCAACATTCTCCATTGCTTGAGCCATATAATCTACGGCACCATCATAGTCCTCCTTAGCATAAACATGATCACCGACAGGGCCACCTCGGCGACCTCTACCACGACCGCGTCCACGGCCACGACCACGACCACGTTCACCCTCTGGTTCCATAACTGACCTGCAAGACATACTTAGTTAAACTGCAACTAGAAAATGGAACGGGTACTTACTCCTACGAAGTAAAGGAAAACAAAGAAACAAGGAAAGGGAAAACAAGGATCTCGCCGGGCGAACCTATTCTCGCCACGCGAAAAATAGAGATCACACAACATCAACACTATAGACCTATTTCCCAAAGATTCCCGAAAGACTCGACCAGCCCTGATACCACTAGTGTGACACCCCCTTCTGGGACACCACATGGTTACCCCTTCTGTTCTAGAAAATAAACTCTATTAATCTTTTTCTGGTTACTTTCGGAAATTGAAGTTTTCTAAACTCTACCACCCCATAGCATAAAACAATATCCAGTACTATATGCATCTAATATCATATACATACTAGTTCCTTATTAGTTATATACAGGGCCTTTATATAAATAGGCCATTCACAAGATACAAAACAAAGAAGTAAACTGCATAATACCCGTGACGCTCGAACTGAACCACTACTCAAAAACTCCTGGCCCTCAGTAGCCAGAATAACCAACTGACGCACTAGTCTAACTCTAGCCTCTCACTACAGCTGGACAACCTCTAATGGTACCCGTTGGGGAGATCCCGTCGATCATCCCCAGTCTCCTGAGATACATCAGATGTAGATGTCATGGAAATCCCTTCCTCGCCCGGAGCATCGTCCTCAGCATCCACGGGATAGTCCTCCGGCTCTATCTCCACAAGCTCCTCTGGATCCTCCTCGATCTCATCGACCGCTGGATCCACAGCATCTGGGGCTGGGGGTGGTGCTGGTGCCGCTACTGGTAAGGGCTATGCTAAATCCTGAAGCACCCCCAACTCTCCCTGGTCTGCCAAAAACTGTAGTAGGAGCCACATCGGAGGTAAAGGCACCTCGATGGACTCTACTGTATGCATACGTCTGTGTGGTCCTCCTCCGAACTTACCGACTACCTCCCGGACTGCTCCTGTATAAATGGCGCTCTGTGCCCCAGGGTTTATTGCCCAGGCGCTAGCATGGTCGACATGCTCAAAGGTCAAGGATCGAACCCTGGAGTGCTGAGGGGCACCTCCGGATCCATCTATAAATAGAAACCAATATATACCAACAAGAAAAAGCCAACCAGGAATATGCAAGAGTGAGATACCAATATATGGATTTAAATACGATAACTACATGTAAAACACATAAACACATATACACATATATCATCATGGCAATCCATACGTTTTTCTGATTAAGTAACTTGCCAAAAGGGATTCATACCCGTCAAACATTATCATTTGTAAGAATGCATGAACACTTCAAAATCAACGTCTAGTTTATTACTTAATCTCCGGAGATCCCAACTTCTTGTTCATGAAGCTGATCAAGCTCGTGCAACACCCTTTCCCAAGTGTCACATTCCCGATCAGGGTTGGAAGGGCTGACATGTGACCAGTTGGTAGCTCTTCTGTGTCGTGGCGAATTTGAGCAATACACTGATATCCTCTACTAGATGCCGTACTTTTCATGTTTGGTCGAGAGTGTTATCGTAAAGCCAGATACGTGCACGTTACGAATGTTGTAGCATCTTGCTCACGCAGCATCTTGCTCATGGCTGGCAGAAACCGGAACATGTCCTCCCATTCACTCTCTGCGAATGTTTTGTTAGCTCCATGGAGTAGGGGTCAGAGTAGTACCCAGTGGCATTGGCATTGAGTCATGTACATTGCACTGCATTGCATGCCTGTTGATGTTTACATTTACTGTTATACATCGCTGTTCTGTTTAAGAATGTATTATATTATATTGTTAGTTGTTTAACATGATTTATATTGAGAGGTTTAGTATGTGGTTTAACGGTTAAGCGTAAGATTCGCACCCGCATCAAGGTGTAAGCTCAACTCCTAGGCTCAAGGCCTTACAACTATGCACATGAAATGCCAATGCTTACACAAAGCAGATGCGGTAAAGCAATGTCTATCCATTGGATAAACCTCAAGGTTCACTAAGGTTCTCTTCCTTAGAAACTACACACATCTTTGTTTTATAAAACATTTATCCATCAGATAAAACATTTATCCATCGGATAATTATCTCGTGATTCCTTTGGAATGATCCAGACTGCTTTCTGAATCGCCGACTGTCCCCACAAACCAACACAAGTCTTTTCAGCGTGTTTTGTCCTCACTCACACGCTTTCTAGGAAACTTCCCAGAAGGTCACCCATCCCATAATTACTCTAAGTCAAGCACGCTTAACTATAAAGTTCTTATGTTCTAAGTTCCCGAAAAGAAGATAATTCTTGTTGTTATGGGTAGTACCAACCAATTCTTATATGCCTTCCCTTAACTATACAGTCCCATACCTGCATAGCCTCAGGATTCCTTCCACTGTACAGTCCCATACCTGCACAGCCTCAGGATCTCTCTCATTCCAGTTATCGTAAGACGGAAACAATTGAACGATTAACCTGGATCCGAATCATCGGTTTGTCATCAAACTATTGTTTCAAAACCCAAAACGTTTCGTGTTTGTGTTTACATCTTATGAATTATGTCTCAAGTCCTAAGCATTATGAATAAGGATTGAGAATCCTCTTAGATAAGTCTTTGAGCCTTTCTAAGATATTAATCCTTGATTTTCAATTAAGGAAATAAGTGTTGATTCACTTAAGTCTTATGAAGTCATTGATGTACTAAGTCATCAATGGTATAGTACATGGTCTTGTTCCACCACATACCATACTTAATTAACCCTTGTCTTTAATGCTAAGTTAATTACTTAACTTAGGTTTTTCACGTAAAACTTTACGATTAAGAGTTAAAAACTCTTTTGGTAACAAAACTGTTCTCATTTGAAAACTCATTGGATTTGAAATACGTTGCACTTGCCTCAAGCAAAGTACCTTAACTATTTTTGAAAAGAGTTCTTCGGTGCTTGACTGAGTGTAAAACCATGGTCTAAGTTAATGGAAAGGAAATGTAATCTCATCTAACTTCCTTAACTATGATTCATTTAATCAACTTTAGGAGAAAAGATCTCCATTATGTTTGAAAAAGAACTTTGTCTTCGTTATAACTATTTCTTGAGTTATAACATAAACAACTTGATACGGGATGTTTCTTGATGAAACTTAGTCTAATCACTTTTACTTTTGGTGAAGGTGATCCAGTCTGATTTTTGCCAGACTGTTTATCTTTTGATTCCCAAGTTTATTGGAAGGTTCTTATGAAAGAAGGAACTTTATTAGAGTCATGGATGTAAACATGTATTAGCTATGCATTTTTACACTCACGAACCTACTGAAGAATCTTTTTGCATACCGGATATTCCTGTATTCATTCAAGATTGATTAAATTCTTTTGTATACTTTCTTCTAAGACCAAGACCAGGAAAAATTTCCTTTTTTGAAAATTTCTTTCCTTAATCTTCAGCGACCGAGTTGGTTTAGCTTTAAGTCATAGAATTTCGAGGATGAAATTCTTTTAAGAGGGGTAGGAATGTAACGCCCCGATTTTCACGTTTTCTAATTCTCCACTATTTTAACGTTTGTATTTTATTGGAGGGTTTAGAGAGTGAAATAAAATATTCTGACCAGATAGGAATGTCCTACACAACCATAGGAAGCTGTGGTTAAGTTTCGGGCAAAAGCTCAAACGGAGCCCGATCTGCGTTTTTCACGGATAGTAGCCTTTTTCTACTATCGAGACCTAATTTTGACTCGTGAACGAAACAGTTAGGTTTTATATTTTATTTCCAACAATATTGGTTATTTTGGAAATATTCAAAATAAATAAGTCGTCATACGACTTTCTTGGGCAAAAACCTAAATCGGGTAAAGAACGGAGCTGAATACGAGATTTCAGTGACCCGCTACGGATAAGGTTGAAGTCACATGGTGTGCTATGACTCATCAGTGACTCATCAGTGTAATGATTACGTTTAGAAAATATCTGGATGTGAAATGACGAAAATGCCCTTGACCCTTTTCATAATTACCATTTGCCCTTGAATGAAAAGACCGTTTTGCCCTTAAGAATTTATGGAATAACCATTTTGACCCTGTGACTCACCATGTCATCATTACCTTTCTAGAAATATCTAGATATTTATAAGAGAAATAACCAAAATGCCCCTAGTCTTTGAAGGAATTACCAAAGTACCCTTTTTGTTGATTTACAAGTTTGCCATGAAGGCAAAATGGCTATAAAACCCTCACCCCACTTGGCCATGCGGCCACACCTTCTTTTTCTCTCTCTCTCTTCTTTCTCTCACATGTTCTTCATGAGTTCTTGAGTGTTCATCAAAAGTTCTTTACAAAAACCCTAGTTTGATCTTCAAAAGTTGAAGTTTTTGGGTGAAAACTTGTTTCTTCTTCACTAATCTTTGATCCTAGGAGGTATGATCCTCATCTTAACTCTCTCAATTTCTCTATTTCATCTCTTGAATCACTTGATTCATGAAGATCCGAGTTTAGATCTAGAACTTTGAAAATCCATAGAAAAGTGTAGAAAAATCCTTTTGATACCAAATCACTTTCTATGAACTAGTCTCATCATTCTCTTTCACCATTCAAGAGCATGAAACCAAATAAGTTTTCTAGCCTTTTCTTTCAAAAGTGGCCGAAATCTTAGATGTGAAAAAGGTTGAGTTTTTTATTCAAGTTTTAAGGAATAAGACTTGTTTTAGTGTTAGGAGTACCTAAGGATCAACCATCCAAAAGATTAGAAAGTTTGGACATCTCTAGCTAAATTTCTTAGGGTAGGACCGAATCCTCTTTGAGGAGGAATAGATGAGATTTGTCTTGTTTGATGTTTGATGATTGATTGTTTGGTTGTTTGTAGTTGGTGACGATTATCAGGAGGTTCACAAACCGATCAACCGACTTTGATTCGGGAATCTGCTCTTCAACAGGTATGGAGGGTGAACCTCATCACACCAAGATGGTGGCGGTGAAGATGGTTGTTTAGTTTATGTGTGGGTGAAACCCTTTGGTTTGGGTTCACCATTCAATTTGGTTCTCTTGGAGAACAATGTGTAATAAGTGTAGTTTATGCTTTAGTCTGCTCTAGCATATGTCTATGATGATGTGATTGGATGAAAATCATTTTCATGTATGTTGGAAACCATACTTTGATCTCTAGATCAAGTAAGGATTTTTATGCTTGATTATGATTGAATGATGCATGATTATTGTTCATCATTATATTGTGAGCTTTTGAGCTATAACTTGTCAAATAGATGAAGCAAAATCTTCACATCCCATTGAGGGAGCATTCGGCCATGACCAAAGAAAAAGGAAGAACATTTGTTGTTGACATTAGAAATACAATAAGTACTAGGAGTCATATCTCCCAAAAGGTACTACAAAAACTAACATAGTCTGGCCGACAACAAAACTAAAACATCAAAAGAGTCCACCTCCGAACTCAAAAGGACTGCTGAACCGAACCATCGTCGCGTCCATCTGTTCAAGCAGCAACAGCAAGTACCAGCAGAAAACATACAGATATGGGTGAGATTCCCGATCATCAACACAACAAAACAG
The DNA here is from genome assembly GCA_039655645.1 of Ammopiptanthus mongolicus. Classification (NCBI taxonomy): domain Eukaryota; kingdom Viridiplantae; phylum Streptophyta; class Magnoliopsida; order Fabales; family Fabaceae; genus Ammopiptanthus; species Ammopiptanthus mongolicus. The sequence continues at coordinate 29,867,228 of CM077350.1, forward strand.
CAGTAGTAAAAACGGGACGACTCACCAGGTAACATCGTACCCAACATGTTAAACCGTTAAACCACATACTAAACCTCTCAATATAAATCATGTTAAACAGCTAACAATATAATATAATACATTCTTAAACAGAACAGCGATGTATAACAGTAAATGTAAACATCAACAGGCATGCAATGCAGTGCAATGTACATGACTCAATGCCAATGCCACTGGGTACTACTCTGACCCCTACTCCATGGAGCTAACAAAACATTCGGAGAGAGTGAATGGGAGGACATGTTCCGGTTTCTGCCAGCCATGAGCAAGATGCTGCCGTGAGCAAGATGTTACAAAATTCGTAACATGCACGTATCTGGCTTTACGGTAACACTCTCGACCAAACATGAAAAGTACGGCATCTAGTAGAGGATATCAGTGTATTGCTCGGATTCGCCACGACACAGAAGAGCTACCAACTGGTCACATGTCAGCCCTTCCAACCCTGATACCTCCAAAAAGACCATTGAAGATCGTCACCGTAAGATTCGCACCCGCATCAAGGTGTAAGCTCAACTCCTAGGCTCAAGGCCTTACAACTATGCACATGAAATGCCAATGCTTACACAAAGCAGATGCGATAAAGCAATGTCTATCCATTGGATAAACCTCAAGGTTCACTAAGGTTCTCTTCCTTAGAAACTACACACATCTTTGTTTTATAAAACATTTATCCATCGGATAAAACATTTATCCATCGGATAATTATCTCGTGATTCCTTTGGAATGATCCAGACTGCTTTCTGAATCGCCGACTGTCCCCACAAACCAACACAAGTCTTTTCAGCATGTTTTGTCCTCACTCACACGCTTTCTAGGAAACTTCCCAGAAGGTCACCCATCCCATAATTACTCTAAGTCAAGCACGCTTAACTATAAAGTTCTTATGTTCTAAGTTCCCGAAAAGAAGATAATTCTTGTTGGTATGGGTAGTACCAATCAATTCTTATATGCCTTCCCTTAACTATACAGTCCCATACCTGCATAGCCTCAGGATTCCTTCCACTGTACAGTCCCATACCTGCACAGCCTCAGGATCTCTCTCATTCCAGTTATCGCAAGACAGAAACAATTGAACGATTAACCTGGATCCGAATCATCGGTCTGTCATCGAACTATTGTTTCAAAACCCAAAACGTTTCGTGTTTGTGTTTACGTCTTATGAATTATGTCTCAAGTCCTAAGCATTATGAATAAGGATTGAGAATCCTCTTAGATAAGTCTTTGAGCCTTTCTAAGATATTAATCCTTGATTTTCAATTAAGGAAATAAGTGTTGATTCACTTAAGTCTTATGAAGTCATTGATGTACTAAGTCATCGATGTATAGTACATGGTCTTGTTCCACCACATACCATACTTAATTAACCCTTGTCTTTAACGCTAAGTTAATTACTTAACTTAGGTTTTTCACGTAAAACTTTACGATTAAGAGTTAAAAACTCTTTTGGTAACAAAACTGTTCTCATTTGAAAACTCATTGGATTTGAAATACGTTGCACTTGCCTCAAGCAAAGTACCTTAACTATTTTCGAAAAGAGTTCTTCGATACTTGACTGAGTGTAAAACCATGGTCTAAGTTAATGGAAAGGAAATGTAATCTCATCTAACTTCCTTAACTATGATTCATTTAATCAACTTTAGGATAAAAGGTCTCCATTATGTTTGAAAAAGAACTTTGTCTTTGTTTTAAGATGAACTTCGTTTTCGTTTTAAGATAAAGGAAATGCCTTATGAAACTATATTTAACTTCTCATGAAAACACTTCTTTATTTTACTTTTAAATCACTTGATCACTTAGATAAACTAAGGTTAAAGTAAAAGACATGTTTCACTTTGGTGAAGACGCTTAAAAGTTGAAACTTCACTTAATATTAGGATCAAATCACTTATTATTTTCCTTTGAAACATAAGTTATATTAAAACAATATCTTACTCTAAGAATTTTAAATGTTCAAGAACAACAAATGTTCTTCCTTTTTCTTTGGTCATGGCCGAATGCTCCCTCAATGGGATGTGAAGATTTTGCTTCACCTATTTGACAAGTTATAGCTCAAAAGCTCACAATATAATGATGAACAATAATCATGCATCATTCAATCATAATCAAGCATAAAAATCCTTACTTGATCTAGAGATCAAAGTATGGTTTTCAACATACATGAAAATGATTTTCATCCAATCACATCATCATAGACATATGCTAGAGCAGACTAAAGCATAAACTACACTTATTACACATTGTTCTCCAAGAGAACCAAATTGAATCGTGAACCCAAACCAAAGGGTTTCACCCACACATAAACTAAACAACCATCTTCACCGCCACCATCTTGGTGTGATGAGGTTCACCCCCCATACCTGTTGAAGAGCAGATTCCCGGATCAAAGTCGGTTGATCGGTTTGTGAACCTTCTGATAATCGTCACCAACTACAAACAACCAAACAATCAAACATCAAACAAGACAAATCTCATCTATTCCTCCTCCAAGAGGATTCGGTCCTACCCTAAGAAATTTAGCTAGAGATGTCCAAACTTTCTAATCTTTTGGATGGTTGATCCTTAGGTACTCCTAACACTAAAACAAGTCTTATTCCTTAAAACTTGAATCAAAAACTCAACCTTTTTCACATCTAAGATTTTGGCCACTTTTCAAAGAAAAGGCTAGAAAACTCGTTTGGTTTCATGCTCTTGAATGGTGAAAAAGAATGATGAGACTAGTTCATAGAAAGTGATTTGGTATCAAAAGGATTTTTCTACAATTTTCTATGGATTTTCAAAGTTCTATATCTAAACTTGGATCTTCATGAATCAAGTGATTCAAGAGATGAAATAGAGAAATTGAGAGAGTTAAGATGAGGATCATACCTCCTAGGATCAAAGATTAGTGAAGAAGAAACAAGTTTTCACCCAAAAACTTCAACTTTTGAAGATCAAACTAGGGTTTTTGTAAAGAACTTTTGATGAACACTCAAGAACTCATGAAGAACATGAAGAACAAGTGAGAGAAAGAAGAGAGAGAGAGAAAAAGAAGGTGTGGCCGCATGGCCAAGTGGGGTGAGGGTTTTATAGCCATTTTGCCTTCATGGCAAACTTGTAAATCAACAAAAAGGGTACTTTGGTAATTCCTTCAAATACTAGGGGCATTTTGGTTATTTCTCTTATAAATATCTAGATATTTCTAGAAAGGTAATGATGACATGGTGAGTCACAGGGTCAGAATGGTTATTCCATAAATTCTCAGGGGCAAAACGGTCTTTTCATTCAAGGGCAAATGGTAATTATGAAAAGGGTCAAGGGCATTTTCGTCATTTCACGTCCAGATATTTTCTAAACGTAATCATTACACTGATGAGTCACTGATGAGTCATAGCACACCATGTGACTTCAACCTTATCCATAGCGGGTCACTGAAATCTCGTATTCAGCTCCGTTCTTTACCCGATTTAGGTTTTCGCCCAAGAAAGTCGTATGACGACTTATTTATTTTGAATATTTCCAAAATAACCAATATTGTTGGAAATAAAATATAAAACCTAACTGTTTCGTTCAAGAGTCAAAATTAGGTCTCGATAGTAGAAAAAGGCTACTATCCGTGAAAAACGCAGACCGGGCTCCGTTTGAGCTTTTGCCCGAAACTTAACCATAGCTTCCTATGGTTGTGTAGGACATTCCTATCTGGTCAGAATATTTTATTTCACTCTCTAAACCCTCCAATAAAATACAAACGTTAAAATACTGGAGAATTAGAAAACGTGAAAATCGGGGCATTACAGCTCGGCTGTCTAACGTTGGACACACCGTAAATACCATAGCAACACTGCCCTACGCAAGGCACAGTGATCATCAATATGGCTTTCATTGTCCACCATGGCACAATGATACAATGTAACATGAATATCCTGACCACCAAGATATCATGATTAATTATAGGCACGTCTGCCAATTAATGCATCTAAAACATTTTGTTTCTTGTCACTGTTCTTTTTCTCTCGTTCTTTCCTTATCGAAGCTCAAAGGCTATCGACCCGTCATGATTTACCATTTTTAGCACTTTTCATAATCAACACAGGACACAACGTCCGAGTGTTCAGTCACGAAATCTTAGACTGATGCACCAGTCCAAGATTCGTGGTAGTAGAAACCAATGTTTACCTTTAACAACGTTCATCATAAAGTATACAGGACGCGAAGTCCACAGGACACAAAGTCCACAATACCACAACATGGATCTTAAATCCACGTGTCATCATCACAGAACACTAGTAACCCGACGTCTCGTTTACTAGGTTCACGTTTCAATGTTTATCGTCGTTTTCGTTTGGTGAAACACAAATTAAAACGAAATCCCCGCAACTTATCCAAGTCGTCGGTTTTGATATCATTGAGTAAAACTTGTTTATGAAAAAAAAAAATCCTTTTTCCTTAAAAATCCAAAAACTTACTTTTCTCTTGAAAATCAATTTCCTAACGTCATAGTTCTCAAAATAGGGTCATTTTGTGGCGGAATCTCGTTCCAATAAAATTATTATTTTTGCCGTCATCTTAATGCTTTAAAAACGTTCCAAGTCAAAAATTAGTTTTTCCTTCCAAGTAATTTTCTCCATCCCAAAAATTAATTATTTTTCGAACATATCTCTTTTCATTTACTAACTTTTCCTTTCCAATTTCCTTTGGTAAAATTAACATTCTTGAGAAGACTTTTAAAAGCTTTTACCTTAGTCATTCATGGAGCACTGACCACTGTCAGGCTTCTCAATCAACAATCAACATCCATACAGTCAATACTGTCTCATCACAGCAGATAGTACAGTTATAACATATATCAACATATAACACATAATTACCAACAATCAAACATACAGGTAATTATTGACAAATAACATCATAGCGAAAATTAAATTAAACATCCACCACACAGTTCAATTGAAACTTACACAGACCACAACATACACAGATAACATATAGTTATCGACAATCCCTCAGGCAACCTCCTCTTACCTTTTGTAGTCTAAAAAGGATTTGGGCCCTCCAAGTTCTTCGAGTGTCCCACAACTCCGTGAATCCCCGACTCACGTGGTCCGAACGCACTCCAAAAATCAACGAGCTACGCTTACTCTATCAATCCTTCACCACACAATCATAAAATAAGTCAAAATTTTAAAATATCTTCTTAGTTGCTTAAGGAGAGGTTCGGCCCCCTTCAAAAAAACACTAGGATAGGGTGTTCAAAATTTCACCAATTAGAACCTACGGTCCTTTAGAACATAATCAAGCTTCCTTTATACAAAAATGAACCAAAACCCCCTCTTAAACCCCTTGGGTAAATTCGGCCAAGCCTAGGGTAATAAGGAAGGAAATTTATTTTTGGGACAAGCTTCTAGATAGTCATAGCATGCATCAAGGTAAGTTCATAAAAATTGGTTTTATGGCCATTGAGATTTTCTAACATTTTCTAGGAATTTTTGAAGGTAAGGTACTAGAATTGAAATCATAGAATATTGGTCATGAGTATGGATCAAGATAGAGATTACCCTATTGTAAAATGAAGACTTGCTTGAGTTCAAGCTTCTCCTTCACAATTTAATCTTTGTTGATTTTTGTCTTTCCTTGAAATAGCAAGAAAATGAAGAAATTTTGGGAGGAATGAAAAAACAAGTTGCTGCACTTGAGGAGCAGAATTCTGGCGTGAATGAGAGGTGAGAAGAGTGGTTTCACTTGGATATAACTTGAGGGGTAAGAAGGTAATTCTTTAGGAGGGCAAAATGGTCATTACCACACTTGCTCATCATGACACTAGTGACTCACTAGGTGACTCACTAGATGAGTTGTCCTTGATTGGACATAGGATTTATCTTGTAGCGAGTCCCGATAAATCCGTAATCAGCTCCGCTATTTACCCGATTAAAGATTTCACCTAAAAAAAAAACATATTTTATTTCACTTTTTTGTGAAAATTTTTAAAATAGCCAAAGTCGTTCGAAATTTAATTACAAACCTAACTGTTTCGTTCACGGGTCAAAATTAGGTCGTTTGAGCAGTAAAATCATACTGTCAGTGTAAAACGCAGACCGGGCTCCGTCTGAGTTTTCGACCCAAAATTTAACCATAGCTTCCTACGATAGCATAGAGCATGACTATGGTCTCAGATTATTTTATTTCCCTCTCTAGACCCTCCAATAAAATACAAACGAATAAATACGGTTTAATTAAAACAGAAAGCTCGAAAGCTTGAAAAATCGGGGTGCTACATTACTACCCCACTAAAAATAATTTCGTCCTCGAAATTACGTACCTGTGAAAAGATCCGGATATTGCAATCTCATTTTGTCCTCAGCTTCCCATGTTGCCTCGCCAGTTGCTTCATCCCAAATAACCTTGACTAAGAAAATTTGTTTACCCCTGAGCTGCTTAGTCATCTTATCCGAGATTTGTATGGGTAAAGTCTCATAAGACAAGTTTTCTTTCAATTGTATAACATCGGGTTTGATTACATGAGATGGATCAGGAATATATTTCCTTAGTTGTGAAACATGGAAAACATCATGAATATTTGACAGAAAAGGTGGTAAGGCAATTTGATAGGCTACTGGACCCACACGACGAAAAATTTGGTAAGGTCCAATGAATTTAGGAGTGAGTTTTCTGGACTTAATTACTCAGCCAACCCCAGTCATAGGTGTGACTCTCAAAAATACATGATCGCCTTCCTCAAACTCGAGAGGTCGTCTCCTCTTGTCCGCATAACTTTTCTGTCGACTTTGAGTCGTCCGCATTTTTCCCTGAATCATCTTTACCTTTTCGGTTGTCTGTCGTACGATGTCTGGTCCCAACAGTAGGCTTCCACCATCCTGGTACCAACATAAAGGTGTCCTACACCGTCGACTATATAAAGCTTCATAGGGTGCCATCCCTATGCTTGAATGGAAACTATTGTTATAGGTGAATTCTATCAATGGTAGAAATTCATCCCAACTACCAAGATGTTCCATTACGCAAGCTCGTAACAAGTCTTCAAGTCACTGGATCGTCCTCTCTGATTGTCCGTCCGTCTGTGGATGATACGTGGAACTCAATCTGAGTTTCGTTCCTAATGACTCGTGCAAACTTTGCCAAAACCTTGACGTAAACTTCGGGTCTCGATCTGAAATGATACTCAATGGTACCCCGTGCAATCTTACAATTTCTCCGATGTATAACTGAGTTAATTTTTCCATCGAATATTTTATGTTGATGGGCAAGAAGTGAGCCGACTTGGTCAGTCGATCAATTATTACCCATATCGTATCATGTCCCTTCCGAGTTTTTGGTAAACTTGTCACGAAATCCATCGCAATACCATCCCATTTCCATTCCGGGATGTCCAAAGATTGTAGCATTCCTGCTAGTCTTTGATGTTTAATCTTAGCTTTTTGACAGACTAGACATGAGGCGACATATTCCATTACGTCTCTTTTCATTCCAGACCACCAGTATAATTGTTTAAGATCCTGATACATCTTTGTAGCTCCTGGATGTAAACTCAGTTTACTTTCGTGAGCTTCCTCCAAAATTAACTTCCTAATCTCCGTATCATTCAGTACACAAATTCTTTCACCGAACCTTAAAATTCCATCCGTTCCCTCTTTGAATTCTAATACTGCTCCTCGTCGTACTAATTCCTTTTCTCCTTGTAGGTACTGATCACCTTCTTGTTTCTCCTTTATTTGCTCCATCAATCCATTAGAAATAGTAATCATACCTAAGCAAAGCCTTCCCGACGACATCTTGATTGTCAACCGCATATCTCAGAATTGTTCAATCAATTCTTGCTCTTTGACCATCATTGCAGATGCATGTATTGCTTTTCTACTCAGGGCATCCGCTACTACGTTCGCTTTCCCAGGGTGATATTGTAATTGGAAGTCATAGTCCTTCAGAAATTCCAACCAGCATCTTTGTCGCATATTGAGCTCCTTTTGGTCAAACAGGTATTTCAAGCTTTTGTGGTCACTGAAGACATTGAAGATTGCTCCATACAAATAATGTCTCCATATTTTTAATGCAAAGACCACTGCCGCCAATTCCAGGCCATGCGTAGGATAATTCCTCTCATGAGTCTTCAATTGTCTAGAAGCATAAGCTACTATGTTTCGGTTCTGCATCAACACGCAACCTAACCCTTGATGTGAAGCATCACAATATACCTCAAAAGGTTCCTTGGGATATGGTAATATTAGCACAGGCGAAGTAGTCAACCTCCGTTTTAATTCCTGAAAACTTTCCTCGCATGTTTCAGTCCAGATAAACGTTTGATCCTTCCGAGTTTGTTGAGTAAGAGGTCCTACTATTTTGGAGAACCCCTCAATGAATCTCCTATAATACCCAGCTAAACCCACAAAACTACGGATTTCTGTTACCGTCTTAGGTCTCTCCCATTGTAACACAGCTTCAACCTTCGATGGATCCACTGCGATCCTTCCCTTCGAAATGACATGTCCTAAAAATTGAACTTGGTCTAACCAAAATTCACATTTTTCAGGTTTCGCGTATAACTATTTCTCCTTTAAAATTTGATGGACCACACTGAGATGTTCAGCATGCTTCTCTTCACTAGGAGAATAGATTAGAATGTCGTCTATAAAAACAACGGCAAACTGGTCCAAATAAGGACGAAAAATCCTATTCATGTAATCCATGAATATAGCAGGAGCATTCGTCACCCCGAATGGCATCACAAGATACTCATAATGCCCGTAGCGTGTTCGAAACGTTGTTTTCGGTATGTCCTCTGCCTTCACACGAATCTGATGATATCCCGATCGTAGATATATCTTCGAGAAAATGGCTGCTCCACGTAACTGGTCTAGTAGATCATCAATCCTTGGAAGAGGATACTTGTTCTTGATCGTCACTTTGTTCAGTTGGCGGAAATCTACCCATAAACGAGAAGTCCCGTCTTTCTTCTTCACCAGTAAAACTGGGGCTCCCCATGGTGATACACTCGGTCTAACAAATTCTTTTTCCATCAGTTCCACCAATTGCTTTTTCAGGTCCTCTAGCTTTGATGGCGACATACGATACCGTGCCATGGATATCGGTCCAGTGCCTGGTACCAGATCAATTGCAAACTCAATGTCCCGAACAGGCGGTAATCCCGGTACCTCTTCAGGAAAAACTTCAAGAAATTCATTGACGACAGGTATGGACGGTAGATCTAACTTACCCTCTACATCCAAGGAAAACAGTAGCATGTATCCTTGTGCTCCTTCTTTTAAAGAAGCCCTTACTTGATTAGCAGACAAAAATCCAAAAATCTCATCCTTAGGAAAGGTTAAAGTTTTGTGAGCGCAATCTATAAGAATATGGTTGGAAGATAACCAATCCATGCCTAAAATTACATCTAATTGTATTAAAGGCAAACAGATCAAATCAACAAGAAAATGTCTATCCTGAATAACAACGGGACAGTTCAAGCATATAGAATTGACAGTAACTGGTTCAGCAGTTGGGGTTGAAACAATTAGATCATATGATAACAAAGAGACGGGCAATTTCAGGAGTTCCACACAATCCATCGAAATAAAGGAATGAGTCGCACCCGAATCGAAAAGTATAGTCAAGAGATTACCCGCTATGTCACATTTACCCCGTATGAGATCGTCGGAGTTCGAAGCTTCAGCACCGCTCATGGTGTAAACTCTTCCCGTTGTCGTTGGTTTATTGGTCCTTGTGTTGTGAACAGTAGGTCCACGCCTTGTTGCATTACAAATCTTTGATAGGTGTCCTATTTGATCACAGTTGTAACATCTAGCTCCCTTTACTGGACAAGTATCAGCCATATGGTTCGGGTCTCCACACCTGTGACACTTTCTAACTTGGCCTTGGCCTTGATTCCTTTGGCCTGCACTCCCTGATGAAAAAATGTTTGGACGATAAGGTTGTTGATTCTGATTATTTCCTTGAGGTCGGAAATACGGTTTCCTCTGATTTTGCCTCCCCCTTGGGCCCTGAGCTTGAAATTGGTTCTTAAATCGCGAGGGTCCTCCGGCATTCCCTCTATTATCCCTTCCTTTCCTCATCTGCTCCACCTTTCGGCACATCTCGACTAGAGCTTGAAAATTCCGAATTTGCAAGGGTAACACAGATTCCTTGATCTCAAACCTCAAACCTGATTCAAATCTCTCACACTTCCAGCTTTCATTGGGTTGTGTCTGGAAGAAACGGAAGTACTTAGCAAGTGATTCAAACTTTGCTGCGTACTCCCCAACAGAAAGATCTCTTTGCAATAGGCGGAGAAATTCTTGTTCCATCTCGACTCTGGCACTTTGTGGAAAATACTTATCCAGAAATGCGTTACGAAACACCTCCCAAGTAATCTCCTGATGATCAGCTTCCAGAAGCTGTCGGGCTCCCTTCCACCAATATTCTGCATCTCCCATCAGTAGGAAAGCAGCATATTGAACCTTAACCCCTTCTGGACTCAAGATGAGCTCAAAGATCTTTTCCAATTCTTGTATCCACAAATCAGCTTTCTCAGGATCAGCGTCCCCATGAAACTGTGGGGGATTCTGACGTCGAAATGCAGTCAGACCCCTACCTTCCACAGCTTGCTGGTTCTGAGCAGCCATAGCAGCCGTCTGCAGGGCAATAGCAGCCGCAACATTCTCCATTGCTTGAGCCGTATAATCTACGGCACCATCATAGTCCTCCTCAGCATAAACATGATCACCGACAGGGCCACCTCGGCGACCTCTACCCCGATCGCGTCCACGACCACGACCACGACCACGTTCACCCTCTGGTTCCATAACTGACCTGCAAGACATACTTAGTTAAACTGCAACTAGAAAATGGAACGGGTACTTACTCCTACGAAGTAAAGGAAAACAAAGAAACAAGGAAAGGGAAAACAAGGATCTCGCCGGGCGAACCTATTCTCGCCACGCGAAAAATAGAGATCACACAACATCAACACTATAGACCTATTTCCCAAAGATTCCCGAAAGACTCGACCAGCCCTGATACCACTAGTGTGACACCCCCTTCTGGGACACCACATGGTTACCCCTTCTGTTCTAGAAAATAAACTCTATTAATCTTTTTCTGGTTACTTTCGGAAATTGAAGTTTTCTAAACTCTACCACCCCATAGCATAAAACAATATCCAGTACTATATGCATCTAATATCATATACATACTAGTTCCTTATTAGTTATATACAGGGCCTTTATATAAATAGGCCATTCACAAGATACAAAACAAAGAAGTAAACTGCATAATACCCGTGACGCTCGAACTGAACCACTACTCAAAAACTCCTGGCCCTCAGTAGCCAGAATAACCAACTGACGCACTATTCTAACTCTAGCCTCTCACTACAGCTGGCTAACCTCTAATGGTACCCGTTGGGGAGATCCCGTCGATCATCCCCAGTCTCCTGAGATACATCAGATGTAGATGTCATGGAAATCCCTTCCTCGCCCGGAGCATCGTCCTCAGCATCCACGGGATAGTCCTCCGGCTCTATCTCCACAAGCTCCTCTGGATCCTCCTCGATCTCATCGACCGCTGGATCCACAGCATCTGGGGCTGGGGGTGGTGCTGGTGCCGCTGCTGGTAAGGGCTATGCTAAATCCTGAAGCACCCCCAACTCTCCCTGGTCTGCCAAAAACTGTAGTAGGAGCCACATCGGAGGTAAAGGCATCTCAATGGACTCTACTGTATGCATACGTCTGTGTGGTCCTCCTCCGAACGTACCGACTACCTGCCGGACTGCTCCTGTATAAATGGCGCTCTATGCCCCAGGGTTTATTGCCCAGGCGCTAGCATGGTCGACATGCTCAAAGGTCAAGGATCGAACCCTGGAGTGCTGGAGGGGCACCTCCGGATCCATCTATAAACAGAAACCAATATATACCAACAAGAAAAAGCCAACCAGGAATATGCAAGAGTGAGATACCAATATATGGAATTAAATACGATAACTACATGTAAAATACATAAACACATATACACATATATCATCATGGCAATCCATACGTTTTTCTGATTAAGTAACTTGCCAAAAGGGATTCATACCCGTCAAACATTATCATTTGTAAGAATGCATGAACACTTCAAAATCAACGTCTAGTTTATTACTTAATCTCCGGAGATCCCATCTTCTTGTTCATGAAGCTGATCAAGCTCGGCTGTCTAACGTTGGACACACCGTAAATACCATAGCAACACTGCCCTACGCAAGGCACAGTGATCATCGATATGGCTTTCATTGTCCACCATGGTACAATGATACAATGTAACATGAATATCCTGACCACCAAGATATCATGATTAATTATAGGCATGTCTGCCAATTAATGCATGTAAAACATTTTGTTTCTTGTCACTGTTCTTTTTCGCTCGTTCTTTCCTTATCGAAGCTCAAAGGCTATTGACCCGTCATGATTTACCATTTTTAGCACTTTTCATAATCAACACAGGACACAACGTCCGAGTGTTCAGTCACGAAATCTTAGACTGATGCACCAGTCCTAGATTCGTGGTAGTAGAAACCAATGTTTACCTTTAACAACGTTCATCATAAAGTATACAGGACGCGAAGTCCACAGGACACAAGGTCCACAATACCACAACATGGATCTTAAATCCACGTGTCATCATCACAGAACACTAGTAACCCGACGTCTCGTTTACTAGGTTCACGTTTCAATGTTTATCGTCGTTTTCGTTCGGTGAAACACAAATTAAAACGAAATCCCCGCAACTTATCCAAGTCGTCGGTTTTGATATCATTGAGTAAAACTTGTTTATGAAAAAAAAAAAATCCTTTTTCCTTAAAAATCCAAAAACTTACTTTTCTCTTGAAAATCAATTTCCTAACGTCATAGTTCTCAAAATAGGGTCATTTTGTGGCGGAATCGTCGTTCCAATAAAATTATTATTTTTGCCATCATCTTAATGCTTTAAAAACGTTCCAAGTCAAAAATTAGTTTTTCCTTCCAAGTAATTTTCTCCATCCCAAAAATAAATTATTTTTCGAACATATCTCTTTTCATCTACTAACTTTTCCTTTCCAATTTCCTTTGGTAAAATTAACATTCTTGAGAAGACTTTTAAAAGCTTTTACCTTAGTCATTCATGGAGCACTGACCACTGTCAGGCTTCTCAATCAACAATCAACATCCATACAGTCAATACTGTCTCATCACAGCAGATAGTACAGTTATAACATATATCAACATATAACACATAATTACCGACAATCAAACATACAGGTAATTATTGACAAATAACATCATAGCGAAAATTAAATTAAACATCCACCACACAGTTCAATTGAAACTTACACAGACCACAACATACACAGATAACATATAGTTATCGACAATCCCTCAGGCAACCTCCTCTTACCTTTTGTAGTCTAAAAAGGATTTGTGCCCTCCAAGTTCTTCGAGTGTCCCACAACTCCGTGAATCCCCGATTCACGTGGTCCGAACGCACTCCAAAAATCAACGAGCTACGCTTACTCTATCAATCCTTCACCACACAATCATAAAATAAGTCAAAATTTTAAAACATCTTCTTAGTTGCTTAAGGAGAGGTTCGGCCTCCTTCAAAAAAACACTAGGATAGGGTGTTCAAAATTTCACCAACTAGAACCTACGGTCCTTTAGAACATAATCAAGCTTCCTTTATACAAAAATGAACCAAAACCCCCTCTTAAACCCCTTGGGTAAATTCGGCCAAGCCTAGGGTAATAAGGAAGGAAATTTATTTTTGGGACAAGCTTCTAGATAGTCATAGCATGCATCAAGGTAAGTTCATAAAAATTGTTTTCATGGCCATTGAATTTTTCTAACATTTTCTAGGAATTTTTGAAGGTAAGGTACTAGAATTGAAATCATAGAATATTGGTCATGAGTATGGATCAAGATGGAGATTACCCTCTTGTAAAATGAAGACTTGCTTGAGTTCAAGCTTCTCCTTCACAATTTAATCTTTGTTGATTTTTGTCTTTCCTTGAAATAGCAAGAAAATGAAGAAATTTTGGGAGGAATGAAAAAATAAGTTGCTGCACTTGAGGAGCAGAATTCTGGCGTGAATGAGAGGTGAGAAGAGTGGTTTCACTTGGATATAACTTGAGGGGTAAGAAGGTAATTCTTTAGGAGGGCAAAATGGTCATTACCACACTTGCTCATCATGACACTAGTGACTCACTAGGTGACTCACTAGATGAGTTGTCCTTGATTGGACATAGGATTTATCTTGTAGCGGGTCCCGATAAATCCGTAATCAGCTCCGCTATTTACCCGATTAAAGATTTCACCTAAAAAAAAAACATATTTTATTTCACTTTTTTGTGAAAATTTTTAAAATAGCCAAAGTCGTTGGAAATTTAATTACAAACCTAACTGTTTCGTTCACGGGTCAAAATTAGGTCGTTTGAGCAGTAAAATCATACTGTCAGTGTAAAACGCAGACCGGGCTCCGTCTGAGTTTTCGACCCAAAATTTAACCATAGCTTCCTACGATAGCGTAGAGCATGACTATGGTCTCAGATTATTTTATTTCCCTCTCTAGACCCTCCAATAAAATACAAACGAATAAATACGGTTTAATTAAAACAGAAAGCTCGAAAGCTTGAAAAATCGGGGTGTTACACCTAGTGTCCTTGAATCCAAGTGATGGAAAACCAAATCAATTCCTAGCCTAGATTGCCCTATATGGCCGAGAGCTTCATGGGGAAAATCCATGAGTGTTGTTTCACATTTTTGAGTCATAGGACTTTAAATAGTGTTAAGTAAGTTCATGAACCAACCATCCAAAAGTTTGGAACCAAATGAGATCTCTAACCCTTTTTACCTTTCATGTCAAAACCCTATACCTTTTAGGGGAAGGAAAACTTGTGTTCTTATGTTATAGATTGATGTTGATTTGTTATTTGAATTGAATTGTGTTTGATTGTTTTAGGCGACGCAAACGGAACCGGAGCCGGAGCCGAGAACCGATCAAGTTTGCATTGAACTTCCTTTGTGAGGTAAAGGGAGGCAGTCATTTAAGTTTGAGTAGCTTCATAGTGCATGTTTGGTATATGTATTATGATGACTTGATTGTTGAATTGGAGATGTGTTTGAATGATATTTGAAGTTGTTTTACTTAATGAAACATATTTGCACACTTGTTGATAATTTGTGGCATGGATGCCTTAGTTGATATTATGATGATGATTATGGATATATATATATATAGGACTGGCTATGTCTCGATAATTTATTAAAAGACTGGAAATCCTAAATCTATGTTTTGAAAACCGTGTTTTGAAATCAAAAAGTGGTTTTTGGAAAACATGTTATTTTTCAAGAAAAGTTAAGTTCCCTTTTTTAAAAAGTTGTGTTCTTTTGAAAAGGAAAAGTGGTTTTGTGGAAAGTCGTGCGAAAAGTGTTTTGTTTCAGTAAAACGTTTTAAAAAGACGTGGAACCTTTAGAAAAATGGTTTTGTTTCCGAAAAAATGTTTTTCCCGGAAAATGTTCCCTTGATTATAAAGATGTTTTATTTCAAGAAAACAAAAGTTTATTTTGTTTCCCAAGGTTGTTTTGAGAAAGTTTGATCGAAAAGGAAAAATGATGAACCTTTGAGATGAACCCGAACCAAGTGGCCGAGACGTCGGGGCTAGTGTTTTGTGGATTGAGCACTCGGACTTCGTGTCCTGTGTTTTTGATTTGAGTGGGCTTAATGCCTTTTTGAAACGAGTCGTGGATTTTATGTCTCGACATTTGAAAGAATGAACGCAAAGAAAACAGAAAACCTTCTGTGAACATGCATGAACCGGCAGATGTGCCATTTGGAACCAAGCTACAACTTTCGTAGTTGAGAATTCAGCTAGTTAAGACCACTGGGTCTATAGGGGCATTCTGTGTTCGAGATCCCACAAGTGGCCGGTGGCGTAGCAACCCCGTGCCGTGGTAAATCGGCTGCCAAACACGAATGAACTCGATCAGAGACTGGAGTATTCATGATATGGTGAGACGTGGTACGCTGGAACAATTGGAGTTCGGACCTAAATAGAGAGGCCGACTCATGAGAACAATTGTGTTACGGGTGTTACTACGACCTATCGCTCGATGTTGGGAAGTTAGAATCTCCGGAGTACATGAATTAGAAAGATGATATTGAAGTCTCATGCATTATTATAACTGATGAACGTTTTTGAGACGTTGTGCTGTATTATAGAAATACCTGTTCATATAACTGTTTTTATGCTGTTTGTCGCCTGTGCGGCTATCATGATAAACTTTATATGAGTATCTCACCTTTGCCTGTACATGTTGGACACCTTGTTGTGTTTTTGGAACACATGTACAAATGTTGATCATAGGTCCCCGCGGAGACGTGAGGACTCGGACGATGGAAACTTCTGAATGAGCCAACGTTGGGTTGTACCCCAATGGCTACTTTTAGTCGACCAGCTTAGGAGTCTTTTGTCTTTGAACAGTCTTATATTACTGCACGTATGTTGATATTATTTCAAAGTCTGTAATATGTTATACATTAGACCAGGTTTTACGTTATGTTTATGTTTTTATGAACAGTGAATATCAATGTGTGATATGAAATTTATTTGGACTTCATGTAGGAACCATGTTAGGAATAGGTTGGTTTGATGTTGATCAACCACTTACTTTAATAAGTTGCTTTAAAGAAAAGTTTTTCCAAGAATTCCATAATTAATCAAGATGGTTTTTAAAGAATTTTAGTTAGTAAGCCTTCCTTGAGAAGATAGGATTCTTACAAAACCTTTCTTTAAAAACAAGAGTTTTACACTATCTACCTTTTAGAACTTTCCAAAGGTTTATAAGTTATAATTCATTTGAAAACAAAATAATGATTTCAAAGGAGAATCATGCTTGCTTCTACTCTAAGTAATAGAATTAAGAGAACTAACTCAAAGAGTTCTACACTAAATGAGACACCTATGGATACTTGATTAGAGTTTTCAAGCTATACCTAATAAAGGAGATTTCATCAACTACTTTGCAATAAGGATAGTACTTAGAAGTTTTTCACTATAATAGTATAAACACGCGTTATCTCCTAAGGGAATCTATATGAAATCCATAATGGACTCATAAGATTCTAGTAAAAGACATATACTAATGCAATTTATTTATTATATATATATTTATTAACTGTGAGTGACATGTTAACTGTGATATATATATATATATATATATATATATATATATATATATATATATATATATATTCACTGTGATGCCATGCAATTTATTTATTATGTTGTGAAAGCACATGCGCTATTATGCCGATTGGGTGCGTGTGTGCGTGACTTTTATCACTGTTATTCTGGTTATGCGATATGCGGAATCTCACCTCATTACTTTTACTGTCACGCTGCTCGCATGGTTTTCTTTCTACTATGGTGAGTAGATATGGCGAGCAATCCACCTTCCCGATTGACGCTGGACTTGACGCTCCACGACGGAGCGGATGCTTGGACGCTCCATCCTGACGGACGTCGCACATACACGGGAGCAGTGAGTTTCACGAGTAGGAGGGAGTTGCTTTCTCCATGACGAGCCTGACTGAGAGAGTTTGTACTGTACGGTTTAGTGGTGAGGGTAGCACATGAGTCACCCAGCCGCCGCCACCACCACTTGCTGATCATCCGCGACAGCCCAGTACCCAGACTGCAGTTCCTCTGGAGGAGCCCCGGGATATATATGTTGACCCTGCTTCTATGCCACCTGCACCTACTGCACCGTCTACTTCTGTTGCACCTGCATCGGTGGCCGGCCCTTCTGTCCCTGTTGTCCCACCCCCAAGGCCTACTTATGAGCCTTCCGAGCTATACCCTCTGATTCCCCACCATCGGGCGACTTGGAGGATGACTGCTCGTAAGAGCACACCGGCTCCTGCCACGGTATCCTTTTCTGCTCCCCTCATTATCCTCTCGTCTAACGATGAGGAGATGGAGGAAGAGGAGGAAGAGGAAGTGCCTGAGTATGTTCCGGAGGACGTTCCTGAGGTAGCCCCTGCCAGCCCGTGGTGGTTGAGGACTGACGAGGAGGCGCTGCGTTACGCGAAGCAGATCATGAGCGGTTATGGCATGCAGGCCTTGGAGGATGAGCACGAGGAGGAGGAGGAGGCCATGGAGGAGAAAGAGGAGGAGGAGGACCTTGAGGAGTATTACTCTGATGAGTAGTACAGCGTCTGTTTTTGGCCAGTCTCTAGAGTCTTTCCCAGTGTCTGTATATTTATTATGTACCCCCTCCCCCTTTGTTGTGGAGCTGCGACTCCTGTAGTACAGGTTAATCTTGTCTTATGTTACTTTGTTTTCTCATGTAGTCAATTGTTAAAACTACTGTGTACCAATGCATTTTGAGAGATGTTCTATCTTTTAGTATTGATTACGATTATGCGTATTGTCCTTGTGGTGTAAGTATACATGCATGGTTTTGGAACTTGGGTATAAAAGAAAGGAAAAAGAAAAGCCATATTTTCTATAAGCTCTGTTTATATAATTTTTTACGCTTTCAATTATGGTCTTGTGTTGAATAATCGTTACCCCTAAAGTGGGGTGTTACATTATTTGGTATCAGAGTTGGCCGAGTCTTTTTGGGTTTGTGGTTGGTCTATCTTGTTTGTGCTGTGTGCCTCTGTGACTTGTGTGCTGTTGAATTCTGAAAGGAATGACAACATTGTTTGAGCTTGTGCGAAGGAACCTCTAGCTTGTACTGAACTTTGTTGATCTTGCAGAACGAGATGGCAAATAGGAACACCGGTATGGCTGATGCTATGCAAGCTATGAGGGAGATGACTGCTGCTTTTGTACTCCGAGAACAGGAGAATGCTAGTGGTCGAGGATTAAGTGAATTCCGCAGGAACAACCCACCGCAATACAAGGGAGAATACGACCCGGAGAAGGCAGAATTGTGGGTGCAAGAAATGGAAAAGATCTTTGAAGCCATGAGGTGATCAGATGCTGATAAAGTGACCTATGCAACCTACATACTGGTAGGTGATGCAGAGTACTGGTGGAGGGGAGCCTGCCAAGTGGCCGAGCACACTGGACAAGCCATCATCTGGGACCTCTTCCATATGAAGTTCTTTAAGAAGTATTTCCCTGCGAGTGCTAAGCATGCGAAGGAGATGGAATTCCTCCAGCTACGTCAAGGAAACATGACAGTCTGCGAGTACGCTGCCAAGTTTGAGGGTTTGGCAAAGTTCTCCAACTACTTTCAAGACAACCTCAACGAAGCCTGGAAGTACAGAATGTTCGAGGAGGGTGTGAGACACGAGCTCAAGGAGGCAGTCATGCCGTTCGAGATTTCTATTTTTCCTCAGCTCATGGACAAATGCCGGCTGATTGAAGAACTAAAAGGAAGTCAGAGTAAGTCACAAGGTAGCTTTAGGCCATCAAGGTTCAAGAAGGGTGGTAGTAGCGGTTTCCATCAGAAGAAGCCTTACTCAAAGCCTTCTGGAGGTCAGCATCACCAGCGATTCCAAGGGAGGGACAATGGAAACCATGCGGTTTCAAGAGCTATTGGTGTCAAGTGCTTCAAATGTGGAGGAGACCACTTTGCTAGGGAGTGATCAACAACAGCGATCATCTGCTTCAACTGTAGGAAGCCGGGTCATATGGCAAAGGAGTGCAAACAACCCAAGGCAGAACCTACTATCAACCTGGTTCGAGCGGCAAGGCCCAAGGCAAAGGGGCGAGTCTACTCAGTGAATGGTGCCGAAGCTTTTCAGAACCAAGACCTGATCCAAGGATAAGGTAATATTGGAGGTAAAACTTTAACTGTACTGTTTGATTGAGGCGCAACACATTCTTTTATTGCATATATTTGTGTTAAGCTCTTGGGATTACCTGTTTCTGCACTACCATTTGATCTGGTTATTTCCATGCCTACTGCGAAACCTGTTGTTATGGCTGAGGCCTGTCTAAACTGCCCTATTCTTATTGAGGGTAGGAAGTTTGTAGCTAACCTGATCTGTTTGCAATTATCGCAAATAGATGTTATCTTGGGGATGGGTTGGCTGTCCTCTAACCATGTTCAGACTACGGAGAAGGTGAAGTTGATTCAAAATAAGATGAGGGCTACTCAAAGTAGACAAAAGGGATATGCGGACAAGAGGCGTCGATCGCTCGAGTTTCAGGAAGGGGACCACGTATTCTTGAGAGTCACGCCCATGAATGGGATAGGTAGAGTAATAAAATCCACGAAACTCACACCAAAATTCATTGTACCCTATCAAATTCTTCATAGAGTGGGCCCAGTAGCATATCAAATTGCCTTACCCCTTTTTCTTTCAAATCTTCATGATGTATTTCATGTTTCGAAATTGCAAAAGTATATCCTTGATCCCTTGCATGTTATAGAGCCAGATACAGTACAATTAAAGGATAACCTAACTTTTGAAACTTCTCCCATTAGAATCGAGGACCGAAGAATGAAACAGCTTCGAGGGAAGGATATTGCTCTGGTAAAGGTCATCTAGAATGAAGCGTCAGGGGAGGCGACGTGAGAGATAGAAGAGAATATGAAGGAGCAATATCCGCAGTTGTTTTGACGTCCTTAAGTTTCGTGGACGAAACTTTTTTTTGTAAGGGAGTGTTGTAACACCCCCGTTTTCTGTAACCGGTTATAATCACCATTACATTGTGATTGCTATCTTATGTTTGATATGACTATATATTTATGTGGATGTTTATGTGATGGTTTATATCCATGGTTATGTTGTGGTGAAGTTTTCTTTTGTCGTTATGAGACGAAAATCGATAAAAGTTCTGTTTTGATCGTTATCGGGTAATTTCTCGTTTTTCTGCCTGAGGCCAGGAAACGGGGAATTGTGTGTAATGCAATGTTGAATTACATTTAACATTACCTTGTTGATTATTCCTAATGAAGAGAATTAGCTTTCTTAAAATCCAAAAATTTACCAAAAGTAGTAAAAACCAATTATCCATTTTTGGTAAAAACCCTAATCACCTAATTCCTAACTAAATGGAAATGTAACTATTCTAGTTACGTTTGGTTAAGGCCATTCGGCCATTTCATCTTGGAAGAAGCCAAGATTGGCCTTCTATCCTTTCAAGTCAAGTTTATGACACTAACCATTAATGGAAAAAGCATCTTAGCCATTTTTGGTTAATCTTGTCCTTAAGCCCTCCATTAAGCAACAACACACCTATCTACTTTCATCTTGGCCCTCCATTCTTTATGACCAAGATTGAATAAGATTTTGGAGTCCATAAGGCCCTAGTATTCGGCCATTAGGTGTTCAAGACACCAAGAATACTATTCCATTCATTTCTCACTCAAACACCAAAGTTCAAGATTTTCTTTCTTCTCTCACTTCCCTCTTGCAATCGGCCAGCCTTGGTGAGTGTTCATACTCATCTTATTTCATCATTTTAACTTCATATTCTTGTTTATCTCATTCATCTAAACAACTTTCATCTTTGGAATTTCTTCATTTGAAGTTGTTTGCTCAAAGTTATTCAAAAATCTTTCAAGAAGGTTCAAGCTTCTTGAACTTGTTTTTGAACCCTTACTCATGAGTAAGTTTCTAACTTAGTTCCTTTTTGCTTTATTACTCTTGAGAACATCTTTGTGCTACCATGTTTATAATGTTGAAAAATCAAAATTCATGGTCTTGTTTACTTTTCTTCTAGTCCACGGTTTTGGCTTGTCTTGGAGACCAAGTTTTTCCTTCATTCTCTTCAAGGAAGCTTCACAAAGGTAATGGGGGAGTGAACCATATCACACATTAAATGGTGGTGATAAAGGCCTCCTAGTTTTGTTGAAGGAAAACCCTAGATCTAGGGTTTCCTTATAAAGTTCTTTACTTTGTTGTCATTTTGCTTTATGTTGAGATGTTGATATGATGATTGTGCTTATATGTGCTTGTTGAAAATTATTTTGGCATGGTGAAAAACTATTAGGTCCAAAGGCCTAAGGATAGGATTTTTGAATGATTGAACTTGTTTATATTCTAAGTTGCCTTGATAACATGCTTATATGTTAATGTGATTTTTCTAGCTACCTTGGATGTTGTTGAATGGCTTCATTTTGGTTGAATATGAGCATGTGAGGTTCGGCCTTATGGTTGTTAAAGGGGAAGCCAAAGCTTCTATGTTTAAGTGATGGTATATTGAACTTAATATGGTTCTAACAATGCATATAAAACAAAGAAAACCTATCCTACTTCTATAGGGCATTCGGCCTTCACATAGATAGTAGGGTTAGGACCTTAAAATGTTGATGCTAAGGGGTTTTATATGTTCATACTAAAGTATAAGAGGTATATAAATTGAAAAGGTTTCCAAAGAAACCAAATTTTGGTTCCAAAGAACCATGCGTTGTGAAATGAGAGTTTTTGATTTTCATGTAGGAACCATTTTACAAATAGGTTGGCTTGATGTTGATCAACCACTTAATAAGTTGTTTTTGAAGAAAATATTTTCAAGAACCAAGAGTTTCATAGTTAGTTAAGATGGTTTCAAGGATTTCTGGTTAGTAAGCCTTCTTTGAGAAGATAGGATTCTTACAAAGCCTTTCTTTAAAAACAAAGAGTTTTACACTATTACCTTTTTGAACTTTCCAAAATTTTATAAGTTATATTTCATTTGAAAAAAAAGTGGTGACTTCAAATAAAAGGTATATTTCTTTTACACTAAGAAATAGAACTAGGAAAACAAATTCAAAGGAGTTTTACACTAATTGAGACATCTATGGGCACTTGATTATAGTTTTCAAACTATACTTAATGAAAGAGACTTCATCAACTATTTTGCTATAAGGATAGTACTTTGAGGCTTTTCACTATAATAGTATAAATGCGTGGTATCTCCTAAGGGAATCTATATGAGCTTCATAATGGACTCATAAAGATTTTAGTAAAAGACATATACTAATGCCTAGTGGTCATGACAAAATCATGTCTCACATCCTTGATGATTTAGATCATCTAAGGACTCCATAATGTTTAATCACTACGAGTTACTTATAAAGTATTAGACAAGTGAGAAGATTGATGAAGGGAATCCTTGTGGATCCTAACCTCCATAATACATCTAGGTTATGGACTAATGTATCATAAGACATGAACATCGTGTTACGAACGACGAAGTGGTACGTGATTGCAAGGAACGGAACCATGGATGGACGACTGATGGCAAGTCGTGTGGAAGTGGGTACCGTAAGGGTATCCTGTGGTTTATCAAGAGATAAACGTGGTTCTACAGTGATTAGGTAGTACGTGGCTGTTTTGTGGCATTTCTTGACATGCATCTGCATCTATGCATGAGTTGGGCATGATGCATAGGAGTTGAGATTACACCTTGGTGCAGGTGCGATTGTCTGAGGTGTCGATCATGAGGATCAAGGGGACGTCAGGGGTTGGGGAAAACACATGTGGCCAGAGAGTAGCTCCTCTGTGTCGTGGATATCCATCGAAAGACACTAACGTCTTGACTGAAACACCAGGCAAGATCATGATTTGGGTAAAGAACGTCCTGACTGTGTGCGTGACTTTTATCACTGCTGTTATGGTTGTGCAATATGCGGAATCTCACCTCATTCCTTGTTGTTACACTGTTCGCGTGGATTTTTCATCTTGCTTTGGGAAGTAGTCATGGCGAGCGACCCATCATCTCACTTGACGTTGGACTTGATACTCCACGATGGAGGGGACGCCTGGACGATCCACCCGGATGGACGTCGTACCTATACCGGAGCCATCAGCCTCACGAGTAGGAGGTAGTCACCCTTCCACATGACGAGCATATCAGAGAGAGCTTGCACTTTACATGTCAATGGCGGAGGTAGCACAAGGATTTCTCAGCCGCCACCACCTGCTGTCTGTCCACACCTGCCTAGTGCCCAGCTCGCAGCTCATCAAGAGGAGCCCAGGGACGTATATGTTGACCCTTCTTCCATGCCACCCCCACCCACTGCACCATCTACGTCTACCTTGCCTGCGTCTACTGCCGAACCTTCCATTCCCATAGCCCCATCCCTAGGACCTACCTATGAGCCTTTCGAGCTACACCCTCTGATTCCTCGCCAGCAGGCGAATTGGAGAATGATTGCTCGTAAAAGCACACCGGCTCACTCCAGAGTATTCTTCTCTGCTCCGCTCATTATCCTCTCGTCTGATGATGAGGAGATGGAGGAGGAGGAGGAGGAGTGGTACCAGCGGATGTACCGGAGGTCGTACCTGAGGTAGCTCCTGCGCCTACCAGCGCGAGTTAGGACGCGTGGTGGACGAGGACTGATAAGGAGGCGTTACGATTTGCGGAGCAGATCATGAGTGGCTACGACATGCAGGCCTTAGAGGACGAGGACGAGGAGGAGGAGGCCATGGAGGAGGATGACGAGGAGGAGGAGGACCCAGAGGAGTACTACTCTGATGAGTAGTACAGTGTCAGTTTTTGGCCAGTCTCTAGAGTCTTTCCCAGTGTCTGTATATTTGTTATGTACCCCTTTTCCCCCTTTATGTTGTGGAGCTGCGTCTCCTGTAGTACAGGTTAAGCTTTCCTTTATTTTATTTTGTTTCCCTGTAGTCGATGTTGAATCTACTATGTGTAGCTGTGTTCTATCTTTTAGTATTGTTATGATTATGCATATTATCCTTGTGGTTTAAGTATACGAGCATGGTTTTGGAACTTGAGTATAAAAGGAAAAAAAAAACCCATATTTTCGGTAAGCTCTATATATACATATATATTTCTGCTTTTAAATTTATGGTCATGTGTTGAATAATCGTGACCCCTAAAGTGGGGTGTTACAGCGAATGTCCCGACTTGGCTTGCGGGCGGATATGTCGTTACTGTAAGTTGCGTTGTTGATGGGCGAATATTCTAACCTAGCCTGCGGGCGGGGGAATATGTTGCACCCATGGGACGAGTTGAGCCTGCGGGCTGTTGGCCGAACCTTGCATTACGAGGGGTGGCACAGAGATGAACGAGACATCTTGATCTGTTGGGGATGTCGCGTCGTGATCGCGTCCGTATAGTCGTTAGTTACATGAGTGTGAGAAACAGTAGCTAAGAGAGAAGAACTTGGGGAGATGATTGCTTGACATTGTTGTGTTGTTGTATGTTGCTATCTATATATCTTATTTTATAGCTTTTTCCCTATTTATGATGTATTGCTGTTTCTGATCCCCATATTTCTCTATGACGTTTTTTATTTATTATCGATCGCACGAGAAGATCCTGTTGAGGAGTTGCCAGAGGAGATTGATGGCATACCTGTTGAACCTGATGCTGGCGGGAGAGCCTCGGATCCCAGTGCTAGGAGACTTTGAGCTGCTCTATGCAGAGGACGACCGTCTCTGGGAGCCTTTGAGCTGCTCTATGCAGTGTTGGGTAGACAGTCTTAGTTTGTTATAGCCAGTACATGGGTTTGAGCGAAATGTATTTTTGGGGCCAGGAGAGGAAATATGATGTATTTTACTTTATTACCATGCTTTCAGTTTATATGTGTTGCGTACTCTAAAGATTTGTAGTTGGTATCAGTTATTGTAGGCTCTACTGATACAACCAATACTTTTATTCTTATGTTATAGATATAGTCGTGGTATCAGTAGCAATTGTTTTAATATTTCCGCATTTTTATTTAATCACGCTACGCTGCAACGTTAAGAAGTTGAGTTCGGATTACTAATGGGACCTCCGAGGAGGGGCTGTCTCAAACAAAAGAAGATGAAGGTGGCAGCCTAAGAGTTTGGCTATTCCGCATGAAATTGGTGGGACTGGGTGCAAAAAGATATAAGGTGGTTTGAGGAGCAACCTATTGATACTTGGAGTGAGATGAAAGCCATGATGAGTAAGAGACATGTTTCATCCCACTATCAAAGGGATCTTCACAACAAATTGCAAAGGTTAACCCAAGGCACTAAGAGTGTGGATGAGTATTACAAAGAAATGGAGATGGCCTTGATTAGAGTGAATATTGGTGAAGGAAGAAAGGCAACAATGGCTTGGTTTCTCCATGGCCTAAATGAAGACATCCAAGAAATTGTTGGGCTCCAATACTATGTGGATCTTGATGACTTAGTGCACCAATCCATGAAGGTCGAGCAATAACTCAAAAAAAAAGAGGTACAAAAGATATTACAATGTTCCTTCTACTCCAACTCTTAAACTTAGAAGTAGAGATATGAGGTGCCTAGTGTGTTTTGGATGGGGGCATTTTGATTATCAATGCCTAAATGGGAAGAAAAATAGTAAAAAAAATATTGAGAGAAAAGAGGAGAGATTGAAAAGAAAGATTGATAATTTTGAAGCATATTGGAAGAAAATGTCTCAAGACAAAATTCAAGAGACAAATTTGAGATTGAAAAGTGATGAGGAAAAGAAAGAGGGAGAGAAATTAGAACAAGAGAGTGAGGTCTAAGTTGAGAGAAAACTTGAGAGGGAGGTGATTGCAAAAGAGAGTGATGCTAAAGAAAAAGAGGCAAAAGAAAATGAGAGAATTGAGTATGTGCCTTCAAAGGAAGCTTACAAGACAACCAACGCGCTTGAAGAAGTGTGTCCAAAGGAAACAACCCATGGTTTGATTACTTGCATGGCTCCCCAAAATCATGAACATTCTACCCCTATATTTGATAACATGCTTCGTAAATTGCATGGGTCTTGATACTTTCTTACATTGAATAGGTTTGATTACCTGCTTAAAGAATTGCATGACTATTGCCATCTTTCTAAGTTTGATTTGAAAAGAGGGTATCATGATATGAGGGTAGGGAACCTTTATGCTAATTTTGATAAAAATTCATCTTGCACAAATCATGTTAGCCTTCTTGGGTTTAATGTAAGTTCTCAAGAATTGCATGTGGACTTGTTTAATAGGCTCACTAGTGCATTCATTTTTGCTTTACCTATTCTTGCAAAGTCCTTTCGAATTGAATGTGATGCATCTAATGTGATCATGAGGGCTGTTTTAGTTCAAAAAGGACCACCAATTGTTTATTTGGGTGAAAGGTACAATGGGTCCAAACTTGAATATTCCACCTATGAGAATAATTTGAAGCATTCCAAAAAGGACGCAATACTCTCAAATGTCATCATGCCTAAGCATAGAGAGGTAAATATGGTGTTCAATGCAAATTCTCAAAGGTATAACTTTCCTACTCGCCTTGAACTTCAATTTCTAAACCTCACCAATTTTAAGGTGTTGTATGAGCATAATGAAAAATTTCCTAACAAATTTTGCCACATGTGATGAGTTCTTTAAATTTGTGTTTGACCCCAGAGAAATGGGTGTGTGCACATCATAAAAATAAAAGGATTCCTACTCAAAATGTTTGATTTACGTTCAATTTTCCTAAACTTAGTTCTTTCTCTTGATGTAGGTATGGAGATAATAAATTCGAGGTCGAATTTCCTCTAAGAAGGGGGGAATGATGGAGGCAAAGGAGGAGCAAGTGAACTTTACAACAAGAGGAGGTCAATCCATTCAAGTCCAATTCAAACTCTTCAAGTCCAATTGATCCTCTTTACTGTTTTGGGTATATCTTGAGTTATGGATATCCGATTGCAGTGATCTTTGATGCATTGAAAATATAACTAAATTATATACAAATGTTATCTCTATCATAAAGACCTCATTCGTCATATATCATAATGAAAATTGGTCTCTGAGTTGAGGACACAATTTTGGACGGGTTTGACTTAATCCATTCAAGTCCAAAGAAAACCTTCTTCACGGTTTTGGTTATATCTTGCGTTTTATATGTCCGATTGATGTGATTCTTGATGAGTTGGAAATATAAGAAAACTATCTATAAGTTTCATTTGAAGTTCAAAACCTGATTCGGACTCTATCATGATGAAAACCTAGATAGAAGTTGGGAACACTGTTCTGGACAGATTTGACTTAATTAGGCATTTTTAGGCTTGTAATTGGTTTTGGTTTTTAATTTTATTTTGGGCTATATGGGCCACGAAATTGCTCATCCACCTTAACCTAGAATGTTCCTTAGATTCTATAAATAGGGCGTGTATGACCTCATTTGATAACTTTGAATGAAATTAGAATTTATCCTATTTGGGTAATTTTATGAGTTGAGCATTGGCTCCTCCTCTTCAAGTTCTTGGATTAGAACTTGCTTGATTCTTATCAAAGAGTTCTATCTCTTTGTGGCGAATCCTCCTTTGCTTATCAATCTTCCATGTCCATGTAAGCATTATGGCGCCTTCCCTTCATCTTCTTCCCCTTCCATTTGCTTAATTTCTTTTATGTTCTTCTTTTCATTTGCGCCATTTACATTCTGTTTTTAGTTGTTGCACTTTAATTCTTTGTTTGGTTAAGTTTCTTGTTTAGTTATTTCCATTCTTTAGTTGTTTCCTTTTGTTAATCATATTCGGGTGACAACCGCACCTTCTTCTTCCCCAATTCTTTTCATCTTTTCAACATAAGAACTAAGAACAAGCTCTTGGATAGATCCTCAATTTCGGTGATTCTAACTTAGATCATATCATGACCCCACTTACGTAGGATAATCCTATTAGTCCCAAGCTTAAATTATTATCTATGCCTAACCGTATTAAAGCGATAGCATGGTATTCAAGCAACGTAGCCGAAACAAGCGAATCAAACATACAACATACGGAAAGCATATGTCACATCAGAGTAAGGCGCAACATAAAATAGTATATACATAAACATGCATAACGTAGCCCCATCAGTAGGGCGCTATACATACATATACAAACGGAATAAATAAAAGGCTGAAAGAACTGAAAATACAACCAAAACAAAAGGAAGACCCTCGCAGCTCACCAGCACTACCCGTCCCACTCAATAAGTACAAAGAATGCTCTCAGCTCACAACCTAGGACACACTGGCAGGCTCCCACCATCAGTGATTAGGATGCCCTGAACTACCTTGGCCCTCGCCATGAGTATGCCTATAAGTCACCAGAGGCTCATACTCAGACAAAGAGCTAGACATAAGGACCCTACGCCTGCGGTAGGTCCTCAAGTATTGCTCTGTCCTCCGATGCTGACCTCGGTAGACTAAGCCTCTCTTGCTGAATGCATGCGAAGATGCTGGCTCGACCCAGGTGTAGTCCCACTCATGACGCCTCGGCGGCAGCCACATACGTGGAAAGGGTAAGAACTGCACAACTCTGAAGGGTCCCACAATGTCTTCCTTATGCGATGCCCTTCCACAGAACAGTATGCTCACTGGTCTAGTGTAGACCGTCACGAAGGTTAAGGGGTCCACACGCCACCCCCGATCATCGTGATAGATGATCTCGATCAGGCCCATCACCGGCATCCTCGGTGCCGATGTGATATAGGGGTGCACCCTTGGGTCCATCAGCTGGCTCCTCGTCTTCATGCACCAAGAACCAAACAGATAACAAAAACAGTAGGGAGTAGCAAAATCGGAATGACAACAGTGGAGTAGTAAAATAGCATGCAAAAGGTAGCACGTATAATATATATGACATGTATGTCAGTTACTGCACACAACCAATGTCTCTCGATACAACACATGCAACCAACATCCACATCCATGAGTCTCACTCTCAGATCAATCTTCTAGACCGGGATACTAATCCCATGCAACATATCGGCCGATAACTCACAAAGCTAGTTCCACACCAGAACAGTTCCACATCCGAACAAGTCCACACCGGAACAGGTTCTGTGTCGGAACGGAGTTAGTTTGTCCATGAAGCTGAACCGCTCGCCATGATCAATAAGAGTGCATCCCCCTTCTACACAGGAACCGGGGTATCTCGATCGCCTCGGAACGTTAGCCTGGAACATGGAAAGTTCATGGATTAGTCGGACAAACTAGACTGGATCAAGTGTCACGGAAGGATAGGAGCTACCTCATCCGTCACTGTAAACTATTCCCGAGATCGCCAACATCCCCAAGGTCACTCACTTGACTGCCCCTTCTACTTTTTGTACCCACACTCAGGTACAACTAACCTCATATAACGTTGGCAGCTTATACTACCTGTCATACGACCTCGCCACTTGGCAGCTAATGATATGCAACAAACATCCTCGACGGGTTTGATACCAGATCTCACGCCTAAACACTCAATCAAAAACAGCACGATGCCAACGCATCAACACGGCCACAGCCTCGGCGCCACACATCCACGAGCCGCAACTCAAACAACACGCCATAGCCTCAAGAAACCATCATAACAGCAATGGCACCATCCACGGTATCAACTCTATAACAACACGACACAAAGCCAAACTTAACTCTAATGGCATTCCGCCACAACACATCCCGTACACACAAACAGCATAATAACAACACCAGTAATATTAACAACAGCACGTAGCAGCATATCACATACCAAGTAGCGTACAGGCATGTATACAGATAGCAACAATAGAAACCAAAATCACAGCAGTCATACGAAGCAGATCATCCTCAATGAACAGTTCGCTAACCTAGGGCTTCCAAACTTAACAGTGATAGCCCAAAGTATGCTAAACCTAGGGTTTAGGTACTTTATCAGGGCTCAACCACTAGTAGGTTAGGGCTTCCCTGCACATAGCAGAAAATACATCTACGCTACTCTTGCCTTCCCGACGGCAGCAGTACTTTTTCTCCCCACCTGAACAATTGGCATGAAGATCAACATGATCATTGGCTCACCAAGCTCACAACCTCCAAGCTCAAGAACAGCCACAAACGTTCCTCACAACCACGACTTCAAGCCCCAAACCATGAGCAATCACGAACGCGGACTTTGCCCTAATCACGAGCGCAACACGTATATAATAGTGTTAGACCTAGGGCAAGCTCAAAGGTCAAAAGAACAAGGTAGAAACTCGAAGAACACGAAGGATGCGAAGAACACGTGTTAGGGATTCGAGTTTACCTTTGGTGAATCGAGAAAGTAATCCGTCAAAATCGTAAAAGACTTCGCCACGATCACAACCGTATAGATGGAATCTCGATCCGAAGCTCCGAAGTCTCTCAAATCCAAACTTTCTCTCTCAATAACTCAAAGTCTCTATGTCCACTCTCTACACTTCGAGCTCAAAGATGGAAGAATGGCTCAAGTGAGAGAGAAGGGAAAGACTTCACTTGGGGCATCCTGCTGAGAACGCTTTAGCGTGGGTTCTTACCACGCTTGAGCGTTGCGCCTCGTCCACTCCGCCTTCACGCTGGCCTGACACATGTAGCCCACGCGTCAAAAAGCACACCAGCTGGCAAACGCACTCAGCACGCTTAAGCGTTAGCACGCTAGGGCGTGCTCCCTTCCCACACTTGAGCGTGCTGCTCAGCTGGGAAGAGCCTTCCAAACTTCTGACTTCCCCAGTTTCTCGTTTAACACCTTAGGCACCTCCAATCTTGTTCAAGCCTATTCCTAAGCTTCCAACTAAGCCTTAAACTGACACAGAACAGTTCACACAAGCATCCAAAGATCTAATCGAGATTAACCAGCTCGATTAGAGTTACAAAAAATCGGGATGTTACATTCATTTTGGATTAATTCCAATTGTGAGGGTATTGTCTCTCTTAGGTTCTTCATTGAGCCACCCCTTTGATCTTATCAAGAATCCAAGATTCTTGTGGTGATCTTCTCTAGGCATATCAAATCCCCTTGGATTTGTGGCACCACCCCCCATTCCCATCTTCATCCATTTTCTCATTTTCTTCTTTTTCTTGAATTGAACACTATTTGTTTCTCTAAGTTTCATTGGAAGTTATCCCAATTGTGCTAGATAATTCAACCTAAGATCATCAACAAGTCAACCTATTCATTTGGTTGTCATCAAGTGGCATTAAAGCTCAGGTTTGGTAGAATTATTATCTTTGTGTTCTACATCTTCTATCTTTTTTGTTTCTTCCCAAAAACAAAATCACAAAAAAAAACTTATTACCTTTATTTCTTTTAAGGGATTTATTGTATGAATTATCTTCTTGCTTCCCAAAACAAATAGTTTACAATTTGTGTTTCTCTTGCCATCAGAGTATAAAAAAAAAAAAAAAAAAAGGAAAATAAAAAGTTGCGCAAATTACAAAAAAAAAAGAAAAAGAAAATAACGTATGAAAATTTATAGAAAAGAGAAGAGAAAATGCTATTTGGGCAAATTGTATTCTTGACAAAGATTTCCCTTCTTCCCTTGTTTTTTTTTTTTTTTTTGAAATCCTTTCCTTTTCTTTGTTCTTGATAAGTCGTTGACTCCTTTAAGAACTATAAGAGGACATATTGAGTGGAAAAAGGCAAGAGTGAAAAATTACATCTTGTGTGGAAAAAGCCTAATTGACTGTATCACAATTTTGAGTGAAACACGTGAGGGAGTGTTGTGAGGATTTTTAAATTTCTTATTATTTTTGATCTTGTGTTTCAAGTGATGGCAGATGATAGCCCACCTCTTTCTCCAAGGTCCGCGGTTCTTCATGCTAAGATGACTACGCAAATACAAAATCTTACAAGGGAAATGGAGCAAACGAATACCAACTTTCGTGAACAAATTACCAACCTCCAAAACCGAGAAGAATAAAATCAAGGAAGTGTCTATGAGAGTGAGACCAAAAGACATAGAGGAGGAGGAAAAAGAGGAAGGAGACGTGATAGAGAGGAGAGAATTGAAGGGGTCAAGAACAAAGGCAAGAAAAGGAAAGGCTTTAAAAAAAAAAAAATAATAAGGGAAGAAAGGAAATCTTTGTCAAGAACACAATTTGCCCAAATAGGATTTTCTCTTCTCTTTTCTATAAATTTTCATGCGCTGTTATCTTTCTTTTCTTTCTTTTTTTTTTTTTATACTTTGATGGCAAGAGAATCACAAAGTATAAACTATTTGTTTTGGGCAACAAGAAGATAATTCATACAATAATTCCCTTCAAAAGAAATAAAGGTAATAATTTTTTTTTATTTTGTTTTTGGGAACAAACAAAGAAGATAGAAGAAGATGAACACAGACAATTATTCAACCAAACCTGAGCTTTCATGCCACTTGATGACAACCAAATGGATAGGTTGCCTTGTTGAGGATCTTAGGTTGAATTATCTAGCATAATTGGGTTAACTTCCAATGAAACTTAGAGAAACAAGTAGTGTGCAATTCCAGAAAAGAAGAAAATGAGAAAATTAAGGCCATTCAAGATTGGCCAACCCCCAAAAATGTGAGTGATGTTAGGAGCTTTCATGGTTTGGCTGGTGTCTATAGGAGGTTTGTTAAGGACTTTAGTACTTTGGCTGCCCCTCTTAATGAAATTGTCAAGAAAAATGTTGGTTTTAAATGGGGGGAGAAACAAGAGCATGCATTTAATGAGCTTAAGGATAGGCTTACTCATGCACATTCTTGCTTTGCCCAAATTTTCTAAATCTTTTCAAATTGAATGTGATGCTTCTAATGTTGGTGTTGGAGCTGCTTTAATGCAAGAAAGGCATCCAATTGCTTATTTTAGTGAGAAATTAAGTTGTGCTGCCCTTAACTATCCCACCTATGATAAGGAATTGTATGCCTTGGTGAGGGCTTTGCAAACATGGCAACATTACCTTTTGCCCAAGGAGATTGGTATCCTTAGTGACCATGAGTCCTTGAAGTATTTGAAAGGACAAGGGAAGTTGAATAAAAGACATGCCAAGTGGGTTGAGTTTCTTGAACAATTTCCCTATGTGATAAAGGATAAGAAAGGTAAAGCCAACATAGTGGTGGATGCACTTTCAAGAAGGTATACTTTACTTTCTACTCTTGAAACAAAGTTGTTTGGTGCTGAATGTATTAAAGAGTTGTATGAACATGATAAGGATTTTTCTCATATCTATGCTACATGTGTGCATGTTGCTCAAAATGATTATTTTTGGCACCAAGGGTTTTTGTTTAAAGAAAAAAGATTGTGTGTGCCAAAAAGTTCAATAAGAGAACTACTTGTGAGGGAGGTGCATGACGGGGGTTTAATGGGGCATTTTGGGGTTCAAAAGACTTTAGACAT
The DNA here is from genome assembly GCA_039655645.1 of Ammopiptanthus mongolicus. NCBI lineage: Eukaryota > Viridiplantae > Streptophyta > Magnoliopsida > Fabales > Fabaceae > Ammopiptanthus > Ammopiptanthus mongolicus. The sequence continues at coordinate 29,901,215 of CM077350.1, forward strand.
GCTGCATGAACATTTTCATAGCCACACATGAAACATGATATGCAAAAGTTTTGTGGAAAATGCCTTATTTGTATAAAGTCTAAATCAAAAGTGATGCCTCATGGTCTTTATACTCCTTTGCCTATTCCCGATTTTCTTTGGATTGATTTGTCAATGGATTTTGTTGTGGTACTACCTAGGACAAGGAATGGTAAGGATTCGATTTTTGTTCTGGTGGATAGGTTCTCTAAAATGGCACATTTTATACAATGTAAAAAGGTTGATGATACTTGTCATGTTGCGGATTTGGTCAGTAAGGAAGTGGAAAGGCTTCATGGCCTTCTAAGAAGTATTGTTAGTGATAGGGACAAAAAGTTCCTAAGTCACTTTTGGAGGACATTGTGGGGAAAGCTAGGAACAAAGTTTCTTTTCTGCACTACTTGCCATCCCCAAACGGATGGGCAAATTGAGGTAGTAAATAGGACACTTTCTTCCCTTCTAAGGGATGTGATTAAAAAGAACATTAAGTCTTGGGAGGAGTGTTTACCACATGTGGAATTTGCTCATAATAGGGTTGTTCATAGTACTACCCAATATTCTCCTTTTGAGGTTGTTTATGGATTTAACCCTTTAACACCTCTTGATTTATTGCCATTGCCTAACTCTTCAATTTTAAAGCATAAAGATGGCAGGGCTAAGGTTGATTATGTGAGGAAGTTACATGAGCAAGTGAAGGCCCAAATTGAAAAGATGACAGAAAGCTATGTTAGGCAAACCAACAAAGTGAGGAGGAAGGTGGTGTTTGAAGCCGGAGATTGGGTTTGGGTGCACAAGAGAAAAGAAAGGTTTCCCTCAAAAAGGAAATCCAAGCTTCAACCAAGAGGAGATGAGCCACCAAATGGTGGCCAAGATCAATGATAATGCTTATAAGATAGATCTTCCGGGTGAGCATGGTGGAATTAGTGCAACTTTCAATGTGGCAGATTTATCTCTTTTTGATGTAAGTGATGAAGATTTCAATTCGAGGTTGAATTCACTTAAGAATGAGGGGATGATTTGAGCTCACTAAGGAGCTTGGACCAAGGAGCACTACAAGGACTTGGTGGACCTATGACAAGAGCTAAGTCAAGAAAGCCCAAGAAGTTCTAAATCAAATGGTGGCAACCTTGATGGAAGCAAGCCCAAGTTTAAGTCTTGATGGAGTGGAGCCCAAATTGGTTACTTATCTCATCCAACTTGAAGAACCATGATGATGAAGGGCAAGTGCTACTTGGAAGCCCATTTACTAGTCTTATTTCTAATTAAATAAAATGTAATAGGTTGTGTGTGGATCCAATTTTGCGGGAATTTCACTATGGTGTCCATGAAGTGTGGGCTGCACTAAGTTTGTATGATGACCAAGCCCACTTCATGAGGATGCACGAATTTGGAAGCTTCTAGGAGGGCAACCTTTGGCTTGCATGCCTGGGTAACTCCTTTTGAAGATGTGGACCACTTTTTATTAGTCACATAAATAGGATAGTTATTTAGCCACTTAGTGGACTAGTAAATGCTCTTATTACGCCACTTAGTGGCATAGTCATGAATGAGGTTTTGTCATCTAGTGATGACCTTTTATATGCATATTCTATGAACCCCTCCATCTCCTATATAATTCGAGTATGATGAATGGAAAGCTTACTAAGAAGATGATTTTGGATTAATTCCAATTGTGAGGGTATTGCCTCTCTTAGGTTTTTCATTGAGCCATCCCTTTGATCTTATCAAGAATCCAAGATTATTGTGGCGATCTTCACTAGGCGTATCAAATCCCCTTGGATTTGTGGCGCCACCCCCCCATCTTCATCCATTTTCTCATTTTCTTCCTTTTCTTGAATTGAACACTATTTGTTTCTCTAAGTTTCATTGGAAGTTATCCCAATTGTCGTAGATAATTCAACCTAAGATCATCAACAAGGCAACCTATCCATTTGGTTGTCATCAAGTGGCTTCAAAGCTCAGGTTTGGTTAAATTATTGTCTTTGTGTTCTTCATCTTCTATCTTCTTTGTTTCTTCCCAAAAACAAAATCCAAAAAAAAAAAAAAAAAAAAACTTATTACCTTTATTTCTTTTAAGGGAATTATTGTATGAATTATCTTCTTACTGCCCAAAACAAATAGTTTACAATTTGTGTTTCTCTTGCCATTAAAGTATTAAAAAAAAAAATTGCGCAAATTTCAAAAACAAAGAAAACAGCGCATGAAAATTTATAGAAAAGAGAAGAGAAAATCCTATTTCGGCAAATAGTGTTCTTGAGAAAGATTTCCCTTCTTCCCTTGTTTTTTTTTTTTTTAAAGTCTTTCCTTTTCTTTGTTCTTGATAAGTCTTGTTAAATATTGTTATTTTGTTTTGTAACACCTCGATTTCTTTCAAACTCTCTAATACTAATTAAACAGTATTTATGTGTTCGTATTTCATTGGAGGGTCAAGAGAGTGAATTAAAATAATCTGAGACCATAGTCATGCTCTACGCTATCGTAGGAAGCTATGATTAAATTGTGGGTCGAAAACTCAAACGTAGCCCAGTCTGTGTTTTCACTGACAGTAGTGTTTTATTACTATCAAGACCTAATTTTGACTCGCGGACGAAACCGTCAGCCTTAGAATTTGATTCTCTCCAAATTCGTTAAAATCAGTTCCTGATGTTAAAAAGTGAAAATAATATAAACTATTCGGGCGAATACTCGAACTGGGAGACGATTGGAGTTGTAAAGGGATTTAACGGGACCCGCTAACGGATAAACTCAGTGTCACATCGAGTCACATCATCTTGGGAAGCGTGCCATTGTCATGATGGTTTTCTAAAATATCTGGACGCGAAATGACCAAAATGCCGTTGGTGTTTTAATGAAATAACTAAATTACCCCTAAGTGAGAAAATATCTCAACTTCTCTCCCTCACCCTTGGCCAAATTCGACTAGCCCCTTCTTTTCTCCCTATGCCACTTGTTCTTCCATGTTCTTCATTTTCCTACACACTTTCTCTTCATTTTCTTCATAATCTTCAAAAATTTGGTGAAACTAAGTTGGTTTCTCACCAAGCTTCATCATCTAGGAGGTATTAACCTCAATCTTCATCTCTTAATCTCTCTACTTCTCTCTTTAATCTTTATGATTCATGGAAGTTAGGCTTTTCTTCATAAACTTCAAAAATCCATGAAAAATTGTAGAAAAATCCTTTTAATGTCAAACCACTTTCTTTCAACTAGATTCATGATCATCTATCATAATCCAAGAGTTGGAAACCAAATGAGCTTCCTAGCTCAAATGGGTATTTATGGCCAAAACCTCCATGGATGAGTGGATGGGGTTTTGGTTCAAGTTTTGATGTAATAGGCTTTGATATAGTCTTATCACACCTAGTAAGGATAAAATCCAAGAGATGAGAATTTTTGGAACTTCCTAGCCATATTTTCTCGTCTATGGCCGAACCTAGGAGGAAGAAGTTAGGAGAAAATTTTGTGATTTAAAGTTGATGTTTTGATTGATTGTTTGTGTGTAGTTGTCGACGAGTAATCGAACGAGAAACCGGACGACTTCCGGATCGATCGGGCGACTTTTCGCTTACCGAGAAACTTCAAGAGGTAAGGGGGGACTGCCTGAGGGATCTCCCAATAACTGCATGTTATCATGTTTGGTCTATAAATATGTGCTTAAGCTGTGTGGTGATTGATTGCTTTACTTTCCGCAATTATTTTGATTATTGATAATTGCTTGCTAATATGTGTTATAATGATTTACTATGTATTTTACCTGTAATATATGCTATAATCATATTGTGATGTTCGTTGTTGATTGGGAAGCCTGACAGTGGTCAGTGCTCAATTAATTAACGGGGATAAAAGCCTTGAAAAGCTTTGTAGTAAACGCTTAAGATTTATTTGGGAAACGTTGGGAATTTTCAATGACGCTAGTTTTCTAATGAAAAAGAGGATCCTAAGGTAATTTATAAAGTTAGTAGAAAAATTTAGATTTTCAAGAATAAATTAATCATTATGTGGAAAAAGTAACATTAAGAGGAAAAAGTCAGGTTTTACAACTTAGGACGTTTTTAATGCTAAAACAACGTTTTAATTCCGAAAAGATTTATGGTAAACGTTTTCGAAAAACAGTAATACTGTTCTGGGATGACATTTTTGGTCTCAGCTGTTTCCTTTCAAAAATGGGTTTTTGGGAAGGGACTTTCAACAAAAGATAAGTTTTATCAACAATTCGATGGTTTTCAAACCACTTTCAAACAGAAAAGTTTCTCTGTAAACGAGTGTTTCCCAACGGTGTAAAATTCGATAACTTGGATGAGTTGCGGAGGTTTCGTTTTGGATTTGTGTTTCACAGAACAAAAAACGGTGAAAAAACGTTGAAAATGTGAACCTAGTATACGAGACGTCGGGATACTAGTGTTCTATAAAAATAGCACGAGAAGCCGTGGGACGATGTTATGGATTGTGTGTCCTATGGACTGTGTGTCCTCCTCTTGTTATGAGGAAACGTGATTAAAAGTGAATGATGTTTTCTATTACCACGGACCTTGGGCTGGTGCATCGGTCTAGGGCTCCGCGATTGAGCACTCGGACGTTTCGTCCTGTGTTAACGATGAGAAGTTTTAAAACGGTGTAAATTATGAGTAGTCGGGAGCCTTTGAGCTACGACAACGAAAGAACGAACACAAAGAAAAGTGGCAAGACTTGAAACGTTTTTCCATGCATTAAAATTCGGCAGACGTGTCAACGGTGTTAATCTGGATATCTTGATGGCAGGATATTCAAGACGGTGTATACCATTATGCCTTGATAGACAATGAAAACCATAAACGATTATCGCTTGTGCCTTGTGTTGGATAGTGTGCAATGGTTTTAACAACGGTGTGCCTTTTGGCAATCGAGCCTGATCAGCTCAGTTTTTATAAAACTGTGTTGGGATCCTCGGAGATTAAGTAAAGAATTAGATGATGAACATTGAAGTGTCATGCATTTCTTTTAAAAATGACAATGACTGTCGGTATGAAACCCTATGATATACTACTTGTTATTTAGTAGAACCTTATGCATAATGATTATATATGCTTATGTGCTATAAATGTGTAATGCATGTAGTTATCGTGTTTGAATCCATATATTGGTTTCTCACCCTTACATCTTTAGATGAGCTCCAAGATGCCACTGGAACATTCGGGGATCCATTCCCTGACGTTTGAGTATGCAGAGGAGGGTGCTGCACAAGGCGTCACAGTACTTTAGAGGTGGACCAGCTATAGGATAAGTCCTATTATTTTGAATAACAATTTCGTTAGTTGCTCTGGCTACTGAAAGCCATGACTCTTTTGAATGGCAGTATGTATAAGGCCTTATGTATGAAATTATGATACCTTAATATGTATACTCTGCTTGATGTTTATATACATGCGTGTTTAAGTTACCTTGATGTATGGTAAATAAGCTAGAAGAAAAAAATTTATCACGGATTTTCGAAATAAGTTAAATACTTAGAAAATCTTATTTTCCGAAAGTAACCAGCATAAATTAATAAAGTTTATTTTCCGTAACGGGTAACCATGTGATGTCCCAAAAGGGGGTGTCACAGGTTTTGGACTTTTTGTGTGGATTGGAGGTTCATTCCTTTAAGAACTATAAGAGGACATATTGAGTGGAAAAAGGCAAAGTAAAAATTACATCTTGTGTGGAAAAAGCCTAATTGAATGTATCACAATTTTGAGTGAAACACGTGAGGGACTGTGGTGAGGATTTTTCAATTTCATGTTATTTTTTATCTTGTGTTTCAAGTGATGGCAGATGATAGCCAACCTCTTTCTCCAAGATCTGCGGTTCTTCATGCTATGATGACTACTCGAATACAAAATCTTACAAGGCAAATGAAGCAAATGAATACAAACTTTCATGAACTAATTACCAACCTCCAAAACCGAGAAGAATCAAATCAAGGAATTGTTTATGAGAGTGACACCGAAACACATAGAGGAGGAGGACATAGAGGAGGAGGATATAGAGGAAGGAGACGTGCTAGAGAGGATAGAATTGAAGGGGTCAAGAACAAAGGCAAGAAAAGGAAAGGCTTTCAAAAAAAAAAAGAACAAGGGAAGAAAGGAAATCTTTGTCAAGAACACAATTAACCCAAATAGAATTTTCTCTTCTCTTTTCTATAAATTTGCACAAACTTTCTTTTATTTCTTTTTTTTATATTTTGATAGCAAGAGAATCACAAATTGTAAACTATTTGTTTTGGGCAGCAAGAAGATAATTCATACAATAATTCCCTTCAAAAGAAATAAAGGTAATAATTTTTATTTGATTTTGATTTTGGGAAGAAACAAAGAGGATAGAAGATGAAGAACACAAAGACAATAATTCCACCTAACTTGAGCTTTGATGCCACTTGATTAGAAACAAATGGATAGGTTGCCTTGTTGACGATCTTAGGTTGAATTATCTAGCACAATTGGGTTAACTTCCAATGAAACTTAGAGAAATAAGTAGTGTTCAATTCAAGAAAAGAAGAAAAAGAGAAAATTAAGACCATTCAAGATTGGCCAACCCCCAAAAATGTGAGTGATGTGAGGAGCTTTAATGGTTTGGTTGGTGTCTATAGGAGGTTTATTAAGGACTTTAGTACTTTTGCTACACCTCTTAATGAAATTGTCAAGAAAAATGTTAGTTTTAAATGGGAGGAGAAACAAGAGCATGCATTTAATGAGCTTAAGGATAGGCTTACTCATGCACATTCTTGCTTTGCCCAATTTTGTTAAATCTTTTGAAATTGAATGGGATGCTTCTAATGTTGGTGTTGGATCTGTTTTAATGCAAAAAGAGCATCCAATTGCTTATTTTAGTGAGAAATTAAGTGGTGCTGCCCTTAATTATCCCACCTATGATAAGGAATTGTATGCCTTGGTGAGGGCTTTGCAAACATGGCAACATTACCTTTTGCCCAAGGAGATTGTTATCCTTAGTGACCATGAGTCCTTGAAGTATTTGAAAGGACAAGGGAAGTTGAATAAAAGACATGCCAAGTGGGTTGAGTTTCTTGAACAATTTGCCTATATGATAAAGGATAAGAAAGGTAAAGCCAACATAGTGGCGGATGCACTTTCAAGAAGGTATACTTTACTTTCTACTCTTGAAACAAAGTTGTTTGGTCTTGAATGTATTAAAGAGTTGTATGAACATGATAAGGATTTTTCTCATATCTATGCTACATGTGTTCATGCGGCTCGAAATGGTTATTTTTGGCACCAAGGGTTTTTGTTTAAAGAAAAAAGACTGTGTGTGCCAAAAATTTCAATAAGAAAACTACTTGTGAGGGAGGCTGATGCAATCCAATTTAAGGCCAAATTGATTTTTGATGGAAATTTTATTTTCATTAGTGATGAACACTTCTTCTTGTTGTGATTATAACTTGTTCTCTTAAAATCCGATTGATATGTTCTTAGTGGCGTTGGAAATCTAAGTGAATGTTCTACAAGTCGCATTTCTACCATCAAGACCTCATTCGATATCTATCATGAATAAAATAGAGCTACAAGTTAAGTGCGAAATTCTGGACGGATTTGACCGATTTGGTTTTAGGCGTGTGTTTGGTTTTAATTTTAAGATGTTTTATGGACTATAATAAGTGAGGGTCGAATTTGATGACAAAGGAGGGTAACTTTTGGCTTGCTTGCCTTGGTAACTCCTTGGGAGGTTATAGAATCTTTGGCCACTTATTGGAGAGTCATTATGTGGTGGTTATGGAGTTAATAGCCACACATTAGTGAGTCTTTATTTGATGGTTATGATTCTTTTCATTTAATTAGTTTTTAGTAGGATATTTTCTATTTTTATGAGTAGGGTGTAACACCCTTTCCGGGGGCATCACATTTACGAACATTTTACAAAGCTATAGGCCGAAAAACGGGTTAATTAAAACATTTAAAAAAGATGGGGGTGAATATTTCCTTTTCGCAAGACATAACTGTAAAAGCTCATAACCGTTATGCGTGTAAGGTAAATAGCAACACTTCATAATATAAATTCATAAGTTCATAAAGGTTTACATAAGAACCCAACCCGACTACAGAAAGAAAACAGAAAGATACAGACTCATCATAAAAGGTTGGAGACGCAGCTCCTAAACATAAGATACTTGGAGTCGCAGCTCCACAAAAGATAAAAGAAAGGTACAGACACTCTGACACCCTACACTGGCCGACAACAGACTACACAGGGAAACATCCCTCGGATCAACCGTTGAATGCTTCCTCTGTCTCCTCCAATATGGAGAGACAAGCGAAAGGAATAGGGGACATGGATAGATCACCTCCCTCCTAATCTCCTCACTTATCGCCTTCCAACCATGACCCGTCAAACGAGACCTAATAGGAATCCTAGCAGGGACTTCCACTGGAATTCCTATGGAAGACATCGCAGAAATTGCCCTAGAAGCAACCTTGCCAATAAGCGGCCTATCCCTAACAGGGGGAGAAGGCACTGAATGCATCGGTGGAAAAGTCCATCTAGCATTCCACTTACGAGTACAACCTTGACAGCAGACGACATGAAGACAAGCTGCTGAGAAGTCAAGAGCTCTTCCTCTGCAGCCCTTGTGGATAGTGAGTATGGCTCTTCCAATGTACTTTGCTAGCAGCTCATCATGACTAGATTTCCAAACGCCAAAACCACTGGGAGGCTCAACAGAGAAGTGCATCCAAAACGTTGGTTGAAGTCTCGGTAACACGACCTTCTCGGGAGACAACCAGAGAAGCACATAACGATGCAATACAAAGTAATGAGGTGTGATTCCCATTCATCAGCACAACACATGGCAGAAGTAAAAACGGTACGACACACAAGACAATAAAATACTAGTCATGCACATCATACATCTCAATATCTCATATTATCCAATCAACAATAAAAGACATCATCAATATAGGATAACAATGTATAACATGTAAATGTATCCATCAACAGTCATGCAATGCAATGCGATGTACATGACTCAATGCCATATGCCACAAGGGTAAGACTCTAACCCCTACTCCATGGAGCTAAACATTGTTGAGTCTCCAAATGTCTGATGTGCATTTACCTTAGTTTTGATGAGATTAAAACAGTTATTCAATGATTTAATTGAACCCGTCTGTGGTATTTAACTCGTCTACTTAGTGTGCAGATTATAACATTAAGCATCTATATGAACTGTTCACTCGTCTGAACTTAGATAAGTTCACCCGTCTGAACTAAGATAAGTTCACTCGTCTGAACTAGCTAAGGTTCACTCGTCTGAACTAAGATAAGTTCACTCGTCTGAACTAGCTAAGGTTCACTCGTCTGAACTAAGAGAAGTTCACTCGTCTAATGAAGTCTTCAACCATCTGATCAAAGGAAGACTCACCCGTCTAAAAGACTTTGCAAGTGACGCCATCTCTTTGTTAAAGGGTCAACCCGTCTAATGAAGCTACTCATCCGTCTAAAGACTAACGTTAAAGAATACATTGGATGAAAGCTGTCTCGACCCTGATAAAGAACTTCAACAAAGTGCTTTGCCTGAACACAACTGCATCTTACACCAAAAGGGAAAGTCTTCCCTCTGCAAACAAAAAGCACGTATACAGACCTGCTGAGACCTAAGGTATATCAGAAGTCTGCATCACTCTGATGAAAGAGAACAAGCAAAGTTCCCTATGCTTTAATGGCTAATTAGAACGACTCTATTGCATTTATTGAAGATCTGCAAGAAGCCAAAGACTTCAGACTTTGTGTCCAACGGCTTTAAATTTTTTAAGCCTATTTAATGAAGAAGACTTTGAAGATTCCAGAAGAGAAGAGAACGATAAAAGCAATCAAGAGCAATTACTCTGTGCATTTGTAGCTTCATTCTTTCATTATTTATTCTTCAATCATTTGAAGTTATTACACTGTCTTTTAGAACTTCACATTTAATACACTCGTCTGAGTGCTTGTGAAAGACTTGCAAAGTGTAATCTTTTTACAACTTCTCTCAAACAAACCCGTCTGAGCCTGAAGAGGCTAAGTGTCCAAATAATACTTGTCTGGAGCCTGGAGAGGCTAGGTGTGAAAACAATACTCGTCTGGAGCCTGGAGAGGCTAGGTGTGAAAACAATACTCGTCTTGAGCCTGAAGAGGCTAGGTGTGAAAATAATACTTGTCTGTCATGTAACCTAAATCAGTTATAGTGAGAAAACTTGGTGCTGCCAAGGACTGGACATAGCCTCATTGTTAAGGGGTGAACCAGGATAAAACCTGCTGAGTGATCTCTCTTTCCCTTAACTCTTTAATTTGACTTTGTGTCTTAACTATCATCTAACTAAAGGGGTTTATAATTGTGTTTATCAAAACTTTTCTTATCTTGCATGATTGTGTGTTTTCTGTGAAAACCTTCAGACGAGTTATCAGTCTGATTGACCTGTCTGTGTTTACTCGTCTATTACAACCCGTCTGTGCTTGCGAAAAAGTTTCTATATTCCGCATAAATTTGTCAAACACCATTCAACCCCCTTCTAGTGTTTGCATTTGTCTATTTCAAACATAACTGGAGTGAGTGATTGGGAGAACATTATCTGCGTTATCTCAGCCCAACATGTGCTATCTCAACAAGATTGTGAATTCGCATTTACGGCTCACGCCAGACGTTCTTTACCCAAATCGTGACTTGCCCGGTGCTTCAGTCAGGACGTCAGTGTTTTTCGATGGATATCCACGACACATAAGAGCTACTCTCTGGCCACATGTGTCTTCCTCAACCCCCGACGTCCCCAAGATCGTCATGATTGACACCTCAGACAATCGCACCCGCACAAAGGTGTAAGCTCAACTCCCAGGCACAACGCCTAACTCATGCACAGATGCGTATGCATGTCAAGAAATGCCACAACACAAATACGTACTACACTATCACTGTAGCACCACGTCTATCTCTTGATAAACCACAGGGCACCCCTACGGGACCCACTTTCACACAACTTGCCATCAGTCGCCCATCTTTGGTTCCACTCCTTGCAATCACGTACCATTTCGTCGTTCGTAACACGATATTCATGTCTTATGATACATGAGTCCATAACCTAGATGTATTATGGAGGTTAGGATCCACAAGAATCCCCTTCATCAATCTTCTCACTTGTCTAACAAGTTACATTACTTTTATAAGTAACTCTTAGTGATTTAAATGTTATGGATTCCTTAGATGACCTAAATCATCAAGAGTGTGGAACATGATTTTGTCATGACCACTAGATGTTAGTGCATGTCTTTTACTAAATCTTTGTGAGTACATTATGGAACTCATTGAATTTCCTTTTTGAAGATAATACATAATTACGCTACTATATAGTAAGATCTTCAAAATACTTTCCTTAGTAGTAAAATGGTTCATGAAATCCCCTTTTATCAAACATAGTTTTGAAACTCTATACACATACTCATAAGGTATTCAAAGCCCCAAGATACATAGCACCTCATCTTTTGCCAAACTAACGTAAAACTACCTTTACAATAACTCTTAGTGTAAAAAGGGAAAACATATTTTTCTTTAAATCACCTTTTCATTTTCAAATGAAAACTACTACTCTGTTATTTGATAATATTCCAAAATTAATCATAGTAGTGTAAAGACTCATTGTTTTAAAGAAAATACTTACAAGGATTCTCATTTCTCTTGAAAGTAGGTTTACTAACCAAAACCATTTGGAAACCACATGAATCGTTTACAAAACTCTTTGTTCTTGAAAATATTTTCCTTGAAACAACATGATAAAATAGGTGGTTTATCAACATCAAACCCTCATATCCTTAAATACTTTTCACACGGGATCAAAATACTTAATTTACTACACTTGGTTCTTTGGAATCAAAACTTGAATTCTTTGGAAAACCTTTTCAATTTCCATACCCTTTATACTTCAGTATAAACACATTAAGCCTCTTAGCATCAACATTTTAGGTTCCTAGCCCTAATTACTATGGTATGGCCGAATGCCTCTATGTAAGTAAGGTAGGTCTTTTTAATTTCTTTTGCCTTCTTGGAATCATTTAAATCCATTACACTATTACTTGGACATAGAAGCTTTGGCTTCCCCTTTCTATCTCAACAAGGCCGAACCTCACATGGTGTTTTCCAACAAAATACAAGCCATCCAACAACATGCTAGTATCATGAAAAACATCTCAGCATATAGTCATTCCATCAAGTAGTAAATGCAACACCCTTTCCTGAGTGTCACATTCCCGAACGTTTACAAGGCCAAAAATATTATTTAATGCGGAAAATACGGTTTTCTTTTTTTTTCTTTTCACAAGATGTAATGGGATTTAGTAAAGGTAAATAATACTAATAAACAAACTTAGGTTCACCATGCATTTCTAGAACATGCTGTATAATAAACGCAGAGCAGAAACAGAAATAGAAACATCAACATTACTGTATACAGACATAAGTCTAATGTATGACTGACATAAGAAAATACAATAACTACTAGGAGTCGTAGCTCCCAAAAGGTACTACAAAACTGACATAGTCTGGCCGACAACAAAACTAAAACAGCAGAAAGAGTCCGCCTCCTGGCTCAAGGAAACTACTGAACTGAACCATCGTCACGTCCATCTGTTCAAGCAGCAATAGCAAGTACCAGCAGAAAACATACAGATATGGGTGAGATTCCCGTTCATCAACACAACAAAACAGCAATAGTAAAAATGGGACGACTCACCGGGTAACAACGTACCCAACATGCTTACAAAGGTTCTCAATATAAATCATGTTAAGCAATCAACAACATAATATCATGCTAAACATTTAACAGCATAATATAAGGCATTCTTAAACAATACAACGATGTATAACAGTAAATATAAACATCAATAGCCATGCAATGCAATGCAATGTATATGACTCAATGTTAATGTCACTGGGTACTACTCTTACCCCTACTCCATGGAGCTAACAAAACATTCGGAGAGAGTGAATGGGAGGACATGTTCTGGTTTCTGCCCGCCATGAGCAAGATGCTACAACATTCGTAACGTGCACGTATCTGGCTTTACGAAAACACTCTCGACCTAACATGAAAAGTACGGCATCTGGTAGAGGATATCAGTGTATTGCACGGATTCGCCACGACACAGAAGAATCACCAACTGGTCACATGTCAGCCCTTCCAACTCTGATACCTCCAAAAAGACCATTGAAGATCGTCACCATAAGATTCGCACCCGCATCAAGGTGTAAGCTCAAGGCCTTACAACTATGCAAATGAAATGCCAATGCTTACACAAAGCAGATGCGATCAAGCAATGTCTATCCCTCGGATAAACCTCGAAGCCTACTAAGGTTCTCTTCCTTAGGAACTATACATGTCTTTTGAAAAACAAGACCTTTATCCACCGGATAAATCTCGTGATCCCTCCGAGATCGAGTCATCACAAGATTGAAACAATTGAACGACTGATCGGGGTCCGAATCACCGGTCCGTCGTCGAACTACTGTTTCAAAACCCAAAACGTTTCATGTTTGTGTTTATGTCTTACGAAGTCATTGATGTACTAAGTCATCAATGGTATAGTATATGATCTTGTTCCACCACATACCATACTTAATTATCCCTTGTCTTCAACTCTAAGTCAATTACTTAACTTAAGTTTTTAATGCGTAAAACTTTACGAGTTGAGTTAAAAACTCCTTTGTAAACCAAAACAACTTCTCAATTGAAACTCATTTGATTTGAAACAACTTTTGAACCACTTACTCTATTTCTAGCACTTTCAGAAAATAAGAAATTCGCTTAGCGAAAATGAGGCAGTAATAACTCTTTGAAAACTCCCCTATATCGTTGGGCGAGAAATGGCTCGCTCAGCGAAATTCGCTTCATTTAGCAAAGATTATTTCGCTTAGCGAAAAGGAGGCAGTGATGCCTAACTTGTATTATCTCTGTTTTCGCCCCGCGAAATTGGATTCGCTCAGCGAAAATTGCCTTGAAACAAGACATTAACCTTGTTAAAGGAAAGCCTTATGGAACTATATTGATGCTCATGAAACTTTTCATTAATCCACTTTTAAGTTACTTGATTAACTAGGTGTGTAACACCCCCCTCCGCGGGTGCTACGTACACGGACTCTAATGCGGAATAAATCAAGAAAATAAAACGCTGGTTGCTTTCGGAAAATACTTTAATTAAGTAGCTACGTTCAAAAACGCGGTTCTAAAAATTTTCTGCATGCATAGTCAAACAACTCAAGACGGAGGAATAAATTTCACATCACACATTGATATTCACTGTTCATAAAAACATAAGCATAACGTAAAACCTGGTCTAATGTATAACATATTACAGAATTAGAAATAATTCAACATGTGTGCAGTAATATAATATAAGACTATTCAAAACAAAAGACTCCTAAGCTGGTTGGCTAAAAGTAGCCATTGGGGTACAACCCAACGTCGGCTCCTTCAGAAGTTTCCATCGTCCGAGTCCTCACGTCTCCGCGGGGACCTATGATCAACATCTGTACATGTGTTCCAAAAACACAACAAGGTGTCCAACATGTACAGGCAAAGGTGAGATTCTCATATAAAGTTATCGCGATAGCTGCACAAGCGACAAACAGCAGTATAAACATCCACAGATAAATACAGTTATATGAACAGTTATTTATATAATACAGTAGAACATCCCAAACACTATCATCAGTTATAATAATGCATGAGACTTCAATATCATCTTTCTAATTCATGTACTCCGGAGATTCTAACTTCCCAACATCGAGCGATAGGCTGTAATAACACCCGTAACACAATTGTTCTCATGAGTCGGCCTCTCTATTTAGGTCCAAACTCCAATTGTTCCAGGGTACCACGTCTCACCATATCATGAATACTCCAGTCTCTGATCGAGTTCATTCGTGTTTGGCAACCGATTTACCACGGCACGAGGTTGCTACGCCACCGGCCACTTATGGGATCTCGAACATAGAATGCCCCTATAGACCGAGTGGTCTTAACTGGCTGAATTCTCAACTATGAAAGTTGTAGCTCGGTTCCAAATGGCACGTCTGTCGGTTCATGCATGTTCATAGAAGATTTTCTGTTTTCTTTGCGTTCATTCTTTCAAATGTCGAGACATAAAGTCCACGACTCGTTTCAAAAAGGCATTAAGCCCACTCAAATAAAAAACACAGGACACGAAGTCCGAGTGCTCAATCCACAAAACACTAGCCCCGACGACTCGGCCGCTAGGTTCGGGTTCGTCTCAAAGGCTCATCATTTTTCTTTTGGTTTCATTTTCTCAAAACACTTTGGAAAACAAAGCATGCTTTGGTTTTCTTGAAACAAAACATCCTTTTTGATCAAGAGAACATTTTTCCGTGAAAAATACCTTTCTTGAAAACAAAAACCGCTTTCTAAGGTTTCACGTCTTTTTAAAACGCTTTTCCGAAATAAAACACGATTTGCATGACTTTTCATAAAACCATTTTTTTTACTTTTCAAAAGAAAATACTTTTCAACAAGAAAGACAACTTTTCTTGAAAAAGCAACACGTTTTCCCAAAAGCCACTTTTTAATTTCAAACACGATTTTCAAAACATAGATTTAGGATTTCAAGTGTTTTAACAATTATCGAGACATAGCCAGTCCTATGCTCATCCAGGATATATATATATATATAGACAACAACAATCCATAATCATCATCATAATATCATCTAAGGCATCCATGCCACAAATTATCAACAAGAGTGCAATTATGTTTCATTAAGTAAAACAAATCCATACATCATTCAAACTCATCTCCAATTCAACAATCAAGTCATCATAATACATATACCAAACATGCACTATGAAGCTACTCAAACTTAAATGACTACCTCCCTTTACCTCACAAAAGAATTTCAATGCAAACTCGATCGGTTCTCGGTTCCGGTTCCGGTTCCGTTCGCGTCGCCTAAAACAATCAAACACAAATCAATTCAAACAACAAATCAACATCAATCTATAACATAAGAACACAAGTTTTCCTTCCCCTAAAAGGTATAGGGTTCGGCCATGAAAGGTAAAAAGGGTTAGGGATCTCATTTGGTTCCAAACCTTTGGATGGTTGGTTCATGAACTTAGTTAACATCATGTCAAGTCCTATGACTCAAAAATGTGAAACAAAACTCATAATTTTCCCCATGAAGCTCTTGGCCATATAGGGTAATCTAGGCTAGGAATTGATTTGGTTTTCCATCACTTGGATTCAAGGACACTAGAAAAGCTAAGGATGGAATCAAGAGTTAGAAATCAAAAATTTGATGAAAAACACTATTCATCATCACTCTTAGGTTTCGGCCACTTTGGGGTTTTAGAGCTAGGATGAGACTTGGATCATGAGCTCTTGGGTTTAGATAAAGGGTGATGAGGTGAGTTCAAAGAACTTGGTTTCACCTCCAAAGGATTTTCCTACAATTTCCTATGGATTTTCAAAGTTTTGGATCTAAGAATGAGTTTCATGAAAATGGAGTTTTGATCTTGATATTGAAAGAGATTCAAGAAGATATGAGACCATAGAAGTGATCTTACCTTAAAATTGATGAAGATTGGTCAAAAAATCAAGTGATTTCAACAAGCTTTCAAGGTTTTCTCAAGGATTCAATGGAGGTTTTTTCTCTAAGGAAGATGAAGTGTTCTTGGTGTTCTTGGGGGGCTGGGCTGCGTGGAATGAGGGGCTAAGAGGGCTGTTCCAGCCTTCTAAAGAGTTCATTAAGGGTAAAAAGGTCATTTGGTTCAAAGGGTAAAATGGTAAAAGGTGAAAAGGCTTAAGTTAGGGGTATTTTGGTAATTTCGCGTCCCGAAATTCCCGATCGTCATGACGACTCTGGCATGCTCTCCCAAGTGAGTTGACATGATGTGATATCAAGATTATCCGTTGTCGGGTCCTGGTAAGTCCATACGCAGCTCCGTTCTCCACTCGATTGAAGATTTCGCTCGAACGGAGGTCAGGAAATGATTTTTTTGAAGTTTTTTTGAAATTTAACCAAAACATAGAGAATCGAATTCTAAGACTTACTGTCTCGTTCACGGGTCCATCTGAGGTCCCCTGAGTAGTAAAATCATACTGTCAATGTAAAAACGCAGACCGGGCTCCGTTTGAGTTTTCGACTCAAAACTTAATTGTAGCTTCCTACGATATCGCTGAGCATGATTATGGTCTCAGAATATTTTATATCCCTTTGTAAGACCTCGAATAAAATATAAGTTTATAAATACTGATTAAAAGAAAAACTCGAAAATCGGGGTGTTACATTACCACCCCTCTAAAAAAAAAAAATTTCGTCCCCGAAATGACGTACCTTGAAAAAGATCGGGATACTGTAACTTCATCTTGTCCTCGAGCTCCCACGTTGCGTCTCCAGTTGCTTCGTTCCAAATGACTTTGACTAAGGGAACTTGTTTTCCCCTGAGTTGCTTGATCCTCTTATCAACGATTCGCACAGGCGATGTCTCATAAGACAAGTTTTCTCGTAAATGTACTATATCAGGTTCGATTACATGAGACGGATCAGGAATATACTTCCGAAGTTGTGAGACATGAAAAACATTATGAATGTTGGACAGAAAAGGTGGTAAGGCAATCTGGTAAGCTACTGGACCAATACGCCGAAGAATTTGGTAAGGTCCAATGAATTTGGGAGTGAGTTTTCTGGACTTAATCGCTCTACCTACCCCACTCGTAGATGTGACTCTCAGGAACACGTGTTCACCTTCATGAAACTCGAGCGGTCATCTTCTCTTATCTGAGTAGCTCTTTTGTCTGCTCTGTGCCGTTTTCATCTTTTCTCGGATCTGTTTAATCTTTTCCGTTGTTTGTTGCACAAATTCTGGGCCTACGATCATATTCTCTCCATCCTGGTACCAACACAACAGTGTCTGGCATTTTCGTCCATACAAGGCTTCATAGGGTGCCATCCCTATACTAGAATGATAGCTGTTGTTGTAGGTGAATTCTATAAGAGGCAACAGATCATCCCAACTCCCACCATGGTCTAGAACACAAGCTCTTAGCAGATCTTCCAACGACTGTATCGTTCTCTCTGTCTGTCCATCAGTCTGAAGGTGATAGGATGAACTTAGCCTCAACTTTGTCCCCAAAGCTTGATGCAGACTCTGCCAAAAACCTGACGTGAACTTTGGGTCTCTATCAGAGACTATGCTTGAAGGCACTCCATGTAGTCTGATTACTTCTTTGATATGCAGCTCAGTTAACTTCTCCACTGAGTAGTTGATCTTAACAGGTAAGAAGTGTGCTGACTTCGTTAACCTATCAACGATCACCCAAATCGAATCAAAACTCTTGGAAGTTCTCGGTAATCCTACCACAAAATCCATTGAGATGCACTCCCATTTCCATTCGGATACATCCAAGGATTGAAGCATCCCTCCAGGTCATTGATGTTCTACCTTCGCTTTTTGACAGGTCAAACATGACGCTACCTACTCTGTCACTTGCTTCTTCATTCCTGGCCACCAAAACTTTTGTTTCAGATCATGGTACATTGTGGTTGATCCAGGGTGAATACTCAGCTTGCTCTTGTGTCCTTCTTCTAGGATCATCTTCCTCATCTCCGAGTTGCTTGGCACACAAACTCGTCCATTGCATCTCAAGATACCATCAGTTCCCATACTGAACTCCGCAGCTTTTTCTTGTCCCAGTAACTCCTTTTTCTCTTGGAGGTACTCATCAGTTACTTGTTGTTCGCGGATCGTCTCCATCAGTCCACTAGATACCTTGATCATTCCCAAACAAATCTTCTCATTGTTCACTTCCACAACTAGATTGAGATCACGAAACTGTTCTATCAATTCTAGCTCTTTAACCATCATTGCAGAGATGTGTAGGGTCTTCCGACTCAGAGCATCTGCAACGACATTTGCTTTCCCAGGGTGGTACAGCAAAGTGAAGTCATAGTCTTTAAGAAACTCCATCCAACGTCTCTGCCTCATGTTAAGTTCCTTCTGATCAAACAGGTACTTCAAACTTTTGTGGTCACTAAAGACATCGAACTTAGATCCATATAAGTAGTGTCTCCAGATCTTTAGTGCAAAAACCACAGCAGCTAACTCAAGGTCGTGCGTTGGGTAATTCCTCTCATGAGTCTTCAACTGGCGTGAAGCATACGCTACAACCTTCCGATGTTGCATAAGCACGCATCCAAAACCTTGATGCGAAGCATCACAGTACACTTCGTACAGTTCGTCTGGCTTAGGTAGTACTAACACTGGTGAGGTTGTCAAACGTTCCTTCATCGTCTGAAAACTTTCCTCACACTTGTCAGTCCACATAAACGGTTGGTCCTTCCTCGTAAGTTGAGTCAACGGCGCAACAATCTTGAAAATCCTTCGATGAACCTTCTGTAATAACCAGCTAGTCCAACGAAACTGCGGATTTCTGTCACAGTCTTGGGTCTCTCCCACAGAAGTACTGCTTCTACTTTCATAGGATCGACGGCAATTCCTTCCTTCGAAATCACATGTCCTAAGAATTTGACTTCATCCAGCCAAAATTCACACTTGGGTAGCTTTGCGTACAACTTCTCCTTGTGAAGGATTTGTAAAACTTGTCATAGATGCTCCTCATGCTCCTC
This sequence comes from Ammopiptanthus mongolicus, assembly GCA_039655645.1. Classification (NCBI taxonomy): domain Eukaryota; kingdom Viridiplantae; phylum Streptophyta; class Magnoliopsida; order Fabales; family Fabaceae; genus Ammopiptanthus; species Ammopiptanthus mongolicus. The sequence continues at coordinate 29,920,862 of CM077350.1, forward strand.
GGGACTTTTCGAGTAGATGAGAATATCATCGATAAACACGACAACAAACTGATCCAAAAACGGATGGAAAATCCTATTCATATAGTCCATGAAGATAGCCGGCGCGTTCGTCACTCCGAAAGGCATCACGAGGTACTCATAGTGACCATAACGAGTCCTAAAAGCAGTCTTGGGTACGTCTTCGTTCTTCACTCTGATCTGGTGATAACCGGATCTCAGATCTATCTTTGAAAAGACAGCGGCTCCTTGAAGTTGATCCATCAAGTCATCTATGCGGGGTAGAGGATACTTGTTCTTGATCGTTATCTTGTTGAGTTGACGATAATCCACACAGAGTCTTGAACTTCCGTCCTTTTTCTTCACCAACAACACTGGTGCTCCCCACGGGGACACACTTGGCCTCACAAACCGCTTGGACATCAGATCCTCTAGTTGAGTCTTCAACTCGGCTAACTCCGTAGGTGACATCCTATAAGGAGCTATAGAGATCGGACCGGATCCTGGAACTAAGTCGATCGCAAACTCGATGTCCCTCACAGGTGGCAAACCTGGTACGTCCTCTGGAAAAACTTCCGGAAAATCTTTGACAACCGGCACATCGCTCAAAACAACGTCCCTCTCGATTTCTAAACAGGATAGAAGGATGTATCCCTGATCTCCTTCTTTCAAAGAAGCTCTTACTTGGTTGACAGTTATAAATCCAGAAATCTCAGGGTCAGGAAAAACTAGGGTTCTATGTGCACAGTCAAAAAGGATATGGTTGGAAGATAACCAATCCATGCCTAGGACCACATCCAATTGAGTCAAAGGCAAATATATTAAGTCAACAAGAAAGTTCCTATCATGAACAGTAATAGGACAATTCAAACATACTGTATTAACAGTAACAAGTTTAGCAGTCGGAGTTGTGACAATCAAATCAAAAGATAGCGAAGAAACAGGCAACTCTAATTGTCTCACACAATTCAAAGAGATAAACGAATGTGTCGCACCCGAATCAAATAGTACAGTTAGGAGATTACCAGCTATGATGCAACTACCTTGTATGAGATCATCAGATTTGGAGGCATCAACGCCACTCATGGTATAAACCCTTCCCCTCGCTGTGGGTCTAGCAGTCCGCATGTTGTTGACAGTCAGCTCGGGCTTTGGTGTATGGCATTCCCTCGCGAAATGTCCTATCTCTCCGCATTGGAAACATAGAACTCCGTTCAGCTTGCAGCTATCAGCTGGGTGTCCGGGTTGCCCACACTTGAAACATCTCTGGGCTCGGCCTTGGTTCTGGTCATTTCTGCTCCCACCACCGTAAGCAGAAGCAACAGGATGATAAAGTTGTTGTTTTTGACTATTCCCTTGAGGTCGGGAATACGGCTTCTTCTGGGACTGCTTCCCTTTCTGGTGCTGGTACTGGTTCGGGTTCCTTGACCTAGACGGTCCTCCTGCAATACCCTTGTTCTCCCTTCCACTTCTCATCTTTTCCACTTTTCTACGCTTCTCCGCCAGAGCTTGGAAGGTACGGATCTTTAGTGGCAATACCGACTCCTTGATCTCGAAGCGCAGACCGCCTTCGAAACTCTCGCATTTCCAGTCCTCGTCAGGCTGATCTTGGAAGAAGCGGAAATATTTGGCGAGTGATTCAAACTTCGCCGCATATTCCCCGACAGACATATCCCTCTGCTGCAGCTTCAGAAGTTCCTGCTCTTTCTCGGTTCTGGCACTTTGGGGAAAGTACTTGTCCAGAAACTTGGTGTAAAATACTCCCTAAGTGATCTCTTGGTTGTTGGCTTCCAGCAGTTGTCTGGTTCCTCCCCACCAACACTCTGCATCACCCAGAAACAGGAATGTGGCATAGTCCACCTTCACTTCCTCGAGGCAGTGCAGAACAACAAAAATCTTCTCTATTTCTTGTAGCCACAGGTCAGCCTTTTCCGGGTCACAGTCCCCGTGAAACAGTGGAGGATCATGACGCCAAAAATCGACCAACCCTCTGGCACCAGCAGCAAGATCAGCTCTCTGTTGGTTCTGTTGATTCTGTTGAGCCATCGTTGCTGTCTGTTGAGCAACAGCAGCCGCCATATCGGCCATGGCCTGGATAGCCCGATTCATGTTGTTGTCATCAGCATTGTTGTCAGCAGTGCCGCGACCTCCACCACGACCACCTCTAAGATTCATGTCTCCCTACAAGGCAAACCAAACATACCTTAATAAGGAAACATAAATCAAACTAGTGTGTCAACACACATTGCTTCAACAGAGAAACAATTCAAACAAGGTTCATAGAGATCACACAACATAAACATAACAGACTCACTTCCCAAGGATTCCCGAAAGACTCGACCTGCTCTGATACCACTAATGTAACACCCCCCTCCGCGGGTGCTACGTACACGAACTCTAATGCGAAATAAATCAAGAAAATAAAACGCTGGTTGCTTTCGGAAAATACTTTAATTAAGTAGCTACGTTCGAAAACGCGGTTCTAAAAATTTTCTGCATGCATAGTCAAACAACTCAAGACGGAGGAATAAATTTCACATCACACATTGATATTCACTGTTCATAAAAACATAAGCATAATGTAAAACCTGGTCTAATGTATAACATATTATAGACTTAGAAATAATTCAACATGTGTGCAGTAATATAATATAAGACTATTCAAAACAAAAGACTCCTAAGCTGGTCGGCTAAAAGTAGCCATTGGGGTACAACCCAACGTCGGCTCCTTCAGAAGTTTCCATCGTCCGAGTCCTCACGTCTCCGCGGGGACCTATGATCAACATCTGTACATGTGTTCCAAAAACACAACAAGGTGTCCAACATGTACAGGCAAAGGTGAGATTCTCATATAAAGTTATCGCGATAGCCGCACAAGCGACAAACAGCAGTATAAACATCCATAGATAAATACAGTTATATGAATAGTTATTTATATAATACAGTACAACATCCCAAACACTATCATCAGTTATAATAATGCATGAGACTTCAATATCATCTTTCTAATTCATGTACTCCGGAGATTCTAACTTCCCAACATCGAGCGATAGGCCGTAGTAACAGCCGTAACACAATTGTTCTCATGAGTCGGCCTCTCTATTTAGGTCCGAACTCCAATTGTTCCAGGGTACCACGTCTCACCATATCATGAATACTCCAGTCTCTGATCGAGTTCATTCGTGTTTGGCAACCGATTTACCACGGCACGGGGTTGCTACGCCACCGGCCACTTGTGGGATCTCGAACACAGAATGCCCCTATAGACCCAGTGGTCTTAACTGACTGAATTCTCAACTAAGAAAGTTGTAGCTTGGTTCCAAATGGCACGTATGCCGGTTCATGCATGTTCACAGAAGATTTTCTGTTTTTTTTGCGTTCATTCATTCAAATGTCGAGACATAAAGTCCACGACTCGTTTCAAAAAGGCATTAAGCCAACTCAAATAAAAAACACAGGACACGAAGTCCGAGTGCTCAATCCACAAAACACTAGCCCCGACGTCTCGGCCGCTAGGTTCGGGTTCGTCTCAAAGGCTCATCATTTTTCTTTTGGTTTCATTTTCTCAAAACACTTTGGAAAACAAAACATACTTTGGTTTTCTTGAAACAAAACATCCTTTTTGATCAAGAGAACATTTTTCCGTGAAAAACACCTTTCTTGAAAACAAAAACCGCTTTCTAAGGTTTCACGTCTTTTTAAAACGCTTTTCCGAAATAAAACACAATTTGCACGACTTTTCATAAAACCATTTTTTTTACTTTTCAAAAGAAAATACTTTTCAACAAGAAAGACAACTTTTCTTGAAAAAGCAACACATTTTCCCAAAAACCACTTTTTAATTTCAAACACGATTTTCAAAACATAGATTTAGGATTTCGAGTCTTTTAACAATTATCGAGACATAGCCAGTCCTATGCTCATCCAGGATATATATATATATATATATATATATATACATCAACAATCCATAATCATCATCATAATATCAACTAAGGCATCCATGCCACAAATTATCAACAAGAGTGCAATTATGTTTCATTAAGTAAAACAAATCCATACATCATTCAAACTCATCTCCAATTCAACAATCAAGTCATCATAATACATATACCAAACATGCACTATGAAGCTACTCAAACTTAAATGACTACCTCCCTGTACCTCACAAAAGAATTTCAATGCAAACTCGATCGGTTCTCGGTTCCGGCTCCAGTTCCGTTCCGTCGCCTAAAACAATCAAACACAAATCAATTCAAACAATAAATCAACATCAATATATAACATAAGAACACAAGTTTTACTTCCCCTAAAAGGTATAGGGTTCGGCCATGAAAGGTAAAAAGGGTTAGGGATCTCATTTGGTTCCAAACTTTTGGATGGTTGGTTCATGAACTTAGTTAACACCATTTCAAGTCCTATGACTCAAAAATGTGAAACAAAACTCATGGATTTTCCCCATGAAGCTCTCGGCCATATAGGGTAATCTAGGCTAGTAATTGATTTGGTTTTCCATCACTTGGATTCAAGGACACTAGAAAAGCTAAGGATGTATCAAGAGTTAGAAATCAAAAATTTGATGAAAAACACTATTCATCATCACTCTTAGGTTTCGGCCACTTTGGGGTTTTAGAGCTAGGATGAGACTTGGATCATGAGCTCTTGGGTTTAGATAGAGGGTGATGAGGTGAGTTCAAAGAACTTGGTTTCACCTCCAAAGGATTTTCCTACAATTTCCTATGGATTTTCAAAGTTTTGGATCTAAGAATGAGTTTCATGAAAATGGAGTTTTGATCTTGATATTGAAAGAGATTCAAGAAGATATGAGACCATAGAAGTGATCTTACCTTAAAATGGATGAAGATTGGTCAAGAAATCAAGTGATTTCAACAAGCTTTCAAGGTTTTCTCAAGGATTCAATGGAGGTTTTTTTCTCTAAGGAAGATGAAGTGTTCTTGGTGTTCTTGGGGGGCTGGGCTGCGTGGAATGAGGGGCTGAGACGGCTGTTCCAGCCTTCTAAAGAGTTCATTAAGGGTAAAAAGGTCATTTGGTTCAAAGGGTAAAATGGTAAAAGGTGAAAAGGCTTAAGTTAGGGGTATTTTGGTAATTTCGCGTCCCGAAATTCCCGATCGTCATGACGACTCTGGCATGCTCTCCCAAGTGAGTTGACATGATGTGATATCAAGATTATCCGTTGTCGGGTCCTGGTAGGTCCATACGCGGCTCCGTTCTCCACCCCGATTGCAGATTTCGCTCGAACGGAGGTCAGGAAATGATATTTTTGAAATTTTTTTGAAATTTAACCCAAACGTAGAGAATCGAATTCTAAGACTTACTGTCTCGTTCACGGGTCCATCTGAGGTCCCTTGAGCAGTAAAATCATACTGTCAGTGTAAAAACGCAGACCGGGCTCCGTTTGAGTTTTCGACTCAAAACTTAATCGTAGCTTCCTACGATATCGCTGAGCATGATTATGGTCTCAGAATATTTTATATCCCTTTCTAAGACCTCGAATAAAATATAAGTTCATAAATACTGATTAAAAGAAAAACTCGAAAATCGGGGTGTTACAAGATGAACTAAGGATAAGGTATAAAACATGTCTCACTTTGGTGAAAACACTTTGAGATTGAAACTTTGTTTGATCTTTGGATCAAAATCATTTATGGTTTTTGTTTAAGGCATAAGCCACTAAAAACATTTTTCTTACATCAAAACTTGAATGATTCAAGAACTACACATTACCCTCCTTTTCTCAAGGTCATGGCTAAAAGCCAACTAGGAACCAATGTGAAGTTTTACTTCACCAACTAATCAAATTATGGCTCACAAAACTTACACAATTATGATCACAAGATACTGTAACCATACCCACACATAGTCTTCCTGGCATACTAACCACGGACAGATGCATATCCCTGAACTGTTCCAACAGCTCGTGTTCCTTAACCATCATGGCAGACACATGTAACACTTTTCTAAATAAAATATTCCGCGACCATAGTCATGCTCGACGATATCGTAGGAAGCTACGATTAAGTTTTGAGTCAAAAACTCAAACGGAGTTCGGTCTGCGTTTTTACACTGATAGTATGATTTTACTGCTCAGAAGACCTCAGATGGACTCGTGAACAAGACAATAAGTCTTAGAATTCGATGCTCTACGTTTTGGTTAAATTTCGTAAAAATTTCAGAAAATAACTTCCTGACCTTCGATCGGGCGGAATCCTCAATCGGATGACGAACGGAGCCACATATGGATTTACCGGGACTCGCCAACGGATAATCTTGATATCACATCATCCCAGGACACTTGGGAGAGTATGCCAAAGTCGTCATGACGTTCGGAAATATCTGGACGCAAAATGACCAAAATGCCCCTAACCTTAGTCTTTTACACTTTTACCATTTTACCCTTTTGGGCAAATGACCTTTTTACCCTTAAGTGAGATCTTAAGAGGCAGAACTCAGCCCCTCACTCTCTCATTTTCGCACAGCCCCTCCAAATATAGAGCTCCATAGTTGTTCTTGAGAGAAAACACCATTGTTGGTCTTGAAGCTCCTTGATTTCTTGTTGGAATCACTTGATTCCTTGAGCAATCTTCCTTCATTTCAAGGTAAGATCACTTCTATGATCTCTTAGCTTCTTGAATCTTTCTTTATTTCAAGATCAATCTTCATTTTCATGAAAAGAATTTCTTAGATCCAAAACTTTGAAAATCCATAGGAAATTGTAGAAAAATCCGTTTGAGATAAGACCAAGTTCTTTGAACTCACATCATCAATCTCTACCTAAACCCAAGAGCTTATGATTCAACTCCCATCATAGCCCAAAATCCCTTTTTGGCCGAACCCTACTTGATGATGATGAATAGTGTTTTCATCAATTTTTGATTTCTAACACATGATTTCATCCTTAGCTTTCCTAATGCCTTTGAATCCATGAAATGGGAAACCAAGATCAATTCCTAACCTTTTAACCTAGGGTGGCCGAAATCCTCTTTGTTAGAATTGTTGAGATTCGCTTTGATTGTTGTTCAATGTTTGATTGTTATGTTGTTGTAGTTGTTGACGATTGCCAGGAGGTTCACAAACTGATCAACCGACTTTGATTCAGGATTCTGCTCATCAACAGGTATGAGGGTGAACCTCATTCACACCAAGATGGTGGTAGTGAAGATGGTTGTTTAAGTTATGTGTGGGTGAAACCCTTTAGTTTGGGTTCACTTTTAATGATTAAGTTGTGTTAAGTTCTCTTGGAGAACAATGTGTGATATTTGTAGTTATGCTTGTATGCCTTAGCATGTGTTTTATGATGATGTTGTCTAGGTGAGAAAATGATTTCTTGCATGATGAAAAACCTACTTTGATTACTAGATCAAGTATGGACTTTTGTGCTTATGTGCTTAAGTATGGACTTTTGTGCTTAGGTGCTTAATTATGATGCAATGTTGTGTGTTCTACAATTTCCTATGGTTTTCAATGTTTTGGATTGAAGAAATTTTTTTCATGAAAATGAAGATTGATCTTGAAATAAAGAAAGATTCAAGAAGCTAAGAGATCGTAGAAGTGATCTTACCTTGAAATGAAGGAAGATCGCTCAAGGAATCAAGTGATTCCAACAAGAAATCAAGGAGCTTCAAGACCAACAATGGTGTTTTCTCTCAAGAACAACTATGGAGCTCTATGTTTGGAGGGGCTGTGCGAAAATGAGAGAGTGAGGGGTTGAGTTCAGCCTCTTAAGAGCTCACTTAAGGGTAAAAAGGTCATTTGCCCAAAAGGGTAAAATGGTAAAAGTGTAAAAGACTAAGGTTAGGGGCATTTTGGTCATTTTGCATCCAGATATTTCCGAACGTCATGACGACTCTGGCATACTCTCCCAAGTGTCCTGACATGATGTGATATCAAGATTATCCGTTGGCGAGTCCCGGTAAATCCATATGTGGCTCCGTTCGTCACCCGATTGAGGATTCCGCCCGAACGAAGGTCAGGAAGTTATTTTTCTGAAATTTTTACGAAATTTAACCAAAACGTAGAGCATCGAATTCTAAGACTTACTGTCTCGTTCACGGGTCCATCTGAGGTCTTCTGAGCAGTAAAATCATATTGTCAGTGTAAAAACGCAGACCGGACTCCGTTTGAGTTTTTGACTCTAAACTTAATCGTAGCTTCCTACGATATCGTCGAGCATGACTATGGTCGCGGAATATTTTATTTCCATTCCTAAGACCTCGAATAAAATAAAGACATTAAAATACTGAAGAATTAGAAAACGTGAAAATCGGGGCGTTACAGTAAATGCATGAACAAGTTCATCATTCAAAATCCTATCCTTAGGCCTTGACCCTAAGAATAGTTTTTCACTTTGCCAAAATGATAACACTAACACTCAAACACAAATAGTCACACCTACATCCTAACATACAATTCCAAATATCAACACCAAAACCCGTATACAGAAATTTCAGCATATCAAGCATCAACTTGTGACAAACATTTGATTAACCAAACGAACTTGGATTTGAGAAAATGAGGACTCATATGAAAGCTTAGAATGTCTAGTTTTCGGATATAAAACTATTTTTCACAAACAATAACCGAGTTAGTACAGTTTTACGAAACAAGCCACTGTAGTCAGAATCCGAAGCAGAAATTTGTGCTGATATTGAAATAGGTTTCCAAGGGTCAAATCTTTATGAAAACACAAGAAATTTGTACTCAACATGAAGCCCAAGATGTCTAGTTTTAGGATCAAAAACAATTTTTGAAATCCAAGATCTAGGTTGAGAGAAAAACCAAAATGACTCACACAAGGTTAGATCCGAAAATCACATTTTCACAAACTCTTTTCAACAAAAGATGAAGGAACTCTAGGTTAGGGTTTTCCCTCACATAAAAATTATTTTCAACCATTCAAACACATCAATGAACACAAATCAAGCAACAAATAATTATTACAACATTGTTCTCATAGAGAACCAAATATATAAAGTAGGAAACCCTTGGTTTAGGGTTTTCCCCAAACCAAACCCATAAACCATCTTCACCACCACCAATGTGGTGTGATGAGGTTCACTCCCCCATTACCTCTTGCAGATCCTTAGGATGAGCAAAACACTAAGCTCCAAGAACAAGGAGGTGGCCGAACCTATGTTAGCCAAAAACACCATGATTTAAACTATGTTTAGCAAAATCATGAGCTAGGAAAGGTTGCTTCATGATTCTATGAAATGAAATGAAGAAGAAGTAACGTTATAAGCTTACTTTATGAATAACACTTTGAAGATCAAGGTTGATGTTCTTGGGGCTCAAGAACATAGTTCCTCCAAAGAGAAAACTTTCTTCATCAAAGATGTGTAGGGGAACAAGACTAGATGATCTATGGTTTTAGAAATCAAAAAGGAAATTTGGATGTTGATTCATAGGTGGAGGCCGAGTGGTTGAGCAAGAGAGAAAAGAGAGTGATTTTGTGGTTTCTTGAACAAAAGAAGGCTTAAAGCTCTTTGTGTGAGGAAACAAAAGTGCCCAAGTGATTTGAATCACTTATGGCCGTGAGGCCTTCATCAAATTGGGAAACCAAATTGATCCATGTGTAATGGTAAAGATGATGTGATTATGTGTAAGAAAAGGGATGGTTAAGATCAAATAAGTACAACACTTGTTGAGTTCTTAGCAAAACTAGCCAAGATTAACCAAAAATGGTTAAACTAGCTTTTTCCATAAAAGGTAAAGATGCTAGGTCATTAACCAAGAGTAATAAGAACTTAATCCATTGGTTAAAGGAATGAAAAAGTGATGGATGGTTGACAGTGTCTCGTGAAGCGTGCAAAGCAGTCATGAACTACTCCTGACTCTGGGCCAGAATAACTTCTCCTGACTTCGGGCCAGATCAACTTCTCCCAACTCCGAGCCAGAAGAACTTCCTTGGCCCTAACACGCATCCCAAGGTAAAGCGGTCCCGATTAAAATAATAATATTTTTACCGGTTCCGGCTAAAAAAAAAACACTAGGTTCAAAACAACACCTTATGATTATTAAGCTCATAATCAAAATTCAAATATGAATTTCCAATCATCAACTATTATTATGATTATGACTAATCGAATTGTGTTCTCAGTCAAGTTATTCACACAAACAGTTAAAAGGCAGACATAAGGATTTTGGGGATGTTACATAGGGTCAAGTCACTTTATGGTGACCTTTTGATGGCATCTTCGTGCCTCCCATTACTATTTGTATGCGCCTAAAACATGTGAATAAACAACTTGGATGTTGAATTTGGATTAATTCCATTTGTGAGAATTGTTTCTCTTTGGTTCTTTATTGAGCCAACCCTTTGATATTATCAAGAGTCCAAGATTCTTGTGGCGATCCTCACCTTGGCTTATCAATTCCCCTTGGAATTGTGCCTACCTTCCATTCCTTATCTTGGCCATTTTTTTGTATTCTTCTACTTCGAATTTTGATTGTCACTCAAGCAAAGATCTGAATTTTTATATGTTCCTTTCTAGGATCATATCATGTGGTATCAGAGCCATCCTTCCTAGAGTGGCAAATCAAGAGAGTAACCTCTTGGTGAGTGGAGAGGTCCTTACATATATTTTGTTATTTTCTATCCAGTTTTCTTTGCAATGTTGTGATTTGAGCCAAGCAATTTGGACTATGAACATGAAAAGGTTGTGAAGAATAAGGTTGGTGAATGGATCCATAAAATGCATGAGAGGTATGACAAGAAGGTGAGAGAAAAAGAAAAAATGCAAATGCATTGTGATGAGGAAAAAAGGAGATATGAGAGAAAAGATTGAGAAATTGAGAGGGAGAATAAGGAGAATGAAAAAAGGGTGAGAAAAGAGGAGAGAATGAAAATACAAATGTTGGCCAATGAAGCATATTGGTAGAAAATGGTTGAAGAGAAAGAAATAATGAGAGCAAAAAAACAAAATGAGGCGAAAAAAAGAAAACTTGAATGCTTGTTTTGATGCTATTCCCAATTCTTTGCCTGGTTGTGTCGATTCTCTTTTGAAGGAAATTGAGTTTGTTCCTCCAAAGGAAGTTTTCAAGACATTCAATGAAATTGAAGATGTGATTCCAACGGAGGCTTGCAAGACAATCAATGAAATTGAAGATGTGATTCCAAAGGATGCTTGCAAGACAACTGATGTAATTACAGATTTAATCCCAAAGGAAGTACCCCCATGGTTTGGGAACTTGCATGGTTTCACAAAAGTATGTTGTTCATTTGGTTCATCACATCAATTTTGAGGAATGTGTTGGGATGTTGATTGTACAAGATGGAAATGTGTTATGCCAATTTGCTACATTTGATGATTTCTATCAATTTCCATTTGACCCAGGAGGATGAAGATGATTTATTAAGGCAATAAATTCGAGGTCGAATTCTCTTCGAGAGGGAGGGAATGATGCAATCCAATTTAAGGCCAAATTGATTTTTGATGAAAATTTTATTTTCATTAGTGATGAACACGTCTTCTTGTTGTGATTGTAACATGTTCTCTGATAATCTGATTGATGTGTTCTTGGTGGCGTTGGAAAGCTAAGCGAATGTTCTACAAGTCGCGTTTCTACCATCAAGACCTTATTAGATCTCTATCATGAAGAAAATAGGTCTAGAAGTTAAGTACGAAATTCTGGATGGATTTGACCCATTTGGTTTTAGGCTTGTATTTGGTTTTATTTTCAAGATGTTTTATGGAATATAATAAGTGAGGGTCGAATTTGATGACAAAGGAGGATAACTTTTGGCTTGCATGCCTTGGTAACTCCTTGGGAGGTTATGGAATCTTTGGCTACTTATTGGAGAGTCATTATATGATGGTTATGGAGTTAATAGCCACACATTAGTGAGTATTTATTTGGTGGTTATGGTTCTTTTCATTTAATTAGTTTTAAGTAGGATATTTTCTATTTTTATGAGTGGAGTCAAGTCACTTTGTGGTGACCTTTTGATGGCATCTTCATGCCTCCCACTACTATTTGTATGCGCCTAAAACATGTGAATAAACAACTTGGATGATGAATTTGGATTAATTCCATTTGTGAGAATTGTTTCTCTTTGGTTCTTAGTTGAGCCACCTTGTTCTTATCAAGAATCGAAGATTCTTGTGGCGAACTTCCTTGGCTAATCAAACTCCCTAGTTTGTGGCGCCACCATCCATCTCTTACCTTCACCCATTTTTTTTTTTTTTTTGCTTCTTTCTTCTTATTTGAAACTCAAAAATATAATTGCATAATTTTCTTGATAAAAATTCAACCTAAGATCATCAAAAGGCAACCTATCCATTTGGTTGTCATCAAGTGGTATCCTTTCTAGGATCATATCAGAGGCGCATGAAACGGGTTTAAAGGGCATTTTGGGGTTCAACAATGGCCACACATGAAACACGATGTGCAAAAGTTTTGTGGAAAATGCATTATTTGTAAAAAGTCAAAATCAAAAGTGATGCCTCATGGTCTTTATACTCCTTTGCCTATTCCTGATTTTCCTTGGATTGATGTGTCAATGGATTTTGTTGTGGGACTACCTAGGACAAGGAATGGTAAGGATTCAATTTTTGTTATGGTGGATAGGTTCTCTAAAATGGCACATTTTATACCATGTAAAAAGGTTAATGATGCTTGTCATGTTGCTGATTTGTTCTTTAAGGAAGTGGTAAGGCTTCATGGCCTTCCAAGAAATATTGTTAGTGATAGGGACACAAAGTTCCTAAGTCACTTTTGGAGGACATTGTAGAGAAAGCTAGGAACAAAGCTTCTTTTCTCCACTACTTGGCATCCCCAAATGGATGGGCAAGCTGAAGTAGTAAATAGGACACTTTTTTCCCTTCTAAGGGCTGTGATTAAAAAGAACATTAAGTCTTGGGAGGAGTGTTTACCTTATATTGAATTTGCTTATAATAGGGTTGTTCATAGTACTACCCAATTTTCTCCTTTTGAGGTTTATTATGTATTTAACCCTTTAACCCCTCTTAATTGATTGCCATTACCTAACTCTTCAATTTTAAAGCATAAAGATGGCATGGGTAAGGCTGATTATGTGAGGAAGTTACATTAGCAAGTGAAGGCCCAAATTGAAAAGAGGACAGAAAGCTATGTTAGAGAAGCCAACAAAGGGAGGAGGAAGGTGGTGTTTGAACCCGGAGATTGGGTTTGGATGCACATGAGAAAAGAAAGGTTTCCCTCACAAAGGAAATCCAAGCTTCAACCAAGAGGAGATGGGCCATTCCAAGTGGTGGCCAAGATCAATGATAATGCTTATAAGATAGATCTTCCGGGTGAGCATGGTGGAGTTAGTGCAACTTTCAATGTGGCGGATTTATCTCTTTTTGATGTAGGTGATGAAGATTTCAATTCGAGGTCGAATTCACTTAAGAATGAGGGGATGATGTGAGCTCACTAAGGAGCTTGGACCAAGGAGCACTACAAGGACTTGGTGGACCTATGACAAGAGCTAGGATCAAGAAAGCCCAAGAAGTTCTAAATCAAATGGTGACAACCTTGATGGAAGCAAGCCCATGTTTAAGTCTTGATGGAGTGGAGCCCAAATTGGTTACTTATCTCATCCAACTTGAAGAACAATGATGATGAAGGGCGAGTGCTACTTGAAAGCCCATTTACTAGTTCTATTTCTAATTAAATAAAATGTAATAGGCTATGTATGGATCCAATTTTGGGGGAACTTCACTTTGGTGTCCATCAAGTGTGGGCTACACTCAGTTTGTATGATGACCAAGCCTACTTCATGAGGATGCACGAATTTAGAAGCTTCTAGGAGGGCAACCTTTGGCTTGCATGCCTAGGTAACTCCTTTAGAAGATGTGGAACCACTTTTTATTAGTCACTTAAGTACGATAATTATTTAGCCACTTAGTGGATTAGTAAATGCTCTTATTACACCACTTAGTGGCATAGTCATGAATGGGGTTTTGTCATCTAGTGATGACCTTTTGTATGCATATTCTATGCACCCCTCTATCTCCTCTATAATTTGAGTTTGATGAATGGAAAGTTAACTAAGAAGTTCATTTTGAATTAATTCCAATTGTGAGGGTATTGCCTCTCCTAGGTTCTTCATTGAGCCATCCCTTTGATCTTATCAAGAAACCAAGATTCTTGTGGCAATCTTCACTAGGCGTATCAAATCCCCTTGGATTTGTGGCGCCACCCCCCATTCCCATCTTCATCCATTTTCTCATTTTCTTCTTTTTCTTGAATTGAACACACTTTTTTTCTCTAAGTTTCATTGGAAGTTATCCCAATTGTGCTAGATAATTCAACCCAAGATCATCAATAAGGCAACCTATCCATTTGGTTTTCATGAAATGGCATCAAAGCTCAGGTTTGGTTGAATTATTGTCTTTGTGTCCTTCATCTTCTATCTTCTTTGTTTCTTCCCAAAAACAAAATCACAAAAAAAAACTTATTACCTTTATTTCTTTTAAGGGAATCATTGTATGAATTATCTTCTTGCTGCCCAAAACAAATAGTTTATAATTTGTGTTTCTCTTGCCATCAAAGTATAAAAAAAAAAAAGGATAAAGTTGCCCAAATTTCAAAAAAAAAAAAAAAACAGCGCATGAAAATTTATAGAAAAGAGAAGAGAAAATCCTATTTGGGCAAATTGTGTTCTTGAAAAGATTTCCTGTCTTCCCTTATTTATTTTTTTTTTTTAAAGTCTTTCCTTGTCTTTGTTCTTGATAAGTCTTGTTGAATATTGTTATTTGGTTTTGGACTTTTTGTGGGGATTGGAGGTTGACTCCTTTAAGAACTATAAGAGGACATATTGAGTGGAAAAAGGCAAGAGTGTAAAATTACATCTTTTGTGGAAAAAGCCTAATTGAATGTATCACAATTTTGAGTGAAACATGTGAGGGAGTGTGGTGGGAATTTTTAAATTTCTTGTTATTTTTTATCTTGTGTGTCAATTGATGGCAGATGATAGCTCACCTCTTTCTCCAAGGTCCGCGGTACTTCATGCTAAGATGACTACTCAAAAACAAAATCTTACAAGGCAAATGGAGCAAATGAATATCAAATTTCCTGAACAAATTACCAACCTCCAAAACCGAGAAGAATGAAATCAAGGAAGCGTATATTAGAGTGAGACCGAAAGACATAGACAAGGAGGACATAGAGGAGGAGGATATAGAGGAAGGAGACGTGATAGAGGATAGAATTGAAGGGGTCAAGAACAAAGTCAAGAAAAGGAAAGGCTTTCAAAAAAAATAAAAACAAGGGAAGAAGGGAAATCTTTGTCAAGAAAACAATTTGCCCAAATAGGATTTTCTCTTCTCTTTTCTATAAATTTTCATGCGTCGTTATCTTTCTTTTTTTCTTTTGAAATTTGCGCAACCTTTCTTTTCTTTTCTTTTTTTTATACTTTGATAGCAAGAGAATCACAAATTGTAAACTACTTGTTTTGGGCAGCAAGAAGATAATTCATACAATAATTCCCTTCAAATAAAGGTAATAATTTTTTTTTTGATTTTGATTTTGGGAAGAAACAAAGAAGATAGAAGATGAAGAACACATAGACAATAATTCAACCAAACCTGAGTTTTGATGCCACTTGATGACAACCAAATGGATATGTTGCCTTGTTGATGATCTTAGGTTGAATTATCTAGCACAATTGGGTTAACTTCCAATGAAACTTAGAGAAACAAGTAGTGTTCAATTCAAGAAAAGAAGAAAAAGAGAAAATTAAGGCCATTCAAGATTAGCCAACCCCCAAAAATGTGAGTTATGTGAGGAGCTTTCATGGTTTGGGCTGGTGTCTATAGGAAGTTTGTTATGGACTTTAGTACTTTGGTTGCACCTCTTAATGAAATTGTCAAGAAAATTGTTGGTTTTAAATGGGGGAGAAACAAGATTATGCATTTAATGAGCTGAAGGATAGGCTTACTCATGCACATTCTAGCTTTGCCCAATTTTGCTAAATCTTTTGAAATTGAATGTGATGCTTCTAATGTTGGTGTTGGAGCTGTTTTAATTCAAGAAGGGCATCCGATTGCTTATTTTAGTGAGAAATTAAGTGGTGTTGCCCTTAATTATCCCACCAATGATAAAGAATTGTATGCCTTGGTGAGGGCTTTGCAAACATGGCAACATTACCTTTGGCCCAAGGAGTTTGTTATCCTTAGTGACTATGAGTCCTTGAGGTATTTGAAAGGAGAAAGGAAGTTGAATAAAAGACATGCCAAGTGGGTTGAGTTTCTTGAACAATTTCCCTATGTGATAAAGCATAAGAAACGTAAAACCAACATCTTGGCGGATGCACTTTCAAGAAGGTATACTTACTTTCTACTTTTGAAACAAAGTTGTTTGGTCTTGAATGTATTAAAGAGTTGTATGAACATGATAAGGATTTTTCTCGTATTTATGCTACATGTGTGCATGCAGCTCAAAATGGTTATTTTAGGCACCAATAGTTTTTGTTTAAAGAAAAAAGATTGTGTGTGCCAAAAAGTTCACTAAGAGAACTACTTGTGAGGGAGGCGCATGAAGGGGCTTTAATGGGGCATTTTGGGGTTCAAAAGACTTTAGACATGTTGCATGAACATTTTCATTGGCCACACATGAAACATGATATGCAAAATTTTTGTGGAAAATGCATTATTTATAAAAAGTCTAAATCAAAAGTGATGCCTCGTGGTCTTTATACTCCTTTGCCTATTCCTGATTTTCCTTTGATTGATTTGTCAATGGATTTTGTTTTGGGATTACCTAGGACAAGGAATGGTAAGGATTCAATTTTTATTGTGGTGGATAGGTTCTCTAAAATGGCATATTTTATACCATGTAAAAAGGTTGATGATGCTTGTCATGTTGCTGATTTGTTCTTTAAGGAAGTGGTAAGGCTTCATGGCCTTCCAAGAAGTATTGTTAGTTATAGGGACACAAAGTTCCTGTAACACCCCGATTTTTCTTGCTTTCTAAGATCGGAAAACTATATAAATGAATTTATATTTTATTCGATGTTTAGAAAATAAATTTAAATAAAACAAGCTCATAGTTATACTCTACGTTATGATAGAGAGTTACAGTTAAATTTTGGGTTGAAAATTCAGACGGAACCCGGCCTGCGTTTTCACTGACAGTAAGATTTTACTGATCAGAAAACCTAATTTTGACTAGTGAACGAAACAGTTAGGTTTTAAATCGAATTTCCAACAACTTTGGTAATATTGAAAATTTTCACCAAAAAGTGAAATAATATAAGTTATATGGGCGAAATCTTAAATCGCGTAATTAACAGAGCTAAATACGGATTTATCAGGACTCGCTAACAGATAAACTTGAAGTCACATCAGGTTAACTCACCTAGGAAGGCATGCCAGTGACTCTCCAAGTAATTATGAAAACAAAAATATCTGAAACGCGTTCACCCTAAAAAAGACCAAAATGCCCTTGACCTTTTGTTTTAATTCAATCTTTGTCCCTCGGTGAAATGACTCTTTTGCCCCTTAAGTGAACAATTTTGGACACCCTTGTCCCTCCATACCCCACGCCTAAGCCCTCTTCATGGAGGCCATTACCTATTATTCTCACAACTTCATCTTTCCTCTCAAACTTTCTCTCATTTTCTCAAGTGAAGCTTAACCAATTTTGGTGAAGAAAGTGTTGAATCTTTGCCCATTTTCATCACTCAAGAAGTATGATTACTCTCTTTCATCCATGAGCTTCATGTTCTTCACTTATTTCTTGTTCTTCAATCCATGATCAACATGTTTAAGTTTCTAAGTTCAATATTCAAAAATCTCTAGAAAATCATAGAAAAATCTTTTTAATGTGAAATCAATTTCTATGATCTAGTCTCATCATAATTTATCACTATCCAAGAGCATGTAATGAAATGACATGCCTAGCCTATTTTTATAATGAGTGGCCGAACCCTAGACCTTGGGAAATTATGAGTTTTGCTTCAAGTTTTTGTGTAAAGAGACGTAATCTAGTGTTATGTATGCTTAAGTCATTCTTCCGAGAGTTAGAAATTTTTGGACATCTTTAGCTATTTTCAGTTACCATGGCCGAACCTAGGTCCTAGGAGATAAGGAAATGTATTTTTGTGATTGTTAAAGTTTGAATTGATTGTGCGAAGATAATGGTTGTTGATTGTTTCGAGCGATTAATCGGCGAACTAGCGGACCGAGTCGGACACGTTCATTCGGAGAATCACCTTCAAGAGGTAAGGGGAGATAACCTGAGGAACTTAAATTTCGATGGCTGCGTACTGTATTTGTGTGTGTAATCTGTAAAATTATGATGTACTGTCTTTAGTTGTGGAGTGCTTTACTTTATGCTTTAGTTAACTGCTTGATTATGCTTGATATGGTATGTTGATTGAAATGATGATTGATGTTGTGCTAAGGAACCTAACATTGGTGAGTGTTCCAAACCAAGTAAAGGTAAAAGCTTTAAAAAGCTTGAGACATACTATTAAGCGGATAAAAAGTTACAAGTTTTAGAAAGAATTTGAAGACAACATGTCTTGACATTTTATTTTAGGAACAAGGAAGTGAAATATATTTATTAATGAAATAAAAAGACATAAGGAAAGAAATTTGAAAACAATTTTAGTTTAAGAGAAGTAAGTTTTTAAAATGAAAAGTGTCTTTAGAAAAATCATCAATAGAGTTAAAACGATAAAACGAAGTATTTCGAGTAAAAGTATTTTCAAGGGTCCAGTTTTAGAAGCAAATTGTTTTATCGGAGAAAAAGAGTTTTCACGAATTATATTTCAAAGTTTTAATAGTATACCAAAGTATTTCAAAAGGAAAATAGTTTTGATAAAGAGTTTTACCCTATGGAAAAACCGATCCCGATGACTTTGTGTGTAAGCTTCGAAAATGTGGGTTTTGTTTTTGTATTTCAAAAGTGAAAAGAAAAAATTGAAAGTGAACCTAGAAACCGAGACGTCAGGGTTCTAGTGTTCTGCAGAACACATGGATCAAGGATCCGTGTTAGTGATGCGGTCCTATCAACGTGTAGACGAGTTGTATGCTCTAGAATCTAAAACCCGAAACTGGTGCATCAGTCTATGGTTTTGTGATCGATCTGTTTGGACTGTGTGTCCTTTTTGGTTAATTGGACTGTGTGTCCCTTTTGATTAAATGTTGAAAAGACTTTAGAGTCTAAAAGTTGTGGTGGTTGATAGCTTTGAGTTTTAACAAGGAAATAATCATACGAAACAGAAAAACTTACGAAAACAAAGGTTTTATCATGCATTTGTTTTCTGGCAGACGTGCCATCAGAATGGGGGGCCTTGAAGGCAGGGAACGCTGTGATGACTACAAGTCTTTGTGTATCATTGTGCCTTGATGGACAATGGTGTCATACGCTTTGGAACACATTGTGCCTTGAGTTGGACAATGTAGTATGACCTGATTACAATTTGTTAAGTACCGCTGAATGTAATCCCATGTGAGAATCGCGTAGTGTCATGGTGTTCATGTACTTCTGACTAGCACATTGGTGCTAGACATTGCTGCCTGATGGCCAATATACCGCGAGCCTAATCTGCTCTTTTGAAAGAAGACTGGATTTCCGGAAATTAAGAATCAAGTACTAGATGATATATTTGGAAGTGTCATGCATATGTTTTAAAAATGACGATGACTGTTGGGCATGACACCCTTGCCTTATCTTTACTATTATGATATTTTGTGATGTGCTTATCATGCTTAAGAGTCGTATTTGATACATATATATATGAACCTGCTGTTTTATACATTGTGTATGTAGTTGTCGCATTTTGAGTTCATATGTTGGTTTCTCACCCTTGCTGTATTTCCTGGCTATGTTGTTTCCTTTTGGCATATATTATTATCTGTGTACAGATGGGGCTGGAACAAGAGAACCTAGCCCATTCAGGGGTCTGTTCCATGTCTTTGAGCAGCGCGAAGACCCCACTGCTTGGGTCATCCATCCGGGGGCCAGTAGTGCAGCATACACACGGTGGAGACGATCCAGATTCCAGTGCCACCGATCTGGATGATTCTACAGTATCTTGTGGATCAGGGTTCTCTATAGCATGAGATCCCCGATGCCCAGCCTTTGCAGCAGCAGCCACCCTTAACTCCTCCCCTCCGTTCGTCTTAGTGGCAGGGATGACAATGATTTTGATCATGGAAATATAAGTGCAGCTAATGACAAATACTATGTTCATGACAAACCAAAATCTCTTATTGTCAATTCTAACAAATTGAACTTAGTATGTAATTATTGTGGAAAAATTGGTCATATTTCTCATCTATGCCATTATAGGAAAAACAATTATATGGGAAATAAATTAGTTTAGGTGCCTAAAGGCACTAAGTGTGTAGTCACTAACCATCAAGGACCCAAATTAAAATGGGTACCAAAAACTCCTCCCATTGTTTCTAATGTGCAGATCAAGATCCAAGATGATAGACAATTTGATCAAAGAAAAGTGACGCCATCAAGTAAGGGATTTCCAAAACTCAAGGGTGCAATCATTGATAAAAGAAGCAAAAGCGGCTTGGTAAAGGACTCTCACAAGAAAATAAAGTTCAATCATCAAATAAATCAGAAATGGGTAAAAGGTTAGACAAAGGTAACAAGAATTCCTACCTCCCATGTATGGTCAAATGTGTTTCCAGCAAAACGGAGGTATGAACTTAAACATGCTCCTATGAACTTTATTAAAATGAGATATTTACATGTACCTAGGAATAACTTGAACATCATATTGAATAAATGACAAATAGCACATTGGTAAATTATGTGGTCAGCAAAATGAGAATAATCTATGTGTGTTTGCCTCTGCTTGGAACATGTTACATTAAGCATGCTTACAACGTTGTTAATGATGTCTGCTTGCAAAATTCTATGATAATTTCTCTTGTGAAATTGATTAGTAATCTTATGCCATAAACTTATCTATCATCAACATGTGTAAAAGAGCCAAAAAAAAAAAAAAAAAATCAATGATGTTAAAATATTTTTTAAGAAACATGTTTTCAGCAAAATGACTTTAAAGTTAAAAATTGTTTAACAAAAAAAAAAACATATCTTTTAAATTATCATAGAATAGAGAGGTATGACAAGAAGGTGAGAGAAAAAGAAAAAATGCAAATGCATTATGATGAGGAAAAAAGGAGATATGAGAGAAAAGATCGAGAAATTGAGAGGGAGAATAAGGAGAATGAAAAAAGGGTGAGAAAAGAGGAGAGAATGAAAATACAAATGTTGGCCAATGAAGCATATTGGTAGAAAATGGTTGAAGAGAAAGAAATAATGAGAGCAAAAAAACAAAATGAGGCGAAAAAAGAAAACTTGAATGCTTGTTTTGATGCTATTCCCAATTCTTTGCCTGGTTGTGTCGATTCTCTTTTGAAGGAAATTGAGTTTGTTCCTCCAAAGGAAGTTTGCAAGACATTCAATGAAATTGAAGATGTGATTCCAAAGGAGGCTTGCAAGACAATCAATGAAATTGAAGATGTGATTCCAAAGGAAGCTTGCAAGACAACCGATGTAATTAAAGATTTAATCCCAAAGGAAGTACCCCCATGGTTTGGGAACTTGCATGGTTTCACAAAAGTATGTTGTTCATTTGGTTTATCACATCAATTTTGAGGAATGTGTTGGGATGTTGATTGTACAAGATGGAAATGTGTTATGCCAATTTGCTACATTTGATGATTTCTATCAATTTCCATTTGACCCAGGAGGATGAAGATGATTTATTAAGGCAATAAATTCGAGGTCGAATTCTCTTCGAGAGGGAGGGAATGATGCAATCCAATTTAAGGCCAAATTGATTTTTGATGAAAATTTTATTTTCATTAGTGATGAACACGTCTTCTTGTTGTGATTGTAACATGTTCTCTGATAATCTGATTGATGTGTTCTTGGTGGCGTTGGAAAGCTAAGCGAATGTTCTACAAGTCGCATTTCTACAATCAAGACCTTATTAGATCTCTATCATGAAGAAAATAGGTCTAGAAGTTAAGTACGAAATTCTGGATGGATTTGACCCATTTGGTTTTAGGCTTGTATTTGGTTTTAATTTCAAGATGTTTTATGGAATATAATAAGTGAGGGTCGAATTTGATGACAAAGGAGGGTAACTTTTGGCTTGCATGCCTTGGTAACTCCTTGGGAGGTTATGGAATCTTCGGCTACTTATTGGAGAGTCATTATATGATGGTTATGGAGTTAATAGTCACACATTAGTGAGTATTTATTTGGTGGTTATGGTTCTTTTCATTTAATTAGTTTTAAGTAGGATATTTTCTATTTTTATGAGTGGAGTCAAGTCACTTTATGGTGACCTTTTGATGGCATCTTCATGCCTCCCACTACTATTTGTATGCGCCTAAAACATGTGAATAAACAACTTGGATGATGAATTTGGATTAATTCCATTTGTGAGAATTGTTTCTCTTTGGTTCTTAGTTGAGCCACCTTGTTCTTATCAAGAATCGAAGATTCTTGTGGCGAACTTCCTTGGCTAATCAAACTCCCTAGTTTGTGGCGCCACCATCCATCTCTTACCTTCACCCATTTTTTTTTTTTTTTTTGCTTCTTTCTTCTTATTTGAAACTCAAAAATATAATTGCATAATTTTCTTGATAAAAATTCAACCTAAGATCATCAAAAGGCAACCTATCCATTTGGTTGTCATCAAGTGGTATCCTTTCTAGGATCATATCAGAGGCGCATGAAACGGGTTTAAAGGGCATTTTGGGGTTCAACAATGGCCACACATGAAACACGATGTGCAAAAGTTTTGTGGAAAATGCATTATTTGTAAAAAGTCAAAATCAAAAGTGATGCCTCATGGTCTTTATACTCCTTTGCCTATTCCTGATTTTCCTTGGATTGATGTGTCAATGGATTTTGTTGTGGGACTACCTAGGACAAGGAATGGTAAGGATTCAATTTTTGTTATGGTGGATAGGTTCTCTAAAATGGCACATTTTATACCATGTAAAAAGGTTAATGATGCTTGTCATGTTGCTGATTTGTTCTTTAAGGAAGTGGTAAGGCTTCATGGCCTTCCAAGAAATATTGTTAGTGATAGGGACACAAAGTTCCTAAGTCACTTTTGGAGGACATTGTAGAGAAAGCTAGGAACAAAGCTTCTTTTCTCCACTACTTGGCATCCCCAAATGGATGGGCAAGCTGAAGTAGTAAATAGGACACTTTTTTCCCTTCTAAGGGCTGTGATTAAAAAGAACATTAAGTCTTGGGAGGAGTGTTCACCTTATATTGAATTTGCTTATAATAGGGTTGTTCATAGTACTACCCAATTTTCTCCTTTTGAGGTTTATTATGTATTTAACCCTTTAACCCCTCTTAATTGATTGCCATTGCCTAACTCTTCAATTTTAAAGCATAAAGATGGCAGGGGTAAGGCTGATTATGTGAGGAAGTTACATTAGCAAGTGAAGGCCCAAATTGAAAAGAGGACAGAAAGCTATGTTAGAGAAGCCAACAAAGGGAGGAGGAAGGTGGTGTTTGAACCTGGAGATTGGGTTTGGATGCACATGAGAAAAGAAAGGTTTCCCTCACAAAGGAAATCCAAGCTTCAACCAAGAGGAGATGGGCCATTCCAAGTGGTGGCCAAGATCAATGATAATGCTTATAAGATAGATCTTCCGGGTGAGCATGGTGGAGTTAGTGCAACTTTCAATGTGGCGGATTTATCTCTTTTTGATGTAGGTGATGAAGATTTCAATTCGAGGTCGAATTCACTTAAGAATGAGGGGATGATGTGAGCTCACTAAGGAGCTTGGACCAAGGAGCACTACAAGGACTTGGTGGACCTATGACAAGAGCTAGGATCAAGAAAGCCCAAGAAGTTCTAAATCAAATGGTGACAACCTTGATGGAAGCAAGCCCATGTTTAAGTCTTGATGGAGTGGAGCCCAAATTGGTTACTTATCTCATCCAACTTGAAGAACAATGATGATGAAGGGCGAGTGCTACTTGAAAGCCCATTTACTAGTTCTATTTCTAATTAAATAAAATGTAATAGGCTATGTATGGATCCAATTTTGGGGGAACTTCACTTTGGTGTCCATCAAGTGTGGGCTACACTCAGTTTGTATGATGACCAAGCCTACTTCATGAGGATGCACGAATTTAGAAGCTTCTAGGAGGGCAACCTTTGGCTTGCATGCCTAGGTAACTCCTTTAGAAGATGTGGAACCACTTTTTATTAGTCACTTAAGTACGATAATTATTTAGCCACTTAGTGGATTAGTAAATGCTCTTATTACACCACTTAGTGGCATAGTCATGAATGGGGTTTTGTCATCTAGTGATGACCTTTTGTATGCATATTCTATGCACCCCTCTATCTCCTATATAATTCAAGTTTGATGAATGGAAAGTTAACTAAGAAGTTCATTTTGAATTAATTCCAATTGTGAGGGTATTGCCTCTCCTAGGTTCTTCATTGAGCCATCCCTTTGATCTTATCAAGAAACCAAGATTCTTGTGGCAATCTTCACTAGGCGTATCAAATCCCCTTGGATTTGTGGCGCCACCCCCCATTCCCATCTTCATCCATTTTCTCATTTTCTTCTTTTTCTTGAATTGAACACACTTTTTTTCTCTAAGTTTCATTGGAAGTTATCCCAATTGTGCTAGATAATTCAACCCAAGATCATCAATAAGGCAACCTATCCATTTGGTTTTCATGAAGTGGCATCAAAGCTCAGGTTTGGTTGAATTATTGTCTTTGTGTCCTTCATCTTCTATCTTCTTTGTTTCTTCCCAAAAACAAAATCATAAAAAAAAATTTATTACCTTTTTTTCTTTTAAGGGAATTATTGTATGAATTATCTTCTTGCTGCCCAAAACAAATAGTTTATAATTTGTGTTTCTCTTGCCATCAAAGTATAAAAAAAAAAAAGGATAAAGTTGCCCAAATTTCAAAAAAAAAAACAGCGCATGAAAATTTGTAGAAAAGAGAAGAGAAAATCCTATTTGGGCAAATTGTGTTCTTGAAAAGATTTCCTGTCTTCCCTTATTTTTATTTTTTTTAAAGTCTTTCCTTGTCTTTGTTCTTGATAAGTCTTGTTGAATATTGTTATTTGGTTTTGGACTTTTTGTGGGGATTGGAGGTTGACTCCTTTAAGAACTATAAGAGGACATATTGAGTGGAAAAAGGCAAGAGTGTAAAATTACATCTTTTGTGGAAAAAGCCTAATTGAATGTATCACAATTTTGAGTGAAACATGTGAGGGAGTGTGGTGGGAATTTTTAAATTTCTTGTTATTTTTTATCTTGTGTATCAAGTGATGGCAGATGATAGCTCACCTCTTTCTCCAAGGTCCGCGGTACTTCATGCTAAGATGACTACTCAAAAACAAAATCTTACAAGGCAAATGGAGCAAATGAATATCAAATTTCCTGAACAAATTACCAACCTCCAAAACCGAGAAGAATGAAATCAAGGAAGCGTATATTAGAGTGAGACCGAAAGACATAGACAAGGAGGACATAGAGGAGGAGGATATAGAGGAAGGAGACGTGATAGAGGATAGAATTGAAGGGGTCAAGAACAAAGTCAAGAAAAGGAAAGGCTTTCAAAAAAAAATAAAAACAAGGGAAGAAGGGAAATCTTTGTCAAGAAAACAATTTGCCCAAATAGGATTTTCTCTTCTCTTTTCTATAAATTTTCATGCGTCGTTATCTTTCTTTTTTTCTTTTGAAATTTGTGCAACCTTTCTTTTCTTTTATTTTTTTTATACTTTGATAGCAAGAGAATCACAAATTGTAAACTATTTGTTTTGGGCAGCAAGAAGATAATTCATACAATAATTCCCTTCAAATAAAGGTAATAATTTTTTTTTGATTTTGATTTTGGGAAGAAACAAAGAAGATAGAAGATGAAGAACACATAGACAATAATTCAACCAAACCTGAGTTTTGATGCCACTTGATGACAACCAAATGGATATGTTGCCTTGTTGATGATCTTAGGTTGAATTATCTAGCACAATTGGGTTAACTTCCAATGAAACTTAGAGAAACAAGTAGTGTTCAATTCAAGAAAAGAAGAAAAAGAGAAAATTAAGGCCATTCAAGATTAGCCAACCCCCAAAAATGTGAGTTATGTGAGGAGCTTTCATGGTTTGGGCTGGTGTCTATAGGAAGTTTGTTATGGACTTTAGTACTTTGGTTGCACCTCTTAATGAAATTGTCAAGAAAATTGTTGGTTTTAAATGGGGGAGAAACAAGATTATGCATTTAATGAGCTTAAGGATAGGCTTACTCATGCACATTCTAGCTTTGCCCAATTTTGCTAAATCTTTTGAAATTGAATGTGATGCTTCTAATGTTGGTGTTGGAGCTGTTTTAATTCAAGAAGGGCATCCGATTGCTTATTTTAGTGAGAAATTAAGTGGTGTTGCCCTTAATTATCCCACCAATGATAAAGAATTGTATGCCTTGGTGAGGGCTTTGCAAACATGGCAACATTACCTTTGGCCCAAGGAGTTTATTATCCTTAGTGACTATGAGTCCTTGAGGTATTTGAAAGGACAAAGGAAGTTGAATAAAAGACATGCCAAGTGGGTTGAGTTTCTTGAACAATTTCCCTATGTGATAAAGCATAAGAAACGTAAAACCAACATCTTGGCGGATGCACTTTCAAGAAGGTATACTTACTTTCTACTTTTGAAACAAAGTTGTTTGGTCTTGAATGTATTAAAGAGTTGTATGAACATGATAAGGATTTTTCTCATATTTATGCTACATGTGTGCATGCAGCTCAAAATGGTTATTTTAGGCACCAATAGTTTTTGTTTAAAGAAAAAAGATTGTGTGTGCCAAAAAGTTCACTAAGAGAACTACTTGTGAGGGAGGCGCATGAAGGGGCTTTAATGGGGCATTTTGGGGTTCAAAAGACTTTAGACATGTTGCATGAACATTTTCATTGGCCACACATGAAACATGATATGCAAAAATTTTGTGGAAAATGCATTATTTATAAAAAGTCTAAATCAAAAGTGATGCCTCGTGGTCTTTATACTCCTTTGCCTATTCCTGATTTTCCTTTGATTGATTTGTCAATGGATTTTGTTTTGGGATTACCTAGGACAAGGAATGGTAAGGATTCAATTTTTATTGTGGTGGATAGGTTCTCTAAAATGGCATATTTTATACCATGTAAAAAGGTTGATGATGCTTGTCATGTTGCTGATTTGTTCTTTAAGGAAGTGGTAAGGCTTCATGGCCTTCCAAGAAGTATTGTTAGTTATAGGGACACAAAGTTCCTGTAACACTCCGATTTTTCTTGCTTTCTAAGATCGGAAAACTATATAAATGAATTTATATTTTATTCAAGGTTTTAGAAAATAAATTTAAATAAAACAAGCTCATAGTTATACTCTACGTTATCGTAGAGAGTTACAGTTAAATTTTGGGTTGAAAATTCAGACGGAACCCGGCCTGCGTTTTCACTGACAGTAAGATTTTACTGATCAGAAAACCTAATTTTGACTAGTGAACGAAACAGTTAGGTTTTAAATCGAATTTCCAACAACTTTGGTAATATTGAAAATTTTCACCAAAAAGTGAAATAATATAAGTTATATGGACGAAATCTTAAATCGCGTAATTAACGGAGCTAAATACGGATTTATCAGGACTCGCTAACAGATAAACTTGAAGTCACATCAGGTTAACTCACCTAGGAAGGCATGCCAGTGACTCTCCAAGTAATTATGAAAACAAAAATATCTGAAACGCGTTCACCCTGAAAAAGACCAAAATGCCCTTGACCTTTTGTTTTAGTTCAATCTTTGTCCCTCGGTGAAATGACTCTTTTGCCCCTTCAGTGAACAATTTTGGACACCCTTGTCCGTCCATACCCCACGCCTAAGCCCTCTTCATGGAGGCCATTACCTATTATTCTCACAACTTCATCTTTCCTCTCAAACTTTCTCTCATTTTCTCAAGTGAAGCTTAACCAATTTTGGTGAAGAAAGTGTTGAATCTTTGCCCATTTTCATCACTCAAGAAGTATGATTACTCTCTTTCATCCATGAGCTTCATGTTCTTCACTTATTTCTTGTTCTTCAATCCATGATCAACATGTTTAAGTTTCTAAGTTCAATATTCAAAAATCTCTAGAAAATCATAGAAAAATCCTTTTAATGTGAAATCAATTTCTATGATCTAGTCTCATCATAATTTATCACTATCCAAGAGCATGTAATGAAATGACATGCCTAGCCTATTTTTATAATGAGTGGCCGAACCCTAGACCTTGGGAAATTATGAGTTTTGCTTCAAGTTTTTGTGTAAAGAGACGTAATCTAGTGTTATGTATGCTTAAGTCATTCTTCCGAGAGTTAGAAATTTTTGGACATCTTTAGCTATTTTCAGTTACCATGGCCGAACCTAGGTCCTAGGAGATAAGGAAATGTATTTTTGTGATTGTTAAAGTTTGAATTGATTGTGTGAAGATAGTGGTTGTTGATTGTTTCGAGCGATTAATCGGCGAACTAGCGGACCGAGTCGGACACGTTCATTCGGAGAATCACCTTCAAGAGGTAAGGGGAGATAACCTGAGGAACTTAATTTTCGATGGCTGCGTACTGTATTTGTGTGTGTAATCTGTAAAATTATGATGTACTGTCTTTAGTTGTGGAGTGCTTTACTTTATGCTTTAGTTAACTGCTTGATTATGCTTGATATGGTATGTTGATTGAAATGATGATTGATGTTGTGCTAAGGAACCTAACATTGGTGAGTGTTCCAAACCAAGTAAAGGTAAAAGCTTTAAAAAGCTTGAGACATACTATTAAGCGGATAAAAAGTTACAAGTTTTAGAAAGAATTTGAAGACAACATGTCTTGACGTTTTATTTTAGGAACAAGGAAGTGAAATATATTTTATTAATGAAATAAAAAGACATAAGGAAAGAAATTTGAAAACAATTTTAGTTTAAGAGAAGTAAGTTTTTAAAATGAAAAGTGCCTTTAGAAAAATCATCAATAGAGTTAAAACGATAAAACGAAGTATTTCGAGTAAAAGTATTTTCAAGGGTCCAGTTTTAGAAGCAAATTGTTTTATCGGAGAAAAAGAGTTTTCACGAACTATATTTCAAAGTTTTAATAGTATACCAAAGTATTTCAAAAGGAAAATAGTTTTGATAAAGAGTTTTACCCTATGGAAAAACCGATCCCGATGACTTTGTGTGTAAGCTTCGAAAATGTGGGTTTTGTTTTTGTATTTCAAAAGAGAAAAGAAAAAATTGAAAGTGAACCTAGAAATCGAGACGTCAGGGTTCTAGTGTTCTGCAGAACACATGGATCAAGGATCCGTGTTAGTGATGCGGTCCTATCAACGTGTAGACGAGTTGTATGCTCTA
This sequence comes from Ammopiptanthus mongolicus, assembly GCA_039655645.1. Classification (NCBI taxonomy): domain Eukaryota; kingdom Viridiplantae; phylum Streptophyta; class Magnoliopsida; order Fabales; family Fabaceae; genus Ammopiptanthus; species Ammopiptanthus mongolicus. The sequence continues at coordinate 29,950,233 of CM077350.1, forward strand.
GAATCTAAAACCCGAAACTGGTGCATCAGTCTATGGTTTTGTGATCGATCTGTTTGGACTGTGTGTCCTTTTTGGTTAATTGGACTGTGTGTCCCTTTTGATTAAATGTTGAAAAGACTTCAGAGTCTAAAAGTTGTGGTGGTTGATAGCTTTGAGTTTTAACAAGGAAATAATCATACGAAACAGAAAAACTTACGAAAACAAAGGTTTTATCATGCATTTGTTTTCTGGCAGACGTGCCATCAGAATGGGGGACCTTGAAGGCAGGGAACGCTGTGATGACTACAAGTCTTTGTGTATCATTGTGCCTTGATGGACAATGGTGTCATACGCCTTGGAACACATTGTGCCTTGAGTTGGACAATGTAGTATGACCTGATTACAATTTGTTAAGTACCGCTGAATGTAATCCCATGTGAGAATCGCGTAGTGTCATGGTGTTCATGTACTTCTGACTAGCACATTGGTGCTAGACATTGCTGCCTGATGGCCAATATACCGCGAGCCTAATCTGCTCTTTTGAAAGAAGACTGGATTTCCGGAAATTAAGAATCAAGTACTAGATGATATATTTGGAAGTGTCATGCATATGTTTTAAAAATGACGATGACTGTTGGGCATGACACCCTTGCCTTATCTTTACTGTTATGATATTTTGTGATGTGCTTATCATGCTTAAGAGTCGTATTTGATACATATATATATGAACCTGCTGTTTTGTACATTGTGTATGTAGTTGTCGCATTTTGAGTTCATATGTTGGTTTCTCACCCTTGCTGTATTTCCTGGCTATATTGTTTCCTTTTGGCATATATTATTATCTGTGTACAGATGGGGCTGGAACAGGAGAACCTAGCCCATTCAGGGGTCTGTTCCATGTCTTTGAGCAGCGCGAAGACCCCACTGCTTGGGTCATCCATCCGGGGGCCAGTAGTGCAGCATACACACGGTGGAGACGATCCAGATTCCAGTGCCACCGATCTGGATGATTCTACAGTATCTTGTGTATCAGGGTTCTCTACAGCATGAGATCCCCGATGCCCAGCCTTTTCAGCAGCAGCCACCCTTAACTCCTCCCCTCCGTTCGTCTTAGTGGCAGGGATGACAATGATTTTGATCATGGAAATATAAGTGCAGCTAATGACAAATACTATGTTCATGACAAACCAAAATCTCTTATTGTCAATTCTAACAAATTGAACTTAGTATGTAATTATTGTGGAAAAATTGGTCATATTTCTCATCTATGCCATTATTGGAAAAACAATTATATGGGAAATAAATTAGTTTAGGTGCCTAAAGGCACTAAGTGTGTAGTCACTAACCATCAAGGACCCAAATTAAAATGGGTACCAAAAACTCCTCCCATTGTTTCTAATGTGCAGATCAAGATCCAAGATGATAGACAATTTGATCAAAGAAAAGTGACGCCATCAAGTAAGGGATTTCCAAAACTCAAGGGTGCAATCATTGATAAAAGAAGCAAAAGCCGCTTGGTAAAGGACTCTCACAAGAAAATAAAGTTCAATCATCAAATAAATCAGAAATGGGTAAAGGGTAAGACAAAGGTAACAAGAATTCCTACCTCCCATGTATGGTCAAATGTGTTTCCAGCAAAACGGAGGTATGAACTTAAACATGCTCCTATGAACTTTATTAAAATGAGATATTTACATGTACCTAGGAATAACCTGAACATCATATTGAATAAATGACAAATAGCACATTGGTAAATTATGTGGTCAGCAAAATGAGAATAATCTATGTGTGTTTGCCTCTGCTTGGAACATGTTACATTAAGCATGCTTACAACGTTGTTAATGATGTCTGCTTGCAAAATTCTATGATAATTTCTCTTGTGAAATTGATTAGTAATCTTATGCCATAAACTTATCTATCATCAACATGTGTAAAAGAGCCAAAAAAAAAAAAATCAATGATGTTAAAATATTTTTTAAGAAACATGTTTTCGGCAAAATGACTTTAAAGTTAAAAATTGTTTAACAAAAAAAAAACATATCTTTTAAGCTAAAACATTTTTTTTTTAATCTTGATCCTGAGGTAGTGAAGTGATTTCACTCATTTCTTGTATATGCATAATGTCTTAACATAATTACTTAAAGATTTCTTGATCTATACCTTCTTGTTTGAAATTAAATATGTGTACATTCTTGAAATAAAAAAATGGTAAATATTGTGCTCTAAACATGTCTTCAACGATCTTATATTGAACTATCTCTTGAAATAAATCATATATGAGTTGAAATTAAAAAATATAAGGTACATTGATAAAAAAAAATTGACATATGTGCGTGCTTGAAATCTTTACTTATATGATTATATGCCTTACATGATCATTGTTTGCCCTCAAAATGCTTATACTAGTTTTAATGATGGTCATGCATTTTTTAGAAATCTTTTATCTTAACAATGCTCAAACTATAATTTTGAATTCAAGTGCAAATTTGGATAACTTGTCCTTGTCATATGACATAGTTGATGATGTGCTACATAAATTATATTATACCTATGTCTTGCTTATAAATATGCTTAAATGTTATTTGATGCTAACCTTGAATTTGGAAGCTTTATAAGTTTCAAATAAAGCAATCAAAATCTGGAAGTACAAGCCTATGAGGACAAAATAAGAGGTGAACAAGAGACTTTCTTCAAGTGGTGAAAATCTCAAAGAAAGAAATCTCAAATTCAAAGAATCACTACAAACCAAGAGCACTTCTCTCCAATAAAATCAATAAGTATCTCTATCCCTGAACTTTATGTATTTTATACCATGGATTGTTTATTTTTCAAAATTATTTTTGAAAAGGGGAGAATAATTGCATCCAAAAGAGGAAGTATGACAGTATAGAATTGCATGTTTAAGGGTAAAAATTTAAAATCAAAACCTTTTGTTACTGAATGGACAATGTAAAGGAGAGGATTATTTATTTAAATTGTGATGCAACTCTGTATATGCTTGACAATATAAATGTTTCTTTTTCTCATCCTTGAATCATATTGCCTACCATAAAGGGGAAACTTAAATTGAAATTTATTCTCGAACCCTTTTTCAAATTAAGGAATTTAGTAAGGAGGAGTATTTTCTTCAATATTGGAATATCCAAATTTCTCCTTTACTCTTTGAAAAAAAAAATAATTGAATTATTTTTTGACTAAATGTAAATGGTTTCTTCTTCTTGACATCGTAAGTTTCATATAGAGGGAGAGAAAATAAGGAAAACACAATTCTTATTTTATCACACTATTCTCTTCCCAAAAATCCTTTTTGTTGATGTCAAATAGGGGGAGAGAAATTAAAAAAACAAATATATGGCATCACAAGTATTTATCTCAACAAATAGTTAAAGTAATATATTTGTTTAATGATTTGTCATCATCAAAAAAGGGAGAATGTGAAACCCCATAAGTTTCAATATGTTAACTTTTGATAATGCCAAATATTGTTTATGAAATGCCAAATATTAATTGTTGAAACATGTTATATAATCGATTATGTTTTGATGAATGACAAACACTAACCATAAGCATGCAGGACAAAATGAAAATATAATTTACAAGCATGCAGATACTCAAAGGTTAGCAAAGCAAGAAATGAATAAGTTAGGAGTATCAAAGGTTCAAGCATCAAGACCTCATGCAAGATTGTATAAATATATTATGTCTTAGATGTCTTATAAGGATATGATGACTAAACCTCACTTTAGCTCATTTAATCAATTTAATTAAAACACTACATTTTTGGGTAAAAGACTTTCAATCAAACATTTGACTAGCGAAGTGTTTTTCAAATTAGCTATATGGTAATACTGTTTTTTCATGAAAGAAAGTTTTTAATTAATATACCACTGTTTTTAATCAATTGGATTTTAAATGAAATTTTAGTATCTGTGTAATGTATGTACATGTTACAAAGTTTTTTTTAATCAAAAAAAGTTTTTTTTAATCAGATTGATATGGCATTCAATCCATGCGTTGACATATTCTTTAATATGCTGATTCCAACTACTATCAATCCATTGACATGGCTTTCAATCCATTCCAACCACTATACGAACTTTAATATCAATCGGTTGGCTATTCACTTTTTCAATCAAATGTTCCGAACTCGTTTTTATTTCCAATCGATTTATATTTTCCTCTCAATCAATTTTCACTCTTTTACATTCTACTAAATCGATTTCATTAAAATTTCAATCGGTTGGCCATTTGCTTCAATTAGCTTTTTATTTCTCAATCGATTTACTCAACCTTTCAATCAATTGGCACTTAGAAAATTCACTTCAATCGATTTACTCATCTTGTTCAATCGATTGTCTTGGCTCAAAAATGTGTTGTCATCTGTTTTAAAATGCTTCAATTGACTGACAAATTAACTCAATCGATCGACACATGAAAATAGACGAGCGACGGACAGTTGCGTAAAATCAGTTGTTTCCATATATTTCTTACAACGTTCGAATTGTCATTTGCATTATAAATCAAGCTTGTGCATCAAACGAAAAATATAAGAACACAATAAGAGAAAAAAATTGAACATATATTTTCCTACACTCTTGAAATATTTGAGCCAAATTTTGTGAGAGTTTCACCATACTCATAGTTCTTCAATTTGTATCATCTGCGCTATCTAGAGTGTTGCTGTTTCTTCTACTCTTTGCATCAATTCAGGAATAGGTTGAAGTATCCCTAGGTTGAGGGTGAGGTATCCTTCTTTTGTAAAAAGGTAGGGCATCCCTTTGGTGTGTGACTCTAGGCTTAGAAGCGCGGGTGAGGTATCCTGGAGGCGTGAGGGAGAGTGCTAAAGATCGTTGAGGCTCTTACACGTGGGTGAGGTATCCTATAAGACATGGTTAGAGTGCTCTGTGGTGTAAAGATTTTCAAGCACCTTCAAGCTTGGTATTAGTGGATAAAACCTGGAAACATATTCTGGGGACTAGACTTAGGTCACCAACGGTGGGTGGTTGAATCAGGATAAATCTGGTTTGCAAGCTTTTCTTCCCTATCTCCTTTATATTGTGATTTATTGTTAATCCTATTCTTTATTACTTTGATTATCTCTATCGTATGCGATTTAAGTTTTAACAAAGAAAATTGCTTTTGCTTAATAATAAATCTAGAAAATTTTATAAACCCAATTCACCCCCATCTTGGGTTATGGTTGCTTGGGCCAACAATGTGCACTGATTGTAGGGCTGTGAACAACATCACAATTAAGTATAGACATCTTATCCCTAGACTTGATGATTTTCTTGATGAATTGCATGGTGCTTGTTTGTTTTCTAAAATTGATTTGAAAAGTGGGTACCATCAAATTAGGATAAGGGAAGGGGATGAATGGAAAACTGTCTTTATAACTAAATATGGATTATATGAATGGTTGGTAATGCCTTTTGGTTTAACAAATGCACCTAGAACTTTCATGAGGCTTATGAACCATGTTTTAAGAGATTTTTTTAGGCAAGTTTCTTGTGGTGTATTTTGATGATATCTTATTATATAGCAAAAGCCTAAATGAACATCATGAACAATTGAGGGCTGTTTTACATGTGCTAAGAAAGGAAAAGTTGCATGCTAATTTCAAAAAATGCACTTTTTGTGTGGACCATGTGATCTTCCTTGGTTTTGTTGTAAATTCAAAAGGGGTCCATGTTCATAAAGAGAAAATTAAGGCCATTTAAGCTCTAAAACACTCATAGCCTATCTGACTACTCTCTGCACTTCGAGCTCAAAGACGGAAGAATGGCCTAAGTGAAAGAGAAAGGAAAGACTTCACTTAGGGCATCTTGCTGAGAACGCTTTAGCCTAGGACATGTCAACGCTTGAGCGTGGAACCTCGTCCACTCCGTCCTCTCCCTGGCTTGACACGCATCCCACACGCGTCAAAACTCAAGACAGCTGGCATGCGCACTCAGCACGCTTGAGTGTGCATAAAGACAACGCCTGACCATTGGGGCGTGCTCCTTTCCCACGCTTGAGCGTGCTGCTCAACAGGGAAGAGCTTTCCAAACTTCTGACTTCCCCAGTTTCTCGTCTAACACCTTAGACCCTTCCAACCTTGTCCAAGCCTATTCCTAAGCTTCCAACTAGGTCTTAAACTAACACAAAACAATTCACACGAGCATTCAAAGCCCTAATCTAGATTAACCAACTCGATTAGAGTTACAGAAAATCGGGATGTTACAACTTCCTCACAAATTCAGCTTTAGCACTGCCATCTTTATGCTTTAAAATTGAAGAGTTAGGCAATGGCAATAAATCAAGAGGAGTTAGAGGATTAAATCCATAAACAACCTCAAAAGGAGAATATTGAATAGAACTATGAACAATCCTATTATATGCAAATTCCACATGAGGCAAACACTCCTCCCAAGACTTAATATTTTCTTTATTACAGCCCTAAGAAGGGAAGAAAATGTCATATTAACTACCTCAGTTTGCCCATCCGTTTGGAAATGGCAAGTAGTGGAAAAAAGAAGCTTTGTGCCTAGCTTACCCCACAATGTTCTCCAAAAATGACTTAAGAACTTTGTGTCATGATCTCAAACAATGCTTTTTGGTAGACATGAAGTCTTACCACTTCTTTAAAGAACAATTCAGCAACATGACAAGCATCATCAACCTTTTTACATGGTATAAAATATGCCATTTTAGGGAACCTATCCACCACCACAAAAATTGATCCATTACCATTCCTTGTCTGAGGCAATCCTACAAAAAAATCCATTGATAAATCTATTCAAGGAAAATCAGGAATAGGCAAAAGAGTATAAAGTCCATGAGGCCCTACTTTAGACTTAAACTTTTTACAAACAATGCATTTTTCACAAAAAAATTGCACATCATGTTTCATGTGTGGCCAATGAAAATGTGTTTACAGAGAATATTTGTCCAAGGGATATTACCCCTTGACATGAAAGACAATAATTTGAAATTATTGCTTATAACGTTTGCGCCCTTGAACTTTGTCCAGTAAGGTAAAAACTATTTTATTACATTGGACTTTGAAATAAAAACAAATATAATTTACGTTAACTGTTGAGTCTTTGAACTGAAGTTTACTTATGATAAGATCATTGTCCAATCAGGATTGTTCAGACGCACGATTTGATAAGTCTTTGGACTTAGAATATCTGCACACTTAGGATAAACACGTTAGACCATAACAGATTTTTGTTCACCTAATTTAGTCCTTTGTTAACATCAAAATTTTAAGGAGTTAGGGACCATAACCACTTGGGTTCCAACAAATCCAATTGTGTGTTAGGACTGAATGTAGCCCAAGGATTGTTGGGTGAACCAGGATAAAAACTCGTTGTGAAGTATCTATATGCCTTACACCTCTTATATTTTGCATTGTTTAAATGTTCTAAGTTTATAGTACATTTCTGGGTTCAGGTTTCTAAACATCATCTGAGCTGCTTAACAAGCTTTTGAGTTAATTCAAAGTATATTTTCAACTTGGTAAATATGTCAGAACAAAGCTTGTGACAAGCATTAATATTTTACACAAAAGTATTTCTTGCTCAGAAACTTGTAAACATGTCCTCAAGTTTCTAATTATCTTCTGAGTGATAAATCATGCTACTGAGGTTATTTCAAAGATCATGAACCTAAGGCTTGAGTATTTATCAAAGTTTTATAAAACCCTTTTCAACTCAGAAGATTGGCTAGAAGTCAAGATCTTCATCAGAAGCTTCTGAACAAAGCTTTACATACTAAAGCTTCTGAACTTCTTTCTGAGTAACATATACTATCACTTAAGCTTAGTGTACTTCACAAATTACTCAAAAAGATTGACAGATATTTTGAAGACATTCAAGAGCTAAGTTAGCTAAATAGATTATTATTTGCATTCTCAAAAAGTACACCTTTCCAAGTAACCAACTAACATGACACACAACCTTTTGTCAGCCAAGAGTTGAACCTGAGCAAAGAAACTGAAGTGTATCTTCTTGTTCAGGTTCAAAATTTTTAAGCGGTCACTATTAAACCCCCTTTCTAGTGATTTTATACCATTTCATATAGAACTTGATATGAAATTGGACTAACTTATACATATGATTGTTGTTTGACTTCACAACAGAAGGGGAATTTTTGTTTTTTCTGGAACTTTTTTTTGTGGGACCGGGGGTTCCTTTCTTCCTAGATAGGAATGGAAGTAGTAGCACCATAGTAAGCATTATGTTGATGTAGCTGATTCTTAAAATAAAGCACCAGATTTGTGCTCATCTCATAGTAAGCGAATCTCTCACAACATTTATTTCCTGAAAATTAAAACTTGAAATGATAAGCATTTCCTAACTAATATCATATTCCACCCATTGTAGTTGGACTTGGATAAACACCACAATTGATTGCCTAAGATGGTTATGTCTTTCTGTTTTGCAGGCTAAAAGTTTTGGTCCCTCAATCCAACCTGTAGATACTATCTCTAATGGAAATGCTTTGTCTCATCGTAATCAATTGAAAGTAGCTACTTCTAATTGTGGATTTTCTGATGGTGACATTTTGAGGGGGAGTGAGAGCTTTTGGTAGCATGATGGTATCAACTTGATTTGTTTTGAATATATCATTTTGATTTGTTTTTAAGACAACAAAATATAACAATGAGTGAATTAGAGCTTCGTTTTAAGAAGTTTGTCTGATTTTATTTGCTTTTGTCCTGTATTGTGGAATGAATTTGTTGTTCCTATCTATTCTTTAATGTCCCTAGAAAACAATTCCTTTGGAAATGTTTCATTCTTCAAAGTACTACTATGTGTTATGTTTCATTTTGTTTTATCTTTTTATTAAGAGTTAGGTCCCACACCGATGGAGTATATCACCAAGGAATCATTTATAATGATTTTCACTGCCCTCCTCTATGAGCACCCAGCTTTGGTGATCACTCAATTGTACACCCAGAGATTAACTTAGGACAAGACTAAATTTTCAAGAACTAAATTAGCTCACTAATAATATTTTAAGGACTAATTTGAGCCAATTTCTTCAGTTTATTTCTTGAACTCCTACTCAGGCACACAAAATGACCAAAATTTTTTATTTTACTAATAACATTTTGCAGTATTTTTTATGTTTTTTTATTTTCCATCGGGACACGTAGGACAACTAATAGCGTTCACGGAGGAACTAAACAGAGAAACTGATGTGTCCCGCATTTATAAATTTGAGAAACTAAACAGTTAATTTATTTTTTTCTGGGACCAAAAATATCCTAAATTTATTATAATCAAATTGGGCCTTCAATCATACATTAATAACTAGCGACAAACCAGGAACCAGTAATCATGCGCTCTCTATATTTTTGTGACCTTGACCATGCTCTAATATAAAAACTCCAAAGACCATCCTTCTACTATCTATATATTAATATCTTAGGCTGTTGAAATCTCAAAATTGTCCATCGTCTACCGTTGACACCTGTCCAACTTAAGGCTATTTTCGTCCTTAAACTAACCTTTTGAAAGCATCAGCAATCGCCACCTGTCCACCTTAAGGGTAATTTGGACACTTCCCAGCTGAGAGATTGCTTTAACCTGTCTCCACGAACTGCTCCCGTCTATCAACACTGCTATATCATCATCGCCATCTTTTCCTATAGCTATTGCTTCTGTTTTCCCGCTCTCTGCACGGCAATTCTACCACTTCTCCAACATTAGACTTCTTCATCTTTCATTCACTCTCTGCTCTGCTTTTTCTTCTCCCTTCGTAGCGCGGCTCTTCTTCTTCTGCTCCCCAGAGGTATCATCTTTCATTCACCCGTTTGCTCTTCTTCTTCTTCTTCTTCATGGAGTCGCATTCTTCTTCTTCTGCTCCCCAGAGGTATCATCTTTCATTCACCCGTATTCTCCTCTTCTTCTTCGTTTGGGCGCATTGTTACCTCTCCAACATTACACTTCTTCATCTTTCATTCACCCGTCTGCTCTTCTTCTTCTTCGTTTGGTCGCATTCTTCTTCTTCTGCTCCCCAGAGGTATGATCTTTCATTCACCCGTCTGCTCCTCTTCTTCTTCGTTTGGGCGCATTCTTACCTCTCCAACATTACACTTCTTCATCTTTCATTCACCCGTCTGCTCTTCTTCTTCTTCTCCTTCATTTGGTCGCATTTTTCCATAGAGGTGGTTCATCATTTTGAAAGCTCTTAAAGCAACAATTTTTCCATTATTTTGATAACATGCTTTTACTGTTATTTTCATTATTTAGTAGATCGGTTATTTGTTCCACTTGCTGACAGAACCTTTTCATTTCCACTTACAGTATATGTTAAAATGTTTATACTTATTTATACCATTGTCTTTTGTAGTTACTTTACTTTCATACATGTTATGTATGTTATTTAATCGTTACTGTACCCGTTTTAGCTAATGGCACGGAAGTTTGACATGATCAAAGAAAGAGATAACTCCAGACAAATATGGAAAGTTGTTGTTCAGATTGTTGATCTTTGGTCTGTCCAATCACACCCTCCCCAGCAAGGCCATCTTGAACTGGTGTTAATGGATGCAAAGGTATCTTGATGAAACTCATGTCAAATTTCCTTGTCGTAATAGTATCTATTTGTGATACTTTTTGGTTACTTACTTTTGTTATTCTGTTAATGAACTAGGGAGATAAGATACAAGTGGGGATTTATAAGGATGAAATCAAAAAATGGAAACCAATCTTGAAGGAGCATGGTACTTATATCATGCACAATTTTAAGGTTGTGTCCAATGATCTTCAATATAAAGTTTGTGACCATGCGTATAGAATGTATTTCATTAGTGGTACAACGCTTAGAGAACAACAGCTTCCCGAGATTCCACCTTATGAATACCAGTTTAAGAATTATGGTGACATTCTTAGTGGAAATTATCGTGCTGATCTCTTAGTAGGTAACTGTTAGAAGCATAACTCAATTGTTTCAAATTGTCATGTTATGCTGTATTCAATACATGTATCATAATGATAAAATGGTTACATTGACACAGATGTCATGGGAGTTTTACATAAAGTACATTTTTTCCAAAGTAGTGGAGATAAAAAAAAGAAGATCGTTTATACCATGCGGGATCTTAGGTAGTATGTTTTGTAGTATCTTTTACAATAAATCATTGTATAATTTTTATTTACAATAAATTCATTGTATAATTTTTAGTTTTCGTCATATATTTATCATTCTGATTTTGATGGCATTGTAGTGGTGAATTGCTTGGTTGTACTCTCTGGGATGACCATGCTATGAAAGTCTTGAGTCATTACAACAAAAGAAGTCATTCTGAACCTATTATTATTAGTCTCACACATGCAAGGATCAAGGAAGCACAAGGTTAATAAATACCATAATTATCATTGTTATTTAGATATTTTTGATTTGTATATTAGTTACCTGTTATAATAATCTATGTGTCATATACCCTGTAGGTAAATACCCTGTCTCAGTGTCCAACTCATGGTATGGTTCAAAGGTGTTGGTTAATGAAGATGTATTAGAAATACAAAGCTTTAAAACAAAGTATTCCAATTAATTTATGTTTGACTCTATCCAAAATTAAACCACAACTATATGACTGTGACAGCCAATCTATGGATGAGATTGTAATGATATGTATAATACCTGCTCTACATTCTACCTAAATACTTTCTACTTAAATTGTAACGCCCCGATTTTCTCATTTTCTAATTCTTCATTATTTTAATGTCTTTATTTTATTCGAGGTCTTAGGAATGGAAATAAAATATTCCGAGACCATAGTCATGCTCGACGATATCGTAGGAAGCTACGATTAAGTTTTGAGTCGAAAACTCAAACGGAGTCCAGTCTGCGTTTTTACACTGACAGTATGATTTTACTGCTCAGAAGACCTCAGATGGACCCGTGAACGAGACAGTAAGTCTTAGAATTTGATTCTCTACGTTTTGGTTAAATTTCGTAAAAATTTCAGAAAAATAACTTCCTGACCTTCGTTCGGGCGGAATTCTCAATCGGGTGACGAACGGAGCCACATATGGACTTACCGAGACTCGCCAACAGATAATCTTGATATCACAACATCCCAGGACATTTGGGAGAGTATGTCAGAGTCGTCATGACGATCAGGAAAATCTAGATGCGAAATGACCAAAATGCCCCTAACCTTAGTCTTTTGCACTTTTACCATTTTACCCTTTTGGCAAATGACCTTTTTGCCCTTAAGTGACTTGTTTTAAGGCTGAACTCAGCCCCTTCCAGCCCCTCATTCACGAAATTACTGCCCAAAGAAGAACACCATTGTTGTTCTTGAAGAGAAACTCCATTTTTCTTCTTGAAAAGCTTGAATCACTTGTTGGATTCACTTGATTCCTTGAGCAATCTTCCATCATTTTAAGGTAAGATCACTTCTATGATCTCTTAGCTTCTTGAATATCTCTTTATTTCAAGATCAATCTTCATTTTCATGAAAATTATTTCTTAGATCCAAAACTTTGAAAATCCATAGGAAATTGTAGAAAAATCCTTTTGAGGTAAGACCATTTTCTTTGAACTCACCTCATCATTCTCTATCTAAACCCAAGAGCTTATGATTCAACTCTCATCATAGCTCAAAAAGCACATTAGGGCCGAACCCTTCTTGATGATGATGAATAGTGTTTTCATCAATTTTTTATTTCTAACATTTGATTTCATTCTTAGCTTTCCTAATGCCTTTGAATCCATGAAATGGAAAACCAAGATCAATTCCTAGCTTTATTCTCTTTAGGGTGGCCGAAACCCTCTTTGTGAGAATTGTTGAGTTTGGTTTGATTGTTGTTTAATGATTGATTGTTTGGTTGTTTGTAGTTGGTGTTAATTATCAGAAGGTTCACAAACCGATCAACCGACTTTGATCCGGGAATCTGCTCTTCAACAGGTATGGGGAGAAGAACCTCATCACACCAAGATGGTGGTGGTGAAGATGGTTGTTTAAATTATGTGTGGGTGAAACCCTTTAGTTTGGGTTCACTTTTAGTTGTTAAGTTTTGTTAAGTTCTCTTGGAGAACAAGGTTGTCATGATGAGTTTATGCTTGAGTATGTTGTAGTGTGCTTTAGTATATGTTGATGATGAGATGATTGAATGAAAAACCATTTTCATGTATGTTGGAAAACCTACTTTGATCACTAGATCAAGTATGGACTTTTATTGTTGATTATGAGACCATAATGTGTGATGGACTTGGATGTTTGATTATGATGTAGTAATGTGTATTATGGTTATCATGATTGTGTAAGTGTTGTGAGCTACACTTTGATTGGTTGATGAAGTAAAACTTCACATTGATTCCTAGTTGGCTATTAGCCATGACCTTGAGGAAAGGAAGGATATGAATAGTTCTTGGACAAGTCAAGTTTTGATGTAAAGAAAGTGTTTTCAATAACTTGTTTTTCAAAGAAAAACCCTAAGTGACTTTAAAGGGAATTAAATCTCAAAGTGGTTTCACCAAAGTGAAACATGTTTTATACCTTATCCTTAGTTCATTTAGCTAATCAAGTGACTAAAAATGAGAAAAGAAGTGTTTTCATGAAGAGAATCAAAATGGTTCCATAAGGTTGATGTCTTGTTTTAAGGCAACTTTTCGCTAAGCGTATTTACTTTCGCTACGCGAAAAACAGAGGAAAGTCTTAGCTGGGCATCACTGCCTCACTTTCGCTAAGCGAATTCATATTCGCTAAGCGAACCCAGCAAATTTCGCTACGCGAATTACATCTCGCTGAGCAATCCAGAGGTGTTTCTAAAGAGGTGCAACCGTCTGAACTTGCGCTAAGCGAATTCATATTCGCTAAGCGAATCCAATATATTTCGCTACGCGATTTGTGTCTCGCCGAGCGAACCAGAGGAGTTCCAAAGGAGGCATTACTGCCTCATTTTCGCTAAGCGAATGTAATTCCGCTGAGCGAATTTCATGTTTTAGAAAATGCTAGAAATGAAGTAAGTAGTTCAAATGTTGTTTCAAATCAAATGAGTTTTCAACTGTAAAAGTTGTTTGGTTTACAAAAAGAGTTTTCTAACTCAATCGTAAAGTTTTACGCGTGAAAAACCTAAGTTAAGTAATTAACTTAGAGTTGAAGACAAGGGTTAATTAAATATGGTATGTGGTGGAACAAGACCATGTGCTATACCATTGATGACTTAGTACATCAATGACTTCATAAGACTTAAGTGAAATCAACACTTGTTTCCTTAATTGAAAAACAAGGGATTAATATCTTAGAAAGGCTTAAAGACTTATCTAAGAGGATTCTCAATCCTTATTCATAATGCTTAGGACTTGAGACATAATTCATAAGACGTAAACACAAACATGAAACGTTTTGGTTTTTGAACAGCAGTTCGATGACGGATCGGTGATTCGGATCCAGGTTAATCGTTCAACTGTTTCTGTCTTGTGATAACTGGAATGAGAGAGATCCTGAGGCTGTGCAGGTATGGGACTGTACAGTGGAAGGAATCCTGAGGCTATGCAGGTATGGGACTGTATAGTTAAGGGAAGGCATATAAGAATTGATTGGTACTACCCATACCAACAAGATTTATCTTCTTTTCGGGAACTTAGAACATAAGTACTTTATAGTTAAGCGTGCTTGACTTAGAGTAATTATGGGATGGGTGACCTTCTGGGAAGTTTCCTAGAAAGCGTGTGAGTGAGGACAAAACACGCTGAAAAGACTTGTGTTGGTCTGTGGGGACAGTCGGCGATTCTGAAAGCAGTCTGGATCATTCCAAAGGAATCACGAGATATTTATCCGATGGATAATTGTTTTATCCGATGGATAACTGTTTTATAAAACAAAGACGTGTGTGGTTTCTAAGGAAGAGAACCTCAGTAGACTTCGAGGTTTATCCGGGGGATAGACATTGCTTGATCGCATCTGCTTTGTGTAAGCATTGGCATTTCATGTGCATAGTTGTAAGGCCTTGAGCCTAGGAGTTGAGCTTACACCTTGATGCGGGTGCGAATCTTACGGTGACGATCTTCAATGGTCTTTTTGGAGGTATCAGGGTTGGAAGGGCTGACATGTGACCAGTTGGTGATTCTTCTGTGCCGTGGCGAATCCGTGCAATACACTGATATCCTCTACTAGATGCCGTACTTTTCATGTTTGGTCGAGAGTGTTACCGTAAAGCCAGATACGTGCACGTTACGAATTTTGTAGCATATTGCTCATGGCAGCATCTTGCTCATGGCTGGCAGAAACCGGAACATGTCCTCCCATTCACTCTCTCCGAATGTTTTGTTAGCTCCATGGAGTAGGGGTCAGAGTAGTACCCAGTGACATTGACATTGAGTCATATACATTGCATTGCATTGCATGGCTATTGATGTTTATGGCTATTGATGTTTATGGCTATTGATGTTTACATTTACTGTTATACATCGCTGTATTGTTTAAGGATGCCTTATATTATGCTGTTAAATGTTTAGCATGCTATTATGTTGTTAACTGCTTAACATGATTTATATTGAGAACCTTGTAAGCATGTTGGGTACGCTGTTACCCGGTGAGTCGTCCCGTTTTTACTACTGCTATTTTGTTGTGTTGATGAACGGGAATCTCACCCATATCTGTATGTTTTCTGCTGGTACTTGCTGTTGATGCTTGAACAGATGGACGCGACGATGGTTCGGTTCCGCAGTCCCTTTGAGTTCGGAGGTGGACTCTTTTGCTGTTTTAGTTTTGTTGTCGGCCAGACTATGTCAGTTTTTGTAGTACCTTTTGGGAGCTATGACTCCTAGTACTTATTGTATTTTCTTATGTTAGTCATACATTAGACTTATGTCTGTATACAGTAATGTTGATGTTTCTGTTTTCCGTTTTCTGTTTCTGTATTTATAATACTGTATGAATGTCCTAGTAATGCATGGTGAACCTAAGTTCACTTATTAGTATTATTTATTACCTTTACTAATCCCATTACATCTTTATGAAAAGAAAAGAAAAAGAAAAATCGTATTTTTCTGCATTAATAAATATTTTCGGCCTTATAAACGTTTGGGAATGTGACACTCGGGAAAGGGTGTTGCATAAATACTCATTTTCGAAATTACTTTTTATCATAGGTATGGATAAAGAACAGAATATAATTAAAGATGCTGCATCGAAAGCACGTTTGCGAAGAAAGAATATGATGCAAGAAAAAAGGACAAGTACATCCAGTTCTCCAAGTCAAAGTCCAGAAATTCAATTTCAACCAAGATCAACAATAAATAGGACACCACTGTCTGATATCTCTTCTACCATACTCAGTAACAGAACCAATATGAATACTGGATTAAGTAGAATGTTTAACTCTAATTCTATAATATATACCCAGCCAGGTTGTATAGAATTTCCACCACAAAAATATGAGATGAGATGCAATTTTTAGAATACATGTGATGGAATCAATCCCAATAATCTATCATTCTCTTCATCGAACCATAATTTTCAAACTGCGACATATCATTTAGTTGATAATGCACAGAATCATTCAGAGATTGATATTGTCAGGACTCAAGGTAATCAATGTGCGAATCATGAAGCTACAATGATGCAAAATTCTTTATATAAGTCATACATATTATACCAATTTAGTTGAATCAATCTGCCAATATGCATATATTTTTAATAATTTCTTGCAATTTACCTATGGAAATTGCACTTAAATACCAATTCTCACATCATATTTTTACAGGTATACAGAAAGAACAAAACATAACGAAAGATGCTGCCTCAATAGCATGTTTGAAAAGAAGGAATGCTATGAAAGAAAGAAGAACAAATCAATCTGATTGTGGAAGTCAAAGTCGACACATACAACTTCAACCAACATCAACAAAAAAGACACCACTCAGTAACAAAAACAGCACAAATACTCAGTTCAGTGGCATGTTCAACTCTAATTCTACAATAAATTCTCAGCCAACTTCTGTTGAACCTCCAGCACAAAGAAAAAGGAGGGCTGTTGGTATGGATTCGTTGGGTGTCAATCTAATGAATAAATTTTCTGAATCAACAGACAATTTGCATACTGGACATGATGCAAACAATTCGTTCAATTTACCATCTTTCTCTTCAAACCATAATATTTGTTCTGCGGCATATCACTCGCTAAACGAAGAAGAAAATCATTCAGAAGCCGATGTTGATGCAACTGAAGGTAAGAAAACATGGTCCATATATCTGCATTGATCCAAAGTTCATTTCTTAATGAAGGCTGATTACCAAAATTGATCTTCTTTTGTGATAGGGATGACTTCTGATAGCAGCTCAGGTTTAGAACAAGAGGAGTTCAATTCAAATATCAATCCAGTAGAAGCTGCCAATCTTTTTGAAGGTACTTTAAAGTAGTTTATAACATAGTATACTGCAAATTATACATTAGTAATTCAATCCTTTTTTACTTTATAGGATATTTTGATATTGGTGATCCACTTATCGAATGTCAATACTGTGGAGCACATATGTGGTATCAGGAAAGAATGTGTAAACACAGACACACTTCCATTCCTAAATTTCAGCTTTGTTGTGGTAATGGAAAAGTTCAATTACCACTATTAGGGCCACCACCTGAATTGCTACAACATCTACTATTTGATAACAATTCAGCAGATAGCAAGAATTATCAGCAGCATATTCGAGTTTATAACATGATGTTTGCATTTACATCGCCTGGAGAAAAACTTGACAACTCATTTAATAATGGCAGAGGTCCACCAACTTTTCGAATCCAAGGTCAATCATGTCACAGAATTGGCAGTCTTCTTCCTATGCCTAGTCATTCTCCAAAGTTTGCACAACTTTATATCTATGACCCTGAAAATGAAATTCAAAATAGGATTCAAGGTATAAGGTAAGTTTATTAACCAGTATTATGATCTCATCACATATTTTACATTATTTGAGATTGTTGCACTCTATTGTTGTGCAAACTAATATAACATCTTTGACTATTTTATGCTAACTATTTGTTTTTCTATTCTTATTCATAGGAACCATGACCACATAGATCCGCATATTGTGTCCAACTTGACAGTCATGCTTGATCAATATAATACACATGCCAAATCATTTAGGATGGCAAAGGAAATAATGGAGAATGGCAATGTACCTGATCTTAAGTTAAGGCTGATTTCTGATAGATCTACCGATGGTAGAATATATTATTTACCTACTGTTGCGGAAGTAGCTGCTCTTATAGTCGGTGATGTTGACGAGGGATCAAATAGAGATATCATTATGGTCACTCAAAGTGGTCAACTTCAAAGAATAGATGAGTTGCATACTAGCTATTTGAGTTACCAATATCCACTTATATTTCCTTTTGGTGAAGATGGCTATAGGCATGATGTGCTTCATAAAGACAGAGGTACTTCTCAGAACAGCCAAAGAAATAGACTCACTATTAGAGAATGGCTTTCTTTTAGAATCCAATTTAGAAACGGTGAGGCACAAACTTTGTTAAGATCAAGAAGACTCTTTCAACAATTTGTCGTTGATGGTTATACTATGATCAAATCCGAAAGATTATGTTTTGTTAGAAGAAACCAAGCAAAACTAAGAGTTGACAAATATCGTAATTTGAGTGCAATAGATACCCAAACTCAAGGTTCAAGTCAAGGAAAAAGAATCATATTACCTTCCACATTTGTAGGAAGTCGTACATATATGGATTAGTTATATTTTGATGGCATGGCAATTTGTAGCTTTCTTGGCTTTCCAGATCTTTTTCTTACATTTACATGTAATCCTAACTGGCCAGAAATTCAAAGGTTACTTGCTCCCATGCATTTGAAACCCCAGGATCGTCCTGATATTATATCCAGGGTCTTTAAAATTAAGTTGAAAGAGTTGCTAACAGATTTGACAAAAAAGCAAGTGTTAGGTCAAGTACTCGGATGTAAGTCATATGTTTATTATTGAGACAAATTATTAATTTCTGCTCTTTGTAAAGTATAATCAGTATAACTACTAATCTGAACGTCTTTTATTACCTTTTCGCAGATATGTACACGATTGAGTTTCAGAAAAGAGGGTTGCCCATGCACACATATTGCTCTTCCTACATCCATCTAACAAGTACCCCACTCCAGATGATATTGACTTACCCAAGAACCCAAGGGAATCTGGATCATATCATTGACAAAATTATATCAGCAGAAGTACCAAACCAGGAACATGAAAGTGAGTTATATAACTTAGTCAAAACTCACATGATGCATGTGTTGAGTCTCCAAATGTCTGATGTGCATTTACCTTAGTTTTGATGAGATTAAAACAGTTATTCAATGATTTAATTGAACCCGTCTGTGGTATTTAACTCGTCTACTTAGTGTGCAGATTAAAACATTAAGCGTCTATATGAACTGTTCACTTGTCTGAACTTAGTTAGGTTCACACGTCTGAACTAACTAAAGTTCGCTCGTCTGAACTAAGAGAAGTTCACTCGTCTGAACTAGCTAAGGTTCACTCATCTGAACTAAGAGAAGTTCACTCGTCTAATGACGTCTTCAACCGTCTGATCAAAGGAAGACTCACCTGTCTAAAAGACTTTACAACTAACGTCATCTTTTTTTTTTTAAAGAGTCAACCCGTCTAATGAAGCTACTCATCCGTCTAAAGACTAACGTTAAAGAATACATTGGATGAAAGCTGTCTCGACCCTGATAAAGAACTTCAACAAAGTGCTTTGCCTGAACACAGCTGCATCTTACACCAAAAGGGAAAGTCTTCCCTCTGCAAACAAAAAGCACGTATACAGACCTGCTGAGACCTAAGGTATATCAGAAGTCTGCATCACTCTGATGAAAGAGAACAAGCGAAGTTCCCTATGCTTTAATGGTTGATCAGAACGACTCTATTGCATTTATTGAAGATCTACAAGAAGCCAAAGACTTCAGACTTTGTGTCCAACGGCTTTAAAAATTTTGAAGCCTATTTGATGAAGAAGACTTTGAAGATTCCAGAGACACAAGAGAACGATCAAAGCAATCAAAGAGCAATTACTCTGTGCATTTATATCTTCATTCTTTCATTATTTATTCTTCAATCATTTGAAGTTAATACGCAGTCTTTTAGAACTTCACATTTAATACACTCATCTGAGTGCTTGTGAAAGACTTGCAAAGTGTAATCTTTTTACAACTTCTCTCAAACAAACCCGTCTGAGCCTGAAGAGGCTAAGTGTGCAAATAATACTTGTCTGTAGCCTGGAGAGGCTAGGTGTGAAAACAATACTCGTCTGGAACCTGAAGAGGCTAGGTGTGAAAATAATACTTGTCTGTCCTGTAACCTAAATCAGTTATAGTGAGAAAACTTGGTGCTGCCAAGGACTGGACGTAGCCTCATTGTTAAGGGGTGAACCAGGATAAAACCTGCTGAGTGATCTCTCTTTCCCTTAACTCTTTAGTTTGATTATTTGTCTTAACTATCATCTAACTAAAGGGGTTTATAATTGTGTATATCAAAAACTTTCTTATCTTGCATGATTGTGTGTTTTCTGTGAAAACCTTCAGACGAGTTATCAGTCTGATTGACCTGTCTGTGTTTACTCGTTTATTATAACCCGTCTGTGCTTGTGAAAAAGTTTCTAAATTCCGCATAAATTTGTCAAACACCATTCAACCCCCCTTCTAGTGTTTGCATCTGTCTATTTCAGCATGGACCATGTGGTTCTGCTAATAGGGCATCTCCATGCATGAAAAATGGTAAATGCTCTAGATATTATCCTAAGCCATACCAACCCATAACAATTGTTGACCAAGATGGTTTTCCTGTGTATAGAAGGCGAAATAATGGTAATACTATTGTCAAGAACAATGTTTCCCTTGACAATCGCCATGTTGTCCCTTATAATCCCAGGCTGTTATTAAAGTTCCAAGCACATATAAACATGGAGTGGTGTAACCAAAGTTCTTCTATCAAATACTTATTCAAATACATACACAAAAGGTATGACCGTATTAGTGCTGTAATTACTCCAACACAAGTTGAAGGATCATCTAATGATGGTAACATTGACGAGATCAAGCAATATTTGGACTGTAGATATGTGTCACCATGCGAGGCCTGTGGGAGAATATTTTCTTTTCCAATTCATAATAGGAAGCCAGCAGTTGAGAGGTTATACTTTCACCTTCCAGGAGAACAACCTGTGTATTATAATGATCATGAAGATATTGATTATGTGCTCTCAAAACCTTCTGTTACAGAATCAATGTTTACATCTTGGATGACAGCAAATAAGATATACCTTGAAGGCAGAAACTTGACATATCTACAATTTGTAAGCAGATTTGTCTATGTCAAGAGATCAAGATGTTGGAAACCAAGAAAAAAAGGTTATACCATTGGAAGACTAATTTGGGTTTCTCCAACTAGCGGGGAGCTCTTTTATTTAAGGATGATGCTAACTATTGTAAAAGGAGCAACTAGCTATGAGGAATTAAGAACTGTCAACAATATCCAATACACAACTTTTAGAGAAGCATGTTTTGCTATGGGTTTGTTGGATGATGATAAAGAATATGTAGAAGCAATAAAAGACGCCAGTCATTGGGGTTCAGGTCACCGTTTGAGGAAGTTATTTGTCATAATTTTATTGTCAAGCTCTGTTAATAGACCAGAGCACGTCTGGACTCAAACATGGGAATGGTTATCGGATGGAATCCTGTATGATCAAAGAAGAATATCGAATAACCAAGGTATGAATCTAGCAAAATGTTTGTAATAGAATTACATACTACATTGTACAGTTTATAATAACTATAATTATGTTGAAATTTGTCTTCTAATCTTTGTAGACTTGCATCTTAGCGGTGAAGAGTTGCAAAATCTAACTCTAATGGAGATTGAGCAACTATTGCAAGCCAGTAGAAGAACTTTGAAGGAATATCCATCAATGCCCTACCCAAACGGATATATCACAGGACAGCTGGGGAATAGATTGATATATGCAGAACGTGATTATGATGTACCATCGTTACATGATCAGTTTCAGAATTTATTTGCATCTCTGACAGGTAATTGTACTTACAATGTATTATAAAAATAATGAAACACCCCCTTTATATATTACACATATACCAGCACTTTATTATATTTTACTAAAAACATTTGCAGCTGAACAAAGAGGCATATTTGATACCATCATGCAAGCTGTAAATAACCAGCAAGGTGGACTATTTTTCTTATATGGTTATGGTGGTACTGGAAAAACGTTTATGTGGAAAACATTAGCGTTTGCCTTACATTCTCAACGACATATAGTCTTGACTGTAGCATCCAGTGGCATAGCATCGCTATTATTACCAGCAGGATCAACAGCTCACTCAAAGTTCAAAATTCCTGTGCCTACACTAGATAACTCAACTTGCAACATTCATCAAGGAAGTGAACTTGCACAACTGTTGAAAGTGACAAAATTAATAATCTGGGATGAAGCTCCAATGGCACATAAATTTTGTTTTGAGGCTCTTGATAGAACTCTAAAAGATATCATGAGTTCTGACAATAATGGTTTTGCAATTTTTGGAGGAAAAGTCGTTGTTTTTGGAGGTGACTTCCGACAAATTCTACCTGTCATTCCAAGAGGAAGTCGATCTGACATTGTCCATGCAACAATCAATGCTTCAAATCTTTGGGTTCATTGTCAGGTCTTACTACTCCCAAAAAATATGTGCTCACACCACGATACACATAACAGTGATTCATCAGAACTAGCAGAGTTCTCAAAATGGATATTAGATGTGGGAGATGGCAAAATTGTTGAGCCTAATGATGGTTATGCTGAAATACAAATTCCATATGAGCTTTTGATTACAAATTTCCATGACCCTATAGAAGCTATAGTTGAAAGCACTTATCCTAAATTGATGGAGCAGTACAACAGTGAACAATATTTGCATTCCAGAGCTATCTTAGCATCGACAATTGATATTGTCGATCAAATCAATGAATATGTCATGAACTTAATCCCAGGTAATTCATTCAATATGTTTAGTTTATCACTCGATAACAATGTCATTCCTTATATTTTAACTATAAATAGACTCATTTTAATTTCTTTTAATAATATAGGTGATCAAAGAGAATATCTAAGTTCAGATTCTGTTGATAAGTCAGAAACCTGTGGGAGCGAGCCATTTGAAGTACTTACCACCGAATTCCTAAATACTCTCAGGACATCAGGCCTCCCCAATCACAGGATAAAACTCAAGGTTAGTACCCCAATAATGTTATTAAGAAACTTAGACCCATCTGAAGGTTTATGTAATGGAACTATAAATAGACTCATTTTAATTTCTTTTAATAATATAGGTGATCAAAGAGAATATCTAAGTTCAGATTCTGTTGATAAGTCAGAAACCTGTGGGAGCGAGCCATTTGAAGTACTTACCACCGAATTCCTAAATACTCTCAGGACATCAGGCCTCCCCAATCACAGGATAAAACTCAAGGTTAGTACCCCAATAATGTTATTGAGAAACTTAGACCCATCTGAAGGTTTATGTAATGGAACTAGATTAATCGTCACAAGACTGGCAAATCATGTCATTGAAGCTAAGATTATATCAGGAAAGAACATTGGCAACATCATATATATTCCTCGGATGTCTATGTCCCCGTCTCAGTCACCATGGCCTTTTAAGCTGATCAAGAGACAATTTCCTATAATTGTCTCATATGCTATGATAGTAAACAAGTCACAGGGTCAATCATTGGAAAGTGTAGGATTATACTTGCCTAGGCCAGTCTTTAGTCATGGTCAGTTATATGTAGCACTTTCAAGAGTTCGGAGCAAGCAAAGATTAAAGATCTTAATACATTATAAGGAAAAAAAGCCATCCAAAACTACAATAAACGTTGTCTTTAAAGAGGTCTTCCAAAATCTCTATCAAGTAAGTGTATTTATTTTAAATTATGTGATCGTTAAAAATTAAATTATCCATATTATCTAACACTTTCGAATAATCTTATATTTTACCTAATGCTGATAACCTTCTGATTACTATACTTTTTTTTCCATATGAGTTATAGTTTAATTAATCCTATATCTGATCCAGTAATTGGTGAAGACAATCCTTTTGGCCCTCAACAGTTGTTCTCACCATTAGGAACATGCCATGCTTTATGCAAAGGTATGACTTCTTTTCATACATATTTGTATCAGTTCCTTGACAACCTATGTCTTATTATATATACTCTCTGATTATAATCATGTTACTATTTCTTCCAACAGAAACAAGCTGAATGCATAATGTTCGAACTGAAACAAGTCTACACATTACTTACACTGAAAGAAGTCAGGGCAAAGAAGCCTACATATTACTTACAGTGAAAGAAGCCATTGAATTTTGTGATCTGTTATGTGCTCAATGCATTATGTATTGCACTATTGCCTCAACGACTTATCAATTATTGAATACTTTTCTTCATTATTCACCAAATTTCAGAATATCATTGCTTTAATTTTTATTTTCCAAACTACCACCCTTTCCAATGAAGCTTTCACACGTCTAAGGTTTCACTCGTCTGAATTAAAGAGAGGTTCAACCGTCTGAACCTAGGAAAAGTTCACAGTCTAGAAGTAAGAAAAGTTTTCACGTCTGGAACTAACAAAAGTTCACACGTCTAGAACTAACAAAAGTTCACACGTCTGGAAATAAGGAAAGTTCAACTGTCTGAAGTCTATACAAATACTCCACCCGTCTAAAGAAGCTTTTACCCGTCTGAACCTAGGAAAAGTTCACACAATGGAACTACGAAAAGTTCACAGGTCTGGAACAAAGCAAAGTTCAACTGTCTGAAGTCTATACAAATACTCCACCCGTCTAATGAAACTTTCACCCATCTAAGCTTTCACTCGTCTGAACTAAAGAGAAGTTCACCCGTTTGAACCTACGAAAAGTGCACACGTCTGGAACTAAGAAAAGTTCACACGTCTGGAACTAAGAAAAGTTCAACTGTCTGAAGTCTACACAAATACTCCACCCGTCTAATGAAGCTTTCACCCGTCTAAGCTTTCACTCATCTGAACTAAAGAGAAGTTCACCCGTCTGAACCTAGGAAAAGTTCACAGTCTAGAAGTAAGAAAAGTTCACAGGTCTGGAACTAAGGAAAGTTCAACTGTCTGAAGTCTACACAAATACTCCACCCGTCTAATGAAACTTTCACCCATCTTACCTTTCACTCGTCTGAACTAAAGACAAGTTCACCCGTCTGAACCTACGAAAAGTTCACACGTCTGGAACTAAGAAAAGTTCACACGTCTGGAACTAAGGAAAGTTCAACTGTCTGAAGTCTACACAAATACTTCACCCGTCTAATGAAACTTTCACCCGTCTTAGCTTTCACTCGTCTAAACTAAAGACAAGTTCACCCGTCTGAACCTACGAAAAGTTCACACGTCTGGAACTATGAAAAGTTCAACTGTCTGAAGTCTACACAAATACTCCACCCGTCTAAGCTTTCACTCGTCTGAACTAAAGAGAAGTTCACCCGTCTAAACCTAGGAAAAGTTCACAGTCTAGAGGTAAGAAAAGTTCACACGTCTGGACTAACAAAAGTTCACAAGTCTGGAACTAACAAAAGTTCACATCTCTGGAACTAAGGAAAGTTCAACTGTATGAAGTCTATACAAATACTCCACCCGCCTAATCAAGCTTTCACCCGTCCAAGCTTTCACCCGTCTGAACCTAGCAAAAGTTCACACAATGAAACTAAGAAAAGTTCACACGTCTGGGGTCTAAGCAAAGTACATATGTCTGAGGTCTACACAGATACTCCACCCGTCTAATGAAGCTTTCACCCGTCTAAGCTTTCATGTTTTCACCCGACTGAGCCTTCGTTCGTCTGATATGAAGAACCTGACTTCCCAGACTTTGGGTCAGGCCCAAAACGATAGGCCACAAAACTATTGACCTATTGCTATTATAAAAAACCAATACCAGTAAATTTACTGACCTCATCATTTGGACGCTACCATACCATCTTCTACCACCCCTAAAAAGATAAGGTTTACTGTTCACCCTGCTACTGCTTCAAATGGCAACAACCCGTGAGCTACTGGACGTGGTGCTTCAAATGGAGACAAACCGAAAGCTTCTTAGGAGGGAAACAAAAGGTTGCTTTGCTACTATGCATATGAAGAACCAGGTACAATTCTAAGTTTCTTAACTCAATTTAATTTTTTATTACTGTTAAACCCTAAATTAATCAGAAATAATAAGCGATTTAGAGGAAAGATTCTAACTTTATCTATTGATTCAAAATTCTAACTTTTTCAACTTATTGTAAAAAATATTCCTATATTTCTGCAGTATGGTGGACCATGGTCCTCTTTCCTTCTGATGCATTTATAAATACAAAGGAAGTAGCATTACATTTTGTTATCCATTATTTATACTATTACCTTCTGATTCATTACGCCCTACATTAGTAAATACCACCTGATTTTATTTTATTTAGGCTTAATTGCACTTTTGGTCCCTCAGATATCACGATTGTGCAATTTTGGTCATCCGGGTTTTAATTACGCCAATTGGGTCCTCCAAGTATCATGATTGTGCAATTTTGTCCCTCAAGTTTTAATTGTGCCAATTGGGTCCGCCACGTATCATGATCGTGCAATTTTGATCCCCAAGTATCACGATTGTGCAATTTTGATCCTCCAAGTATCACGATTGTGCAACTTTTAACATCAATAGCCTACGAAGCACATGTGCGACTGATTTGGCACTTAATGAGACTAGTTTGGCAGCTTAAGTGTCATTCTTATGTGACACTTAATGATGTGCATTTGATCATTAAATGGTGTGAGATGTCAATGATGTCTTATAAGAATGTCCCGTAAGCTGTTAAGTTGACTTCACTAAGTGCCAAATCAGTCTCACGTGTCCTATGTAGGCTACTGACGTTAAAACTTGCACAATCATGATAATTGGGGGACCAAAATTGCACAATCATGATATGTGGGGGATCCAATTGGCGCAATTGAAACTTGGGGGACCAAAATTGCACAATCGTGATACTTGGAGGACCCAATTGTCGAAATTAAAATCCGGGGGACCAAAATTGCACAATCGTGATACCTGAGGGACCAAAAGTGCAATTAAGCCTTTTAGGCATATAAAATTATTGTATCTGTCAGTTTCTCATTAAGAAACATATATTTTTTACTTCCTTTTCTGACAGCCATTTGGTGAGGTCGAGCCTCACTTCAATCACCAATTTTTTCGTGAGCTTGAATCACTGTGGACTTTAATTGATGAAAAGGGACATTGTCACCAAGTCACGTTTAACAAATCTCTACAATCCCCACTGATTAGTGGTGCTTGGGAGGATCTAAGACAATTTTATGTTATGACTGGGGATCATTTTGTCTATCTAAGATATTTGGGAGACAGTCTATTTCACATTACAGTTTCCAACCAACCATCAAATCCAACTTCATTCCCAAGCTTCCATAGTCATAGTACCCGACGCCGATCCAGCTATTTCATTATTACATTGTCAGATTACACAACAACCGGGAGTCAATTGGTTGTATCTGCAACGTTAAATTTTCACTTCTAATTTTAGAATTAATACTCATATTTTGGTATTAAACTTAGTCTTTTCTGCAGCATCTACCCAAAGATTTTGCTTCATTTGTCAGGGATTCTGGATATTCGATTCTTTTACTACGTGATCCTACTGACAGAAAAGTTGCGACTTATTGATTAGAAATTTGCCAAACAAGACAATCAAGATTGGACAAGGATGGAAGCAATTTTGTACTGAAAATCATCTCCAACCTGGAGATACACTGAAGTTTCAATTTGTCAAAGCTAATGACAATAATATCGTTAATGTAACAAAACTTAATTAGGAAGTTGTATTAAGTTGTTCTGTTAGTATATATGTGTTCAAATCAATTTATTTATGTATTTAAGCAATATTGACTTAAGTTGACTTAACCTGTTGTATTACTTTTTCATGGTATTGCAACTTAACTTTGTATTAACTTTTTAATTTAATATTAACTTATCTTGAAATTTTTGGTGTTATATGAATATCACATATAATTTCATTTCTATTATATTTGCTTAAGTATTTATTTCAGTTGCTATAACAATTTATACTTACTATCATTATTCCATGTCTTATTTCTTAGAAAACAACAATTTTAACCAATGTCTTTCTGCTAGTCTAATATTAATATGTCATACTAAAAATAATTATCGCAATCAACACCGCCAAACCCGTGCGTATGTACGGGTATATAACTAGTTCAAAAGCAAAATCATACACACGAACATAGAGTAAATACTCAATTTGGTCCCTGAAATTGTAAGGTCGTATCAATTTAGTCCCCCACATTATCAATATTCCAACATGATCCTTGAAATTACAAAATTTAGCAAATACATCCCTGACATTATCCACTTAGTTTCAAATAAATCCCTGACATTACCAACTTAATGTCATTATAGTCCATGCAAATTTCAACGGAGGGACGAATCTGACTAATTTTCTGCAATTCCAGGGATCATTTTGGAATATTGATAATGTGGAGGACTAAGTTGATACGACCCTACAATTTCAGGGACCAAATTAAGTATTTACTCCACGAACATATAACCATTACTGCATAAAGAAACTGAACAATAATTACACTCATAAGCTGTCATCTATACTCTATAGGCAGGATACCTAAAGCTACAAGAAAAGTATGGAAAGGATGCTTACAGTTCATGTCCCATAATTTGTGCCATACCCCACGAAGTCAGAAACACAGCACAACGTGGGTTAAATGACTACCTGTACCTGGCGCAGGCTTTAAAACTGTTTTGACCGTATATTGAGCTAGGTGGACTATGATAAGGTTTATTTATTTACCTACAATACTAAAATATACAACAGTAAAAACAAACTACCGGTGAGCACCAAAAATAAAACAAACTACTAGTGAATTATAAGTAACACTACCAAATGTGGCTGCCATTTACAAGTTCCCAAGCGCGTGCAGGCTATCGAGCCAAGGCACAAACCCCACAACACTTAAACATGTTACTGTACATTATTTAGCTGCTTTCACTTGTCTCCCAAGATGCACTTTGGCAGCGTCTTTTCCTCAAGCTCACCTGAAAAAGAAGGGGCACAATAAGCAATGGCCATTAACCAACATAACAATGACCAACAATTATGACTCAGCAGTCACTACACAAATAAGGAATACATCAGGAATTTCAGTATACAAAGTTGTTAAGAAATGTTGATATACAAAAAATATCATTTCAATTTTCCAACAAAATTATCTCAATGGGGAGCACCACAGCTTTTGGGTTGGACCTTGATGACTACTCTTTAGAGTTTTGAAATTTTCCATGGCTGAGGAGAGAACTGGAAGCATTGTACTTGGACAGAGTTACAGGTACACTCGATGACAAACAGAAATTTAAGAAAGCAGTCCAGACATAAACCTACGCAATGGAAATGAGCAATATATGTGGCCATACTGAAAAGAAATTGAAATCAATAACTTTCTAATCATGCCTCATGAACTCAACTTTGATAGGTGCTCAGATACCACAAAACTGCACAAGGTACAATTTCATATTAACAAGAGAAAGAAATGTGCTTAAATTTACATGATGATAAATTTAATTCTACTTTGACTGGTTCTCTATAAATAAAGTAAAACAAAAGTTCTTTTCATTACCATAGTTCACTACTGTTAGATCAAAATTTTAAACTCCTCAGGCTTATGTCAAATCTACTCTCCAATCAAGTCCTTCATCATCAAATATGAGAATTTGAGCTTCTGAAAGCTCTGCAACCAAGATAAGAAGATCTACCTCAACCATAATGATAATCCATTAACTTGACTACTTCCATATAGTTAATTTTAATTGTTGAGCTATGCTTTTTCTTAGACAAGCAGATCTTTGCCATTTGTCTCGTATAACTTAAGCATAAGAAACAATTATATACTAGAAAGAAGGTACAATTTACAAATACAATCACCTCATAAAATTTGGTTAACAACAGATGGCCATGACTAAAGAATTGATGCACATATATGTTTCTAAAGATTGTTCTTCATAAAAATTTAAGTGGGGATATATAACAAGTCTTAATTTATACCTTGGCCGATGAAGGAGGCAAGGAAGCCCCACGCACAGGGTTTCTTAACTGTTTAATCTGTAGAAGAAGGTTTGCAATATCCTCCAGAAGCTTCAACCGACCTTTTTCACTTTCTCCATTCTCTGCAAAGGAAGTCAATTTTTCTTTTTCATGTTGTACCATCCTCAGCCTTTCTCCAAGTATTTCAATTTCTTTGTCAATCTTTAACTTCTCATTATGGACTGCACATGAAGAATCGCTTCCTGAGTCAAAAGGCAAAATTTTGCATCTTGAGCTAGAGAACATGGATAACTGACTAGTTGGGCCATCAACACTAGTATCACTTTCTGTCTTGCTTGTCCTCAGACAATTACTCACTACATTATTGCTCTGTACCGTTAGACCTCCAAATTCAGAATATATATTTATGGGTTCATTTGAAACAGTGCGAAATGAAGAGTTACTTATCTTTTCATTTTCCACTTCCCTAAGTTCTATGTTGTCATCTATGACATGGACATCAAGAACATCAGGTTCAGTATCATAAAGGGAGCTATGCAGATTGTCATGTGCTTGATCCTTGTGTTTTGTGTTTTTCTCCAGCTCTTCTCCAACTTTGGTATTGATACAAGTCAGAGAAACCATAAAATTTGAAGAAATATTTGATATTTCATCTTTCTTAACAACTGACATGGTGGTGCTTTTAGTTTGCACTGAATCTTCATGTGTTTCATCTGCAACAGGACATATTTGTCCCCATTCATCAAGCAGCACCTTTGGCTTGTCATTTGACTGGTCACTTCCTCTCAAATCTAACTGCCTATAAGCCTCAAGTTCCTTTTCCAGAAAATGATTCTCCATTTCCCTTCTTATAAGTATATCTTGCAGAATACTCATCTCTTCTTCATCATAATTAACTCTTTCTTCTATCATCCTCTGGTATTGCCTCATTTCCATCCCCATTGATGCCTTCTCCTCCTGCAGACGCGATATCATAGCAATGGCTTCATCAGCAGCAGTAGCAGCTGCAGCTCTCTCCTTCTCTAGCTCTAGGTACAGAGCAGCATAGGCAGCTTTCTCTTCTTCAAGTGCATTTTCCAACATCTTAATACAGTTCTCTTCATTTCCAACAATCTGGACACTGTCTTGCGCATTACTCATGTAGTTTACCAATGACGATGAATATTTTTCCTGTCCTGGACTGTCAACCATTGATCCATTAAATTCATAACTGTGACATGTCTTTTCGTCCAAATCATGGCCAGTTTGGGCATATTCAATGTCTAAATAACAGGATGGAAAAGCACAGAAAGTTAAAAGCCAATATCCAGCATGCATAAAATAATAAAAATATACAAAATACATGTTCAATTCAATAAGAATAATATAATATAAGATTCAACTACAGAATTTTCCAAATACAAAATTTTCATCTTGTTATCCTTTCCATAGCCTAGAATAGGAATATCATTTATCATTATAATCACCATATGTTGAACTCGGTAGGTTTGCAAGAATCATTAATATGCTAATGTATGGGACTCAAGTATTGCATATATTAGAAGACTGTAAATTTAACAATATGTAAGTTCAATTGAAAACGTTCAATGAACATAATTATGCAGATAATTTTTCACTTACCAAGTACATTAACTTCTTTCTCTGAAGCACGCGTTATGCTTTGATTCGTTTGATCTATAATTATACTGCCATCACAAGGCAAGCAGGAAACGGGGGCAACATCAGACTGGAGATTATCAGATGCAACAACTGAAGAGAATTTTCCACAATCATAATTACCCCTCCTCCTGCGCCGAATTCCAGACCTTCGTTTCAGATTCATAATCCTCTTTCCCTTAGCATCATAACCGTTTTCCTTATCAACTAAGGGCAGCAAACGTGGGCCTGAACATGAACTACAAGATGCCTCATCTTCCAACTCAACAAGCCTATTATCATATGTCTTCTCTTCAACTACATTGCACGAATGACCCTTCATCCGAACAAGATCAAATGGAAACCTTTTTGTCGCCATCACTTGAATGGAGCATATCTTCCTTGAAGGCCACTCAAACAGTATTTTATGCACACAGAAATTGCTATTCCTATACCCAAAACTACCCTTGCAAGGACATGGCAAATAAAGTCCAAAAAACCTGAAGAATTTGGAGGCAAAGAAAGCAATAGCTGATCCACATAGCAAGAAATAAGCAAGAACAAGGTCAATGAAGGCTCCAATAAGACCTCCTAGCGTCCAAGGATGAATTTCCTGCAAAGCCATCTTCCCTGGAGAGCTCAAAAACCCACTAAGCTCTCAAGAAGCAATTAACCATCACAAGTGCCCAAAGAACTGAACATATGAAGACTCATCAAACAAAATCCAAAATTTTCATCGACCCAAATATCAAAATCTCAAATGAAAAGTACCCAGAAAGCAAAAAGGCCATATTGACAAAGGATTTATATCAAAGCAAGTGGTAGAACAACTTGAAGAAAAAAACAAAAATACAACAGAAACCCAAGATCATGCTTTGAAGAAATCACGAATTCAAAATGACAACCCGACCCTTCCTTGCTCCTATTTTTGGAGAATATCACAGAAGCTTAGCTCACAAGGAAGAAAGGAAAAATACAAAACCTGGATTTGAGAGAAGATTGGCAGTTGAAAGTGGAGGCTGAGAATTAACAAAAGTAGCTGCAGGGATGAGAAAGAAAACCCAGAAAGGATTCAACAAGAATAGTATTAATTTTGTGATGAACTGGGAGATTGGCATGTGATGTTAAAGGTTGTAGAATTGTTTACTGCAACCACCAAAGTTCCAACCGACTTCTTCATTGTGTTATCTGGGACAAGGACTGCGACCTTGGCTGCTTTCTTTGTACAAAAGGGAAAGTTAGCAGTCGCCCATGGTATACAAACGACGTCGTTGGCTATCTTTTCCCAGCTTGTCGTCTCCCACGTGGGTGAGATAAGGGAAATTCTACTAATAATTTATAGAATAAAGACCTAAATTAATTCTTGACAAAAATTCACAGTGACATTTTGGTCCCTGAGAAATGAAAAATATCAATTTAGTTCTCAAGAATGTAAAATGCGAGTTAAAATAGTCCCTGACAAGACTAAAATGTCCCTAAAAATTACTCTAAAAAGGATCAATTTGACCTATATTTTACATTTTTGATAATCAAATTGGTATTTTTGATTTCTCAGGGACCAAAATGTCACCGTGATTTTTTGTCAAGGACCAATTTGGATCTTTACTCTAATTTATATTTCCTTTAAGTTTGATCTAATTACACTCAATATTTCTCATTTACTTTATAAAGTGTACTTCTTTCTTAATATTTGTTGTTCTGGATATTTCCTGTAGGGCTATAAGTCCGCTATTTCCAAAAGGGCCCAGAGGCCCACTTCTGTCTCTTTAAAAGGGACTGAGTAGTGGTAAGGAGACCTTGGACTCTCTTCCCCCTCGAACTCCTCACACATCGGGGACTCACTCTCTGACTCACTCAAAAAGAGAAGACATTCACTCCATCTAAAGGCCTCCCCCAGCAACTCATCTAGGAATGGTCTCACCCCTTTCCCTCCCTCAAAGAGAACTACGTGTAGCTCTGATTTCCCCATAGGGAATACATAGGATCCGAGTTCCCTCTCCGTCGAGCCCAACATCGAGGGACCCCTCTCTTTGTGTGTTATGATAAGCCATGAGCTTTCTGACTAGAGTACAAACCAGCAACTTGGAACACGAATATGGAGTTCTACTCAACCTAGAGCATTTTGGTACACTCTATGCATTTTTATGGTCTAGGCCAGAACATTGCTGTCATCTGTGGGAATCATAAATTCTTATTCCTACCACCATGCCGGGAAACCACTTTCTGCCATGGTTCTACCGGCTTTGCGAAGAAGTTCCAAAGACGAAAAGAAGAAAAGTGGAAGAAGAAAGCCATATCCGGCACCACCACCTCGTTCTCAGATCGTGTTGTATGGAAGTGTGGTGAGATCGACAGGTAAGTTCCCTTTCTAGCTGTTCACATCCTTGCAAGTTATAACATCCCGATTTTCTATAACTCTAATCGAGTTGGTTAATCTTGATTAAGGCTTTGGATGCTTGTACGAATTGTTTTGTGTTAGTTTGAGACCTAGTTGGAAGCTTAGGAATAGGCTTGAACAGGATTGGAAGCGGTTAAGGTGTTAAACGAGAAACTGGGGAAGTTAGGAGTTTGGAAAGCTCTTCCCAGCTGAGCAGCACGCTCAAGCGTGGGAAGGGAGCACGTTATAGCGTGCCAGCGCTCAAGCATTGGCCTTGTGCAAGCTCAAGCGTGCTGAGTGCGCGTGCCAGCTGTACTGAGTTTTGACACGTGTAGGATACGTGTCAAGCTAGGGAGAGGACGGAGTGGACGAGGTTCCATTCTTCGTTCTCACTTGTGCACGAAAATCCCTGGATTCTGCATGTTAGAGAGAGAAGTTCTAAGACTTTTAGAGAGAGGAAGCTTGTTTCGAGGCGAACGAAGTACCGGAATGCGATTTTGACTACATGGTTGTGATCGCGACTAAGTTTTCTACAACTTAAACGGATTGGTTTCTCGAATAGCCAAAGGTAAACTAAAATCCCTAACACGTGTTCTTCGTGGTTCTTCGAGTCTTTACCTTTCTTCTTTGATCTTTGAGCTTGCCCTATGGCTAACACTATTATATACGTGTTGTGCTCGTGATAAGGGCAAAGTTTGTGCTCGTGATTGCTCGTGTAGGGAGCTTGAGG
Organism: Ammopiptanthus mongolicus; assembly: GCA_039655645.1. Classification (NCBI taxonomy): domain Eukaryota; kingdom Viridiplantae; phylum Streptophyta; class Magnoliopsida; order Fabales; family Fabaceae; genus Ammopiptanthus; species Ammopiptanthus mongolicus. The sequence continues at coordinate 29,985,099 of CM077350.1, forward strand.
CCGCGGCTATCAAGGGAGTTTTGGAGCTATTCTTGGTCGTTCTTGCTGCGTAGGAGGTTTTGCCGATAGTCGTGCCAAGATTCACGTCAACTTTTCAGGTGGGGAGAAAGAATATCGCTGTCATCGGGAAGGCAAGAGTAGCGTAGCTGTACTTTCTGCTGTGTGTAGTGAAGCCCTAACCCTACTAGTGGTTAAGCCCTGATAGAGTACCTAAACCCTAGGTTTAGCATACTTTGGACTATCACCATTAAGTTTGGAAACCCTAGGTTAGAGAACCGTTGATTGAGGATGATCTGCTTCATATGACTGTTGTGATCTTGATTGTTGTTACTACTATCTGTATACTGTTGTTGCTATCTGTATACGTGCCTATATGCTACTTAGTATATGATATGCTGCTATGTGTTGCTGTTGTTGTTACTGTTGTTGTTATTATTGCTGTATGCTGTGATGTCATATTGTGGCGGAATGCCGGTTAGAGTTAAGATTGGTTGCGTGCCGTGTTGTTATCGGGTTGATACCGTGGATGGTGTCGTTGCTGTTATGTTGAACTGTTTGAGGCTGTGACTATGTTGTTTGAGCTGTGGCTCGTGGGCGCGTGGCGTCGAGACTATGGCCGTGTGGATGCGGTGGCATCGTGCTGTTTCGGATTGAGTGTTTAGGCGTGAGATCCGGTATCAAGCCCGTGGAGGATGTTTGTTGCATATCATCAACTGTCAAGTGACGAGACCGTATGATAGGTAGTATGGGTTGCCAACGTCATACGTGTAACATCCTAAAATTCTAATGTATTTATTTTAATAATTAGATTAAGTTGTTATGTGATTTAGTAATTAAAAAAAATGCAATATTAGAATTAAAAATAAATATAAAAATAAGATTTAAAAAGAAACGGGAGGGTCCACGTTTGCAAACAAACTCCCAAAGTTTGTTTCGCCCAAATTCAAAGGCCCGTAACAGTATTCATATAGAGTGAGAATTCAAGTAGAATTCTTTGAAAAGAAAGAAAACCTATCAGAGAGGATTATAGCGTTGGCGCGTTGCGGAACAGCAAGGGAAAAAAAAAAGAAAGAAAAAAAAAGGGTGGAGGCTAGAGCTTTAGCGCCGCTGTCAATGAAGAAATTAAATAGAAGAAGAGTATTTCTGTTTGTCATTTATAGTGCTGAGCATGGAGCATCAGTGAAAAATACACTTTTCACGTCAGGGATTTAACATCTGTTAATAAAAAATAGATATTTAAAATGGACGTGGTGACAAACTTGTAAATAAATAGTGCATGGAGTACATTTTTAACATCGGTTCCTTAACAACTGATGTCAGAAATGGAGACTCGGTGGCAAACCAGTAAATATGGAATGGAGGGAAGCAACTTTTAACATCAGTTTCTGTGCAACCGATGTTAAAAGTAACTTTAACATCAGTTTCTTTACAACCGATGTTAAAAGTTTCTCCCTTCATAAGCTATTTACAGGATTGCCACCGCATTAATAGTCACTTCTAACATTGGTTTCAAATAAAACTGATGTTATAAGTGACTTTTAACATCGATTTCTTTATAACCGATGTTAAAAGTTTCTCCCTCCACTAGTTTTAACATCGGTCTTTTGGACAACCGATGTTAAAATACATTTTTAACATCGGTTTTTTTAACAACCGATGTTAAAAGTCATTAAAATGTATAACGTTAATATTCTCAAACCCTCTCAATCTCGTGCCCTACACATTTCAACGTTATAGTGTTCTCTCCCGCGACCTCCGTCTCTTCTCTTCTTTTCTTTTCTCTTCACTGACCTCCTTCTCCTCCATTCGTGAGCCACCGTAGAACCACTACCATCACTTCCTCTGTGCAAAGGTACGTAACTCTCTCTTCCCTATTTTTATTTGCTAAAGCCCTCATTTGCTAATTACAATTTTTGCTAATATTTGCTCAAAACCATCGTAACTGAACCATCCCAAATCCCTCTCTTCTGCAACTAACCACCGCAACTGAACCACCCCAACTCCTCTCTATTTTACTTGGTAAGTCCTCTCCTTTATTTCCCTTCTACTTGGTAATCCTTCTCTGTTAGTTAGTATTTAGCATTGTCTCTGTTTTAATGATTTGAATATTTTATGAAATAATGAAATGCATTTTGAGTTTTTTTAAACTTAAACACTTTGATCTTACAAATTGAGGAAAGACTTTTAGGCTTTGCTTATAAAATTTCAATAGTCGAGGGGTTTGGGTTCTTTTAAAAAGTTAGGTCATCTGGATTGGTTTGATCAATAGTCGAGGGGTTTAAATTCTATTATAGGACTTTGGGTTTAGGCCTACAATCTCAAATACTGCTCTTTGAGAGTCTCCCCTCTTGTTCTCATATTGTATAAATGTGTGTATATCTACAGAACGTGAATATGGACCGTAGTTGGATGGTTAGTAGACGCACAAGTGATGAGTATTGGGAGGGAGTGGAAGAGTTTCTAGAATTTGCTCAAAGAAATCTTCCTGATAGTAATGGAAGCTTTAATTGTCCTTGTGTTAGATGTTTGAATATGAGGAAATGTGAAGTTAAGCAAATACGTGATCATCTTATTTGTGAAGGGATTTGCAAGAGTTATACAAGCTGGATATGGTATGGTGATGACTTGTTAAGCATGCCAAGTGTGTCCCAAAGTGAAGAAGTTGATGTAGATATGGAGGATGATCGACTAGAGGAGATGATCCGTGATATTGGACAAGAGTCATTTCAGCGAGCACGTGTGTATGATACTTTGTGCAGTGATGCGGATAAGCCTTTGTATCCGGGGTGCACTAATTATACATGGTTGTTGGCGGTCTTAAAATTGTTCAGTGTGAAGGCGAGAAATGGATGATTGACTAGGGGGCATACATTTTCCCAACAAAACCCAATGAGCCAACCTTCTCAGCCTGTGAGCACAGTGGGGAGCTGTGAGGATGCACAGAAGCCAGTTGAGACGCCTTTGTCCCAAGTATTCATATTAATCATTTAATTACTTATGTCTTATTTATTTATATATAACATTACTTAACTAATGCCTTATCTTTGTTGTTTACAACATTGATAAAAAGGCATGTCCGTCAATAGCTATGTCGAAGCCAAGATTTAATGTAGCTCTTTTGGCCGTATTGCTGCGGATGCGTTGGATAAAGAGTTTGCTCCCTTGGAACATGAAGGCACTTGCGACTTGCCAGCCTTTTTTTTCTCTGGGAAGGATATAGGTGACATATGTCTGCCTGGTAATTGGCTAGCCAATACCGTTCTGAGTATGTGGTGCACGTAAGTACACTGTTGACATGCATCTTAGGTATGTTAATTCTATAATTTATTTCAATGTCTTAGATATTTAACATTATTTTATTCCAATATCTTAGGTATCTTCATCGCTTATGTATTGAAAGATACAACCAGAATATGTATGGATTCTTAGACCCAAGCGTAATTCAGGGAAATTACTGCACTAATGGGGATGCGATGAAGACATACATCCTGAAGCTACTTGGTCAAACAAAGAAAGATATTTATCTGGCACCAATACTTAGAAGTGGCCATTGGCAGTTGCTCATACTTCATCCTAGCCAGCATCGCGTCGTCTTCTTATGCTCGTTGCACTATAGTCCAACATCTGAATTGAAGGACGTGATTGACATGTAAGCTTTAATTTAAATTGTAATTCAAATTGCTTTTGCTTTATTACATGAACATAATTGACGTTATTATTATTTTTAATCATAGAGCTATGGTTACAAGTAGCATGGCTTGTGCAGATGGCAAAAGTAGGCCATCCAAGTCAAAAAGAAAGCCTGAATGGATTATCCCACTCATAAGTAGTTTATTATTTCTTGCAAAAAATTTATAACATTAAGTATTATTATATTAATATTGTATTTGATATTCAATTTCATATTGCCTTGTAGTCTCGTAGACAAGCTGACAGCTGAGATTGTGGATACTACGTGATGAAACATATGTTGAACGTGGTCTCCGCCACTATTATTGACGGATGGCAACAGGTAATAAATATAAAGTTTTGCACAAGTTAAATTATATTTTGTTTTGGTTGATGAGTTAGTGTTGAGTTTATTTAAACTTGTGCAGGCTTTTGACGATCAAACTCCACTGGATAAAGTGGAGATGAAAGACCTGAGGGATTGTTTTGCTAATTTCTTTATGAGTATACTAGGGAGTATAATATAGATTGTATATGATTTTTGCACTTGTATATATTGCATGTGACACATTTTGGACTTGTGTAATTGCAGTTATAACACTGTATGTATTGTGCATGTAATTTAGTTTAGTTATTCTGGACATATGTAACTGCAATATTGTAATTCTGGAGTAATGTACGAGTTTATGTTTGAATCTGTTTCTGGTCTTATGTTGTGTACTGAATTGTGGATGACTATACTGATTGATTTGTAGGGGTGGGAAAAGAACTATGTAACCCACCATTTTAAAAAAAAATTACTTTTAACATCGGTTGTTATCATAACCGATGTTAAAATGTCACTTTTAACATCGGTTTTATCCATAACCGATGTTAAAAGTTTGATGACCAGACTCCTTTATCTTGCTTTCTTAATTTTAACATCAGGTGTGAAAATAACTATTGTTAAAAGTGTACTTTTAACATCGGTTGTCAACTTTTAACATCGGTTGTCAACCGATGTTAAAAGTCACACTTTTAACATCCCTTGAATTAACGTCGCCTCCTTAACCGACGTTAAAAGTCTTTTTTAACCGATGTTAAAAGTGCTTTCTGTACTAGTAGAGCCCTATAGATTCAAGAACATTAGCAAGAAAAGATTAAGGATTTGTGGCAAACATTAAGATTTGTTTGTTGGAATATTTGGAGCTTTTGGAGGTCTACGAGAGGTGAGTAAAAACATATTTTCTCACCCTTTCATGGTACAAACATTTGGGATTTTGGGTATTAAAACCAATAACGCTTTTGGGTGTTTTATTTAGGGGAAAATTGGGTTTTCTATGTTAGGGTTCAATAAAGCTAAATTGATTTGGGGGTTTTACAATAAATCATGAATTAACATGTTATGAGTTGACAGTTTGCTATGATTAGATGTTTTAAGACTTGTGTGATGGTTTTAAATAAATATGTGTTTAGTATATATGATTGGTAGTGCCTATATGTTGTATTGACATGAGATACATATCATTGTTATTGATGCTTGGAGCATTAGAGCATTTTGGTAGTCATCTGGGATGAAAGGTTATTATGCATGAGTTTGTCATCACCTTCTGGGAAGGGAAGACGGTATACATTCTATTCCGGGAATAGGATGAGAGATATCACATCTGGGATGAGATATCAGACTTTTAAAAATATCCACATCAGGGATGGGATATTAGATACCTCCATCTAGGATGGGGAAGGCAGTAGGACGCCATTGCATGGATATGAGCTCATAGACCTTAGTGGATCTGGGATTCACACCGGTTCTAGGAACCAAGGAGTCAAGTCAAGTGATTCCGGGAATCACTAAGTCATGTTCATTGTAACACCCTGATATTCGCCGCTTTCTAGGATCAGTAAGTAATATAAATGCGTTTATATTTTATCTAAGTTTTAGAAAATGAAATAAAATAAACCAAGACTATATTCATACTCTACGCTATTGTAGAAAGCTACGGTTAAATTTTGGGTTGAAAACTCAGACGGAGCCCGGTCTGCATTTTTTCACTAACAGTAAGATTTTACTGATCAGGAGACCTAATTTTGACCCTTGAACGAGACAGTTAGTCTTAGAATCGGATTTCCTACCCTTTTGCTAAAATTGGTTTCGCTCACTAAAAATTGGAATAACATAAACTATTTGGGCGAATTCTCAAACCGGGTGACGAACGGAGCTGAATACGGATTTACCAGGACCCGCTAACGGATAAACTTGATGTCACATCAAGTCAAATCACATGGGAAGGCATGCCAGAGTCATGATGACATTTGAAAATATCTGGACGCAAAAAGACCAAAATACTAACCTTTTCCTAAATGACATTTAGTCCCTAAAGGAAAAGACCAAATTGCCCTTAAGTGGCCAACTTTTGGACACTCTTGTCCCACCCTCTTCACGCATAAGTGAGGCTTCAAGAAGCCTTCACCCATTTCTTTCCTTCACTTCATCTTCTTCCTTTGTTTTCTTCCATTTTCATTCAAGTGAGAACTTGATTTTGTGAAGGAAAAGTGTTGATTCTTGTTCAAATCTTCATCATTCAAGAGGTAAGATCACTCCCTAGATCCTTAAACCTCATGAATCTCTTCCTATTTCATGTTTAAAAACCTTGATTTCATGAGTTTCAACTTCATGAACCAAACTTCAGAAATTTCTAGAAAATTGTAGAAAAATCCTTTTAATGTGAAACCAATTTCTTTGAGCTAGTTTCATCACCTTTTACCATTATCCAAGAGTATGAAATCAAACACCAAGCCTAACCCTTTTTACTATGAGTGGCCAAACCCTAGAAATTTGGGGGGAAAGTGAGTTTCTTCAATTTTGGTTCAAAGACACTTGATTCCATCCTTTCATCTCCTATGATCATTGAATCCAAGTGATTGGAAAACCAAATCAAATTCTAGCCATTTTTCCTTTTGATGGCCGAAACCTAGACCATGAAGAACCATGAGCTATGTTTCAAATTTTTGAGTAATAGGACTTGATCTAGTGTAAGTATGCTTAAGAATCCTTCATCCAAAAGATTGAAACCAACTAAAACCCCTATCTTATTTTTCAACATTATGGCCGAACCTTAGACTAAATAGGGGAAAGAGATTTATGTTGTCAATGTCGAAACTGTGAATTGATTGTTGTGAAGTATTGAATTGTGATTGATTGTTCTAGGAGGTGCGAAGGAAACCGGAGTCGGAACGGAAAATTCTTCGAGGACTAACTTGGGATCTTCAAGAGGTAAGGGGAGTTTAACTCCAATGAGTTTGATAGCCTCATAATTTGTTTGTTGTATGATTGTGATGATGTCATGTGAAGTGATGTTGATGATTCTCTTGTGATGTATATGCTTGATTGATCTGGTGAATATGTGATTGGATATTGAAGCATGAATTGTGGCGTTATTGCCTTGGATGAGATATATGTATGATGTTGATTTTGAGATTTGATGAATATAAGTGTGTATATATTGAAGTGTGATTTCTCTGACTGGATTGGTTGAGAGCATAGCTTCGGCTATAGCTTGATAATGAAAGATTAAGCTACTTAAAAGTCTTAATCAAAGATTGAGAAACGTTTTGATTTGAGAAACGAAAAGATTATAAGTTAAAATGGTATAATGATCAATTTTACTAAAAAGCCACTAAGTTAAGATCTCACAAAGGAATTTCGTATAAGACTTAGGAAGTCGAGAGTTGGTGAGAAAAATAGTGAAAAGTTGCTTTACCATTATTTTCTAAACATGTTTTACAAAGAGAACATTTTGAGGAACATTTTAGTTTTGTCAAAGAAAGAATCTTTTAAAAGTATTTGACCTTTCAAAGAGAGAAAGTCTTTTCAAAAAAAGAAAGTTTGCTCTAATGAAAATCTTCAGAAAAGTGTTTCAAATGATGGAACCTTTAGAAAAGACTTTTTAAGCCAAAATCCTTTTGAAATGAGTCTTGAGGATTTAAGTTTTTAGAAATAGCTTTGCAAAGGAAAGATTTGTGGAAATAAGTTTTAGAGAGAAAACGAGTTTTGGTTTACATCAAAGAGATTTTGAGTTTTGTTATTAAGATTTGACCCACGAAAACGAAATTTGATGAAACTGGTGATTACCCCTACACACATGTGAAGCACATGAATCTAGTGACCGAGACGTCAGGCTAGAGTTCTGTGAATTGAGCACCCGGACTACATGTCCTGTGTTTTGAAATGAACGGACTTTGTGTCCTATTTGCGAGTCTAGTGTCCGCAACGTCGGCCTAGTACATCGTGGATTGAGCACCCGGACTGCATGTCCTGTGTTTTGAAATGAATGGACTTAGTGTCCTATATGCGAGTCTAGTGTTCGCGACGTCGGCCTAGTATTTCGCGAATTGAGAACTTGGACTTCGTGTCCTGTATTTTGAATGAACAGGCTAAATGTCCTTTAAAATAAGTCATGAGTTGTGTGCCTTGACAAGAAAGAAAGAACGAACGAAAAAGAAAACAGAAAACCATGAGTTGCATATATGAGTTGGCTGACGTGCCATTTGAAATGAGCTACAATCCAAGTGGTTGAGAATATGAGCCAGTTAAGACCACTAGCTCTATAGGGGCATCCTGTGTTCGAGACTCCACAAGAGGCCGTGAGGCATCGCGACCCCGCGCTGTGGTAATCGGCTTCCCAACACAGATGAACACGATCAGCACCACAAGAAAACAGTTGATTACCGACGGCCAAAAATTGTCGGTAATCAACAAAAACCGTCGGTAACTACACATTTCTGACAGATGACGGTCCATTATCCGTCGAAAATAGACTTGTCGGTAATATTCATGATATGATTGTGACTTGATACCCTTGAACAATTGGAGTTTAGACCTAAATTGAGAGGCCGACTCATGAGGAACAGTTGTGCTATGGGAGTATTCGCGGCCTATCGCTCGATGAAGGGAAGTTAGGAATCTCCGGAGAACATGAATTAGAAAGTCGATTGAAGTCTCATGCATTTCTTCTAACTTATCTTGATGAATGGGCGTGGTCCCACAGAGTGAGATTATCGCGTTGTGATATTATGCTGAATGTTGATATTCTACAGCATGACTGTGTTGTATATCGATGTATTAGTTGTAATTGTTTTACTTGTGTGGCTATTATGATAAACTTGTGAACGAGTATCTCACCCTTGCCTGTACTGTTGGGGTAAGCCCTAGTGGCCAATCTATTTTGAATAGATAATCATTTGTATCATGACTTTGATCATATATTTGATATATGTATAAGGCATTTATTTATTATGTTATATTTTATGATCATATTTATAGCATAATAAAGTCCTTAGAATAGATAGTTCATTTAATTGAACATCAAGTATGACTTGACCGTGAGATGCCATTAAATTATAGAATACTATTCTTAAATATCCATAGTCAAGTATTATTATTAATAAGGATAATAATAATACATTGAGACTATTATGTGAGTGTAATGATGACCACATCTCATGGTTCATAGATATAAGATATCAAGTCTTCACATAGGTATAAATATTAGTGGAATATTTATACTGAAGTGACCCGCTATGATAACGTTGCATAATAGTTATGTAAGTGTCATAAGCGATTCTCATGGTGACCATGGTGAAGTAGTCCTTCAACTTGAAGTCACTACGATTCCTAACATACGTAGTTGTAGGCTTTAATACTATTAAACGTTGTCTGTAACAGGACAACTATAAAGATAGTTATTGGGTCTGCAATGAAACTTGTTGAGGAATATGAGTGATGTAGATAGGATTCGTCCATCCTACATAACAAGAGTAATGTCTATAGGCCTCTTGATGGTATGCGACGTAGAAATGCATGGCCATGCTAAGGTGGGACAATATGAGATATTGGGCCCACATGATCATAAGTCAATTACTAGATCAAGAAATAAATAATTGGACTTAATAAGGATGACACATTTATGCCTTGTGTTCAATTAAGACATTGAGACGAAAGGACGTTGACTTCACATTATATACGATTACAACAAGGTTTGAATTGTATCACCAATATTCTAATTAATTGGTTAGCAATGATGTATTGCTAGATGCCGCTCATTGTTTATAATATTAATTTATTATTAATATGATTAATAATAATTAATATTATTACCAATTAATTGAGAACCTATAGGGTCACACGCATATAGCAAATGTCAGAGAATTAATTTAATTGATTAATTAAATATGATTTAATTAATAATTAAATGGGATTGATTTAATTGATTAATTAAATATGATTTAATTAATAATTAAATATTGGGCCTGTAGCGTACAGTGCCCAAGTGGGTTAGGTTAAGTGAGTGACAGCTATTAGTAAGCTGTGCACGTCACTTAAGTAACACACAACACAGAGCACTCATAACGACCGCTATACACCCTTGACAGGCGTGCCTTCTTTTCTCTCTCTGTGTGCCTTGCCTCTCCCAATCCTGATAGCTTACACTACGCTATCTCTGACATTGGTTTAATCGCGTGGACTGAGTAGAGGTATTGCTACTTTGCAATACTGGTGATAGAGAAGAACCTCTCCCTTTGTGGTGATAGCAGCAGTGTTCCTCGGATCTACTGCCCTGTAGCTGTGTAGATCAAGTTGCCATTCACACCGTAGCAGTGTTTGTGATTTACCAGTGCTGTTGACGTGCTCACAGTGTTCGTGGTAAAGCTAAGCTTCAAGAGGTAAACACGATATCCTTGTGATTCATGTGCAATACGTGGTCCTTTAGTAAAGGGGTTTTTCCGCTCAAGAGGTTTTTATAAATTGTTTTTAAAAATTATCCCTCTTGAAACCCCAACAGTGGTATCAGAGCGTCTGGTCGTAGTTTGCCATATATCCTAGGATTGTTTGCCATTGTATGATAACATGTTTATTGCTTTTAAATATGATTTGTATGTTTAAAAGCATGTTTGTATTATTTGTATGTGATATAAATCTCTCTGAATATGTTTTGTGTGCTTGATTGTGCTCCTGACATAAACAAGATTCGTTTCTGGAATCCTGCTGCGCCGTTTGGCACGCCGTGCACGTTTGAATTAGCGTCAGTGAACGCGTAGCACAGCCGTGCGCCGTTTGGCACGACTGTGCCCCTTTTGAAAAGCGTCAGCGAGTTTTCAGCACGGTCGTGTGCCTTTTGGCACAGCCGTGCACATGTTGTACAGCGTCAGCGAGCTTTTGGCATGGCCGTGCGTTGTTTGGCACGGCCGTGCTAATGGACAGAATGTGATTTTGTTCCCTTTTGCATATTTATAAATTGTTTATTAAACGTGCGGTATATGGTTATGGCCCTAATTTTGGTGTTTAATTTTATTTGATAAATACGGTTTGCATGTCGTGACATTTACTTTATTTATTTTATTTTTGTAAATTATTCAGGTTGACATGGAGGCAACACCAAATCATGACGCTAGTGGGAGGAACTTTGGAAGTTTGCTCGAGGGTCAAAGATTGTAATAATTAGTTTTAATTATTGCACATTAGGAGGCCATAATAATAATACCTTTTATATATCTTGTATGTTTATGTATGTGATGCATGAAATGTATGAGTTGTATGATTTAAATTATACGATAGCATGTATGTCATTGTATGCTTAATAAGTTTTGAATGTATGTAAGCTAGTATGTCATGTATGCTATGAGAGACGTTTATATGATAAACAAGCCGGTGAGATCACTTAATTATTAAATTCCCTTAATAAATTAAGTTATTAAATGCCTCCTGATGCGTGGCACTCGTCAAGACCAGAATCATTTAAGTGTGGGTCATACCACAGCTGAGCACCTTAATATATTCCGGTGAGGGCGAAAGGTGAAATAACCTACTGCCAACCATTAGGTTGAACTTAACTAAGTGTATTCAATAGGATTGAAACGGCTTAGAGGCATGGGGTTGGGCATTAATCCATATGATGGATTAGAATAAGGAGTTATTCACCTAACTGGTCAAAGAATTAAATTGGATGTAATTGGAAAGGGCGAGTCTAGTGTCTACGACGTCGGCCTAGTACTTCGTGAATTGAGAACTTGGACTACGTGTCCTGTATTTTGAATGAATGGGCTAAATGTCCTTTAAAATGAGTCATGAGCTGTGTGCCTTAACAAGAAAGAAAGAACGAACAAAAAAGAAAATAGAAAACCATGAGTTTCATATATGAGTTGGCCGACGTGCCATTTGAAACGAGCTACAACCCAGGTGGTTGAGAATATGAGCCAGTTAAGACCACTAGGTCTATAGGGGCATCCTGTGTTCGAGACTCCATAAGAGGCCGAAGCATCGCGACCCCGTGCTGTGGTATTCAGCTGCCCAACACGGATGAACTCAATCAGAGACTGGACTATTCAGGATATGGTTGTGACATGATACCCTTGAACAATTGGAGTTCGGACCTGAATTGAGAGGCCAAATCATGAGGACAATTGTGTTATGGGAGTATTCACGGCTTATCGCTCGGTGAAGGGAAGTTAGGAATCTCCGGAGAACATGAATTTGAAAGTTTATTGAAGTCTCATGCATTCTTTTAACTTATCTTGATGAATGGGTGTGATCCCACAGAGGATTATTATCTCGTGTGATATTATGTTGAATGTTGATATTCTATAGCATGACTATGTTGTATATTGATGTATTAGTTGTACTTGTTTTACTTGTGTGGCAATTATGATAAACTTGTGAACGAATATCTCACCGTTGCCTATACATGTTGGACACCCTATTGTGTTTTTGAATACGTGTACAGATACTTCCCAACGGTCCTCTGGGTCACTTCGAGACCCTATAGCTTGAGTTCCTTGATGTCGACGATGAAGATGTGCAGACTGTTGACGACGAGACCCAGTCTCCTATATACGATGTATGTAGGTTGTATACTCTCTTGTTCTTAGAGTTCTTTTATCAGACCAGCTCTTAGGATTTTTGATGCTTAAGTCAGGTCTTTTAACTGTGACTAAGTATGATGTATATTAAGAAATTGAAAGATGTAAGCCTTATGGCGAAGTTGAATTACTGTTATAGATGGTGAGTTTCAATTTGTTTCATTCTGGTTGTTAAAATTTTTCTTTGGTATCTAATTTCCGCAACTACTCTATGGAGTAGTTTTCGAAAGAGTTTTTAATTTATCGAAAAAGATAATTTGGGTTACGAAATGTGACACAAGATTGGGGTGTTACAATAGGTAGACAGACTAGATCTATTAGGAAAGATCGGTTCTCTAAAACGACCGGGCATTGTAAACAGACAAATAGGGTTGTCAGGGAATCACCTGTAGGTGCAGAAACAGTCAAATCATACGTTAAGGATCAAATAGGAAAATTCAAATGATCCATACACGCTAATGATATAAAAGAGTGTGTAGCCTCTGAGTCAAATAAAACAGATAAGAGTCTCCCGAGAACTAGGCACTTACCTAGTATCAGATCGGGATATTGAGAGACTTCAGATCCACTCACGGCGAACACTCTTCCCGTCGTCTGTGCCTATCCTGCTGGCCCACCATGATTTGCCTTGTCCCCGCACCTTGATTTCTTCTGCCTTGTTGTTGAATTTGACCCTTACCGGTATCTCCTGGTTGACATTCGTTGGTATAGTGGCCCCACTTGCCACAGCGGAAACAGTTGACATTCGGTGCTTGTGTAAATAATTTGATGGAGAAAACAATCTGATTAATTACAATCTTAAAAATAATTAGTAATTGGAAATTCATATTTGAATTTCAATTATGAGCTTAACAATCATAAAATGTTGTTTGAGCCTGTTATGTTGTTTTGTGTCGCAACCGGTAAAAATATTATTATTTTAATCGAAACCGCTTGAGCTAGACCGGGAATTAATCTGGCCCGAGGCCGGGGAAATCTTCTGGCCCAGAGCTGGGAGTAGTTCATGACTACTTTTCACGTCTCCCTAAACTCTATGTCATTGGTTAATAACCTATCAACATTACCTTTTATGGAAAAGCAATTTAACCATATTTGGTTAATCTTGCTACTTTTGATGAGAAGCCAACAAGTATCTCTCTCTTTAATCCTTAGCCCTTGGATTACGTACACATATTTCCATCCATGTCATAACAAACTAATCCAAAATTTGGTGATAAGCACCAAAGGGCCATTCGGCCATAATGTTTTCACAAACAGACTTCATTTTTCCTCACTTGGTAAATCAAAACACATTTCTTCATGAAAAACTAAACATTTTCTCTCTTCTCTCTCTTCTCTTCTACATTCGATTCTTCCTAGTTCTTCACCATCCAAGCTTCATCTTTTAATTCTAAGACCATAGCTTTGTTCGTCTTGGTCTCTAGAACAACTTTGGTGAAGAAAGTTTCTTGATTGGAGGAAGTTTGTCCTTGAACCTCAAGAACACCAACCTTGTTTATCATGTGTTCTTCACTAATTAATCTTCTAATCTTACTTTTCTATCTGTAACACCCCAATTTTTCAAGCTTTCTAAGGTCAATAAAGTGTATGAATAAGTTTGTATTTTTTTGGAGGGTCTAGAGAGTGAATTAAAATAAACTGAGACCGTAGTCACGCTCTACGATATCGTAGGGAGTTACGGTTAAATTTTGGGTCGAAAACTCAGATGGAGCCCAGTTTGCGTTTTTCGCTGACAGTAGTGTTTTACTACTCAGAAGACCTAATTTGGACTCGTGAACGAGACAGTTAGTCTCAGAATTGGATTTCCTACCTTTTTGGTAAAATTGGTTTCGCGCACTAAAAATCGGAATAATATAAACAATTCGGGCGAATTCTCAAACCAGGTGACGAACGAAGCTGTATAGGGATTTACCGGGACCCGTTAACGGATAACCATGAAGTCACATCAAGTCACATCACCTAGGAAGGCGTGCTAGTGTCATGATGACGTTTGAAAATATCTGGATGTGAAAAGACGGAAATGCCCTTGAACTTTTATGGAATTCCACTTATGTCCTTGGGTGAAAAGACCAAATTGCCCCCAAGTGAGAAATTTTAGACATCCTTGCCCTTCTCACCTTAAGTCACACACCCCCTCCCCCCAAGAACATGTCACACACCCCCTCCCCCCAAGAACATTTCATCATTTTCTTCCTCCTTCACTTTTCTTCCTTCACTTTTCTTTAAGAAATTTCAAGAACTTTGAGAAGCAAAGTTGATCACTTCATCCATCTTCATCATCTAGGAGGTGTGGACTTCATTCTTGATCTCTCAATCTTCATCTTTCTCCATTGAATCATTTGTTTCAAGCTTTTGTTCAAAGTTGAACCCTAACTTCATAAATTCATAGGAAATTATGGAAAAATCCTTTTAATGCCAAACCAATTTCTATGAGCTAGTTTCATTGCTCTCTTTCATAATCTAAGAGCATGTAACCAAAAGGGCTCTCTAACTCATATGGGTATGACATGGCTGAATCTCATCCTTTTGGTTAAATAGGGTTTTGTTCATTCCTTTTGTATAATAAGCTTTGATTTAGTTCTATCATGCTTAGAAGTCATTGAATCCAAGAGCATGTGATCAAAAAAACTTCCCTAGCACCTTTAATGAAGAATGGCTGAACCCTATATATTGGGGAAAGTATGAGTTTTGTTTCAATTTTTGAGTAATGACACTTGATTTGGTGTTAAGAGTACCTATAGATCCTTCATTCAGGAGATAGGAATTTTTAGACATCCCTAGCTAATTTTGGAACCCTATGGCCGAACCCTAGGGCAAGAAAAATAGGGAATTTTGTGTTGTTAGAATTGATGTTTGAATTGATTGTGTGAAGGTCGTGATTGTTGATTGGTTCAGACACATAATCGGAGGATTTGCGGATCGATCGGACGACGCGTATCCAGAAGATTTGTCTTCAAGAGGTAAGGGGAGGTTGCCTGAGCGATCTCTCGATAACTATGTGTTATCAGTATGTAAAAAGATTATTCAGTAGGTTCTTGTGTGTAAAAATGCATAGCTAATACGTGTTTAAAACCATGACTCTAATAAAGTCCCTTCTTTAACAAGAATCTTCTAGCGGATTGGGAATCAAAAGATAAACAGTCTGGCCAAAAATCAGACTGGATCACATTTACCAAATGTAAAAGCGATTAGACTAAGTTTCATCAAGAAACTTCTAGTATCATGAAGTCGTTTATGTTATAATTCAAGAATTAGTCATAACAAATCTTTCAGTGAAATAATATGAAAATGTCCAGACCAATGGACACTATTAAACCAATCCAGTCAAATATCTACTACACTTGAGGATTATGTAGGAGTGTGAACACAAATGCTCCCTTGGGATCAAGCAGCACTAACACAGGCGAAGTAGTCAACCTTCTCTTTAATCCTTGAAAACTTTCCTCGCAGGCTTTAGTCCAAGTCCTCAAAAATTTGAAAGTATAGAAACAAAGAGTCATTAATATCTTAAGGTAGTTTTTGTTACAAGCGAGTCTCAACTTATCTTTCTTACTTATCTATCCCGGTCTCTTAAGTTCTCTTAACGAGGCACTATTCCTATCTCTGTAGGATCCATTGTAATTCTTTCCCCTACGGATACCAGTCCTAAGGACATCCATTCTATATCCAAAATTTATATGTCAATTTTTGTTCACTCAGTCTCTGATAATTCATAATCTTCGAAAAAGTTGTACCTAGGTATCACCATCATCAGCTTGGATTACAAGTCCACTCATAACGTGTAACTCTCAATCTGTCCTAGTGGAAACATATGTCTTATCCATCAAATCCACAAACATCAAAGATTCTAATCATTTCTTAAAATACTATCAGAAGAAACTTCGCGTAATTACCACACTTCAAGGGAAATCATCGTTGAACTATCATCAGGCTCCTAAGCTTTTCTCAACATTATAGGATTATCTATCCTTTCAAACAAAGATCCTCATCAGGTGTAACTAACTCTAAAAAGTCCAAGAATATCGGCCTATTCCAAGTCCTTACAGCTCCTTCTACTATCAATAAGCTATTGGGTAGTCAATGGGACAACTTATCATCAAGTATTCGGAAAACTATTGTATAGGCTTACTTATATCATATGGTTAAACCATCATCGAATCACAACAAAATAGTTATACAAATCCTCACTGTTCAAATCATCAAGTTTTCATTCTCCTACTTGTCTAAGGCATACTTGTTCAAATGTCTGACACAATCCCAAAAGGATAACCTACATGTCAACATGAATACAAGTACCATTTACTAAACATGAGTTCTTACAAGGCCTCAACCCGGTTAGAACCCATCAAAAACACACATACTTGCGTGTCAACACACATTATTTCAACAAGGAAATAATTCAATCAAGTCCAACCAGAGATCACACAACAAAACCACAACAGACCTATTCCCCAAGGTTCCCGAAAGACTCAACCAACTCTGGTACCAACTAATGTAACAGCCCCCTTGGGCATTACATCTTCAACACGTGCGGAATTAAAATTTAAAAGAGAATTGCTGGTTGCTTTCGGAAAAAGGATAATTTACTTTAAGTTGGAAAACTTGGGTGTAAAAATTTTCGGCATAATACTTCAGAAACGCGATACACACATTACAATATTAAAATCACATTATACTTGACAACACACATAAACTGGGTTTATGCACAAACCCTAAACCATGACATATAAGTTTTCCTGAAATTGTCATATTGAAGTTCCAAACTATACAGAGGTTTTCAAATCACATATACCGACTTTCTCAAATTAACCATTGAAAATCCTAAGAGCTGGCTTGATAAAAGAACTTTACGGACAATAGAGCCTACTACCTAGTATATATCATACCAATGGAACTGGGCCTCGTCGTCAACAGTTCACACATCTTCATCGTCGACATCAATAAACGCAAGCTACAAGGTCCTGAAGGGACCCAAATGACCGTTGACAAGCATCTGTACACGTATCCAAAAACACAACAGGGTGTCCAACATGTACAGGCAAGGGTGAGTAACCAATATATGGATTTAAACGCGATAACTACATGCACGATACACAAAACAACATATGAACATATGTGGTATCAACACAACACAATAGCAGAAGTAACACAGGAGGACACACCAGGTAACAACATGTCCAACATGCATACCATAAATCGCAATATATCATATTACTCAATTAGCAGCATAAGACGTCTTCGAAAACAGAATAATGATGTACAATAAGTAAATGTAATCATCAAGAACCATGCAATGGAATGTGATGTACATGACTCAATGCCATATGCCACAAGGGTAAAACTCTGACCCCTACTCCATGGAGCTAACAAAACGTCAGAGAGAGTGAATGGGAGGACATGTTCCGGTTAATGCCAGCCATGGGCAAGATGCTACAACAAATGTAACGTGCACGTATTTGGCTTTATGGAAACACTCTCGACCAAACATGAAAAGGGCGGCATCTAGTCGAGGATATCAGTGTATTGCTCGGATTCACCATGACACAAAAGAGCTACCAACTGGTCACCTGTCGGCCCTTCCAACCCAGATACCTCCAAAGACCATTTAAGATCGTCACCGTAAGATTCGCACCAGCATCTAGGTGTAAGCTCAACTCCTAGGCTCAAGGCCTTACAAACTCATACAATGAAATGCCAATGCTTACACAAAACGGATGCGATAAATCAATGTCTATCCACCGGATAAACCTCAAGGTTCACTAAGGTTCTCTTCCTTAGGAACTTTACGTGTGTTTGTATTATAAAACTTTTATCCACCGGATAAAAATCGTGATCCCTTTGGAACGATCGGGATTGCTTTCAGAATTGCCGACTGTCCCCACAAACCAACACGAGCCTTTTCAGCGTGCTTTGTCCTCACTCACACGCTTTCTGGGAAACTTCCCAGAAGCTCACCCATCTACAAGTGCTCCAAGTCAAGCACGCTTAACTATAGAGTTCTTATGTTCTGGGCTTCCGAAAAGAAGATGAATCTTGTTGGTATAGGTATTACCAATCAATTCTTATAAGCCTTCCTTCAACTGTACAGTCCCATACCTGCACAGCCTCAAGATCTCTCTCGTTCCGGTCATCACAAGACTGAAACATTCAAACGACTTTTCTTGGATTCGGACCACCGGTCCCTTATCGAACTACTGTTTCAAAACCCCAAAACGTTTCATGTTTGTGTTTATGCCTTATGAATCACATTTCAAGTCCTAAGTGTTATGAAGAAGGATTGAGAATCCTCTTAGATAAGTCTTTGATTTGTTCTAAGATATTAATTCCTTGAGTTTCAAATAATGAAATAAGTGTTGATTTACTTAAGTCTTATGAACTCATTGATGAACTAAGTCATCAATGGTACAGTACATGGTCTTGTTCCACCACATACCATACTTAATTATCTCTTTGCTTCAACTCTAAGTTAATTACTTTAACTTAGGTTCTCACGCGTAAAAATTTACGATTTAGAGTTGAAAACCAAAACCTTTCTAATTGAAAACTCATTGATTTGAAAGAACTTTTTTACTTGATTAAGGTAAAGTACCTTAACTATTTTGAAAAGGTTTTTCCTTACTAGCTTAGTATAAAACCATGATCTAAGTTAGTGTAAAGGAAAAGGAATTTTATTTAATTTTTGAACTATGGTCCATTTAACTCAAACTTAAGGACAAGGTCCTCTTTATATTTGAAGATGATATCTTATTAAAATCAAAGGTAACTTACATATTACTTTTACTTCCATGAAATTACTTTCATCATTTTGTTTTTAAAACACTTAGTTAATTGTAGAAACTATGGCTAAAGTAAAAAGACATTTTCACCTTAGTAAAACGCTTGAATGTCAAAACTCTATTTGATCTTTGGATCAAAATCACTTCTTGTTTTGTTTTGAAGTACAAGTTACTAAAACATTTTCTAACTTCCCAAACACATTGAATGTTGAAGAACCACTCATGTTCTTCCTTTTTCTTAAGGTCAAAGCCGCATACTCCCACACATGGGATGTGAAGATTTTGCTTCACTAACTTGACAAGTCATAGCTCAAAATGCTCACAAAATTATGACAAACAACAATCATACATCATTGCATCATAATCAAGCATAAAAATCCTTAATTGATCCAGAGATCAAAGTATGGTTTTTCAACACACATGAAAATATTTTCCATCCAATCAACATCATCATAAACATATGCTAAAGCATATTAAAGCACACTAAAGCATGAACCATTATTACAATCACAACGAAGCTCAAACAGAGCTACACAAATCAATCATGGATAACATATAGTCATCGGGAAAAATCCCTCAGGCAAACTCCCCTTACCCATTGAAGTTATCCTCCGAGCAAAAGTCGTCCGACCGGCCCGCGAATTTTCCCGATTCGGCGTCCGATTACTCAACCACAACTACACACATAATCAATCCAATCATCAATATTACATAACACAAATTTTCCTATTCCTACCTATATAGGATTCGGCCATGGAGCTATAAAAATAGCTAGGGACGTCCAAAATTTCCTATCTTTTGGATGGAGAATCTATAGGTACTCCTAACACCCAATCAAGTGTCATTACCCAAAAATTGAAACAAAACTTATACTTTCCCCAATATATAGGGTTCTGCCATTCCTTAATTAAAGATGCTAGGGAATTTCTTTTGGTTTCAAGCTCTTGGATTATGAAATAGAATGGTGAAACTAACTCATAGAAATTGGTTTGACATTAAAAGGATTTTTCCAAACTTTTCTATGAATTTTTGAAGCTTAAGCTTCAAAACTTAACTTCCATGAATCTTTAAGACTAAAGAGAGAAATAGAGAGATTGAGAGGTGAGGAATGGAGTTAAGACCTCCTAGATGATGAAGCTTGGTGAGAAACCAACTAGAATCACTCAAAATCTTCAAGTTTCAAGATCAAACTTTGAAGAACTATGAAGAACAAGAAGAAATGAAGAGAAAAGAGTGAGATAGGAGAGAGGGAAAGGCTGTTGACAAGTGACTCCAAACACAAGAGGGGGGTGAATTGTGTGTAATGTGTATTTTAAAACTTTTTGCACAACATAGCACTTTAGAAATAAATAACTTGTATTTAAAGTGCATTAAATAGATTGCAATAAAATAAATGACTTGTATTTAAAGTGCGTAAATAAATTGCAATAAAATAAAGGTAGCAGAAAGTAAATCGATTATGTGACACCCCCTTCTGGGACATCACATGGTAACCCATTACGGAAACTAAAAACTTTTTGTTTTGAAAAACACTCACTCGAGTGGTTACAGAAATCTGATACCAAAAACAAAACAGAACAATCATATAAAACAAATTGCCATTCATCCTTTGTAATAATAACTCAACCTCGGCATAAGGCGTAAATCATTTTCCTAATCTTTTCATACGCCATACGTACATCAAAAATCCTAAGAGCTGGTCTAATACAAGAACATCTAAAGATGGTAAAGTATACTACCTAGTATACTTCAAACCCTTGAGAATAAGCCTCGTTGTTGCCAGTCCACACATCCTTGCCGTCGACGTAAAGTGACTCCAGCTTCGGGGTCCCAAAGTGGCCCAGGGATCCACTGAAATGCATCTGTACGTGTATCCAAGAACACAACAGGGTGTCCAACATGTACAGGCAAGGGTGAGATACCAATATATGGATTCAAACAAGATAACTATATGCATTACAGATCAACAGCACGTGGACATATACAATCATTACGTATAAAATTCTACTGGATAAACAAGTAGTATATCATAGGGTCTCATACCCGACAGTCATCGTCATTTTCAAAAGAAATGCATGACACTTCAATATTCATCATCTAATTCTTTACTTAATCTCCGGAGATCTCAACACCGTTGTATAAAAACTGAGCTGATCAGGCTCAAGGTACATTGGCCTAAGGCAACAATGACCAGCACCTAAGTGCTTATTCGGAAGTACATGAACACCATAACATTACGCGATTACATGGAATTACATTCAGCGGTACATGATAAACTGTAAATGGTCATATGATATTGTCCAACTCAAGGCACAATATTCGTCAGTTGTATGACACCATTGTCCATCAAGGCACAATGTTACACAATGACTTAAAGTCATCACAGGGTTCCCTGCCATCAAGGTCCCCCAATCCAGATGGCACGTCTGCCTAAAAACAAATGCATGAGAAAAATGTTTGAAGTCTTGTCACTTTTCTTTGTGTTTGTTCTTTCGTTGTCGTAGCTCAAAGCTCCCGACTATTCACAATTTACACCGTTTTACAACTTTTCATCGTTGGCACAAGACAAAACATCCGAGTGCTCAATCGTGGAACTCTAGACCGATGCACCAGCCCAAGTTCCGTGGTAATAGAAAACATCATTCACCTTTAATCACGTTTCCTCATAACAAGGGGACGTTTCCCCATAACAAGAGGAGGATACACAGTCCACAGAACATGCAGTCCATAACATTGTTGCACGGCTTCTCATGCTATTTTTACAGAACACTAGTATCCTGACGTCTCGCATACTAGGTTCACATTTTTCATCATTTTTCACCGTTTTTCGTTCTGTGAAACACAAATCCAAAACGAAATCTCCGCAACTCATCCAAGTTGACAGATTTTATATCGTTGGGAAAACTCGTTTTACAGAAAAACTTTTCTATTTGGAAACTGCTTTGTAAACCAGTGGATTTCTGATAAAATTTATCTTTTGTTGCAAAGTCCCTTCCCAAAAACTATTTTTGAAAGGAAACAGCTGAGACCAAAAACGTCGTCCCAGAACAGCATTACTGTTTTTCGAAAACGTTTTCCGTAAATCTTTTCGGAATTAAACATCGTTTAGCCTTAAAACGTTCTAAGTTCCACAACTTGACTTACTTTTTCCACATAAAAATCAAGTTACTCTTAAAAACTAACTTTTCCTACTAACTTCATAAAATATTTTAGGATTTCTCTTTTCCTTTAGAAAACTAGCATCGTTGAAAATCCCCAACGTTTTTCCCAAATCAATCTTTGGTATTACTACAAAGCTTTTTAAAGCTTTTATCTTTGTTAGTTAATTGAGCACTGACCATTGTCAGGCTTTCCAATCAACAGTCAACATCACAGTCAACATCATAATATGTTACAGCAGATTTTGCAGCAGATAGTACAGTTAAATTGCATATCCAACTACTACATCACACATTAATAAACAATTATCAACAAATCAAGTAATTGTTGAAAGTAAATAAATCAACCACCACACAACTTAATTACATACATACAGAGCACATATAATGACATGTAGTCATCGGGAGAATCCCTCAGGCATTTTCCCCCCTTACCTCTTGAAGTTCTCGGTAAGCGTAAAATTGTCCAATCAGTCCAGAAGTCGCTCGGTTTCTCGTCCGATTATTCGTTGGCAACTACACATAATCAATCAATCAATACAACAACTTTAAAACACAAAAATTCTCTCCTAATCCCCCCTCCTAGCTTCGGCCATGGGTAAGAAAATATGGCTAGGGAGTTCCAAAAATTGTCATCTCTTGGATTCCATCCTTATTAGGTGTGGTAAGAATAGATCAAAGTCTATTACACCAAAACTTGAACCAAAACTCTCTCCACTCATCAATGGAGGTTTCGGCCCCTTTTTCCCAATTGAGCTAGAGAGCTCTTTTGGTTTCCAACTCTTGGATCATGGTAGACAATCATGAACTAGGATCAAAGAAATTGATTTGGTGTAAAAAGGATTTTTCTACAATTTCTTATGGATTTTTGAAGTTCTAAGTTCAAAACTAAACTATCATGAATCATGGAGATTAAAGAGAGATTAAGAGATGAAAGTTGAGGATAATACCTCCTAGATGATATTCCTTGAAGAAAACTAGCTTGAATCACTCAAAAACTCCAAGTTTCCAAGCTTTAACAATGGAGGAAAATGAAGAAAATAAGAGAGAAAGAAGAGAAGGTGAGAATGGGGGGAAGAAGAAAGGTTGGCCGTGGGCCTTGGGTTGGATAGGGTGAGAATTAGATATTTTTACAAGGATAGCAAACTGGTAATTAAGTAGAAGGGTATTTTGGTAATTTCACGTCCAGATATTTTCCAGTATATTATATTTTATTCGGGACCATAGGAAATTGACACGTGTCCTCCATAGGGATTTGACACGTGGCATGGTGATGATGTCATGATGATGTCATCTTATCCGTTAGCAGGTCCAAGAAAATCATGTATTTAGCTCCGTTGTCCACCCGATTTAGGGTTTACGTCCAAATAACATATAATGACTTCTTTGTTTTGAAAATTTTCAAAAGAACCAATATTGTTGGAAATAAAATATAAATTTAACGGTTTCGTTCACGAGTCAAGATTAGGTCGTTTGAGCAGTAAAATCATACTGTCAGTGTAAAACGCAGGCCGGACTCCGTCTGAGTTTTCGACCAAAATTTAACCATAGCTTCCTACGATAGCGTAGAACATGACTATGGTCTCGGATTATTTTATTTCACTCTCTAATCCCTCCAATAAAATGCAAACGAGTAAATACTGTTTAATTGAAACAGAAAGCTTGAAAGCTTGAAAAATCGGGGTGTTACAGATTACACCTTCACTGTTTCAAGCTTTTCTTTTCAGATATATTGATAATCGATTATGCTTATATTATAATCGATTATGATCATTTGTAAACCAGCTGAATTTAAACTTAACGGCTGAAATTGATTTTACCAATCAAAGAGCTTACGGCCTATTAAGTTTATTATTTTTACTATTTCGATTATGTGTGTGTGTGATTGATTTTAGATTGAGAGAGCTTTACCACCATGTACAACAGAATCTACAGCACACAATACAAATATTAAAATCCCTTCACCCCTTTTGAAAGACTTGATCATCTGAGATAATTGTTTCCGCTTTTTGCAATCTAGTCCTTCTGGGTCGTTTTGTTTTGTCATCCATCAAAACTTTAACTAATCCTGTCAAGGCATATATTCACATTCTCCCCCCTTTTTGATGATGACAAACATCTCAAGGAGGGATTTTCTCAAGAAACGAGTTAGAGCATTTAATATTTAATAATCAGAGTGATGCGCAGATAATATATGCTCTACTCCCCTCACTTTATGCAATAAAAAAAATCACTCCCCCTGAATTATGCAACTCTCCCCCTTTTGGCATTGTCAAAAAGTGGTAAAGAAATCAAGAAGATCAAGGCATATATTTAGAAAAGTAGCATAAAGGTACATACCCTCCATAATCGATTATTGTAATCCATTGTTGGTCTTCTGACTTTAATCGTTTGCAACATTGCGTGCGTAATCGATTATGCTAATTGATTATGGTTCTTCTAACTGAAATAATTGATTATGTTAATCGATTATTGGATCCTGTTTTCTTATCCAAACTTAATACACAAATTAGTAGAACAAGATAAGATGTGTATTTTACTCAATGCATGACTGATTCAATATTCCTAATTCAGTTCTTATGAAGGAGAAGCTTTCCTTAGGTAATGGTTTTGTAAAGATGTCTGTGAGTTGTTTAGATGTTTCAACAAACTCAATCATGCAATCACCTTTTTGAACATGATCCCTAATGAAATAGTGCCGAATCTCAATGTGCTTGGCCTTAGAGTGATAAACTGGATTTTTCGTGATATTTATGGCACTAGTGTTGTCAAATTTAATAGGAACAGTTTCTAGATTAATTCTATAGTCATTTAACTGTTGTTTCATCCAAAATATTTGTGAACAACAACTGCCTGCCGCAACGTATTCAGCTTCGACGGTGGACAAGGCCACACTTGTTTGTTTCTTACTATGCCAAGAGACTGAGGCATTTCCTAGTAAGTGACATGTACCACTAGTACTTTTTCGGTCCATTTTGCATCCCGCAAAATCTGAATCTGAGTATCCCACTAGGGTGCAGTCACCCCCTTTAGGATACCATAACCCCATATTTTGTGTGCCAATAAGATATCTCATAATGCGTTTTACCGCGACGAGATGTGATTCCTTAGGGTTTGATTGAAAACGTGAACACATGCATACACTAAACATAATATCGAGACAACTAGCAGTAAGATAAAGGAGAGATCCTATCATACCTCTATACTTACTCATGTCAACCGATTTTCCAGTTTCATCTTTGTCTAGATAACATGATGTGCTCATAGGAGTAGATATGTCTTTAGAATTGTGCATCCCAAATTTCTTGAGCAGCTCCTTGCAGTACTTGGATTGGTTGATGAATGTGCCTTCCTTTGTTTGTTTAATTTGTAGACCAAGGAAGTAGTTGAGTTCACCCATCATTGACATTTCAAATTCGCTTTGCATAATATTTGAGAAATTCTTACACAAAGCCTCATTAGTAGCACCAAAAATTATGTCATCCACATAAATTTGAACAAGTAGAATGTCATGTTTTTTGTTTTTGATGAAAAGAGTAGTGTCAACCTTTCCTCTTTGAAAACCATTTTCAAGCAAGAATTTACTTAAACGTTCATACCAAGCTCTAGGAGCTTGCTTTAGACCATATAAAGCCCTTTTCAATTTGAACACATGGTTTGGAAATTCAAAGTTTGAAAAACCGGGGGATTGATCTACATAGACTTCTTCTTGTATAAGGCCGTTCAGAAAGGCGCTTTTTACATCCATTTGAAACTGTTTGAAATCCATAATGCATGCAAAAGAGAGAAGCATACTAATGGCCTCTAATCTAGCTACGGGAGCATAGGTTTCATCAAAGTTTATTCCTTCTTGTTGGTTGTAACCTTTGGCTACAAGCCTTGCTTTATTGCATGTGATTATCCCATTTTCATCAAGCTTGTTACGAAAAAACCATTTAGTTCCAATGATTATATGGCCCTTAGGTTTGGGGACAAGTTCCCACACATTGTTTCTTTCAAATTGATTTAATTCATCTTGCATGGCAAGAGTCCAATGTTCATCCACTATAGCCTCATCCACATTTTTAGGTTCAATTTGAGATACAAAAGCCATATAGTGACATACATGTTTTAGAGAGTTTCGAGTTATTACCCCTTTTTCGATATCACCTATAATGTTGTCAAGAGGGTAATCTCTTGATGATCTCCATTCTTTTGGAAGATCCGAATGAGGTGATCCTTCCATTTGTTGAAGTGGTTGATCTCCATGACCTTGTGATTTTCCAAGGTGATTATGGCTCAAGATTTCTGCAAGATCATCAACACTTTCCTCTACCACAGATTTGGGGTTAGATTCATCAAAAGTAACATGTACAGATTCTTCAATAGTCATATTTCTTTTGTTATAAATTCTAAAAGATTTACTAGAGCTTGAATATCCAAGAAATATACCTTCATCAGCTTTGGCATCAAACTTGCCAAGGTTATCTTTACCATCATTCAAAACGAAGCACTTACATCCGAATACGTGAAAGTGGGAGATGTTGGGCTTCCTTCATTTGCAAATTTCATAGGGCATTTGTTTTAGAATAGGTCTTATGAGGACTCTATTCATTACATAGCATGGGGTGCTTACCGAGTCTGCCCAGAAATACTTGGGAAGGTTGGTCTCATTTAGCATAGTCCTTGCTAATTCCTCAAGAGACTGGTTTTTCCTTTCCACCACCCCATTTTGTTGGGGAGTCCTTGGTGAGGAAAAATTATGCTCAATTCCATTTTCAGTACAAAAGGCCTCAAATGCCTCATTTTGGAACTCACCACCATGATCACTTCGGATGGATACAATGTTTAAACCCTTCTCGTTTTGAATAACCTTAGCAAGTTTTTGAAAGGCAACAAAAGCATCATTTTTATGAGAAATAAACAAGGTCCATGTAAAGCGAGAATAATCATCCACAATAACAAGCGCATAGTAATTGCCACCAAAGCTTATAGTTCTAGATGGGCCAAACAAGTCCATATGTAAAAGCTGTAAAGGCCGTTTGTTGAAACAACATCTTAAGACTTAAAAGAGGCTTTTACTTGTTTTCCTTTTTGACAAGCGTCACACAACTTGTCTTTTTCAAAACGCAATTTTGGTAGTCCAATTACTAAGTCCTTGCTAACCAACTTATTTAGGTGGTCCATGTGAATGTGTGCCATTCTCCTATGCCATAACCAAGTTTCATCCTCTTTACTAATGAGACAGCATGCATCATTTGAAGGTAGTTTATCCAAGTCAACCATATAAATATTTCCAATTCTTTGTCCAAGTAACTTAGTTTGTTTGTTCTTAGCATCCATAACCATGCATTTTGATGTATCAAAAATTACTTCAAAACCTTTGTCAGAGAGTTGGCTTATACTTAGCAAATTATGTTTCAATCCCTCAACATACAAAACATTTTCTATAATAGGATTGGGACTCTTACCAACCGTTCCAATTCCCAAGATTCTACCTTTGTTATTATCACCGTAGAAGACATAGCCACTCTTTTTGAGTGTGAGGGATGAGAACTTATTTTTGTCTCCCATCATGTGCTTGGAGCATCCACTATCAAGATACCAATTTGAGTCCTTTGCTTTCAAGCACACCTACAAAACAGTTTTAAGTTTTAACTTTTGTTACCCAAATCATCTTGGGTCCTTGAGGATTAGTTTTGGGCTCATTGCCCTTTGGTACCCATACATTCTTACCAGTTGTGTTCTTTCTCTTTCTAACATTGCATATAGAGGCAGTGTGTCCTTTTCTATCACAATAAAAGCATTTAACAAAAAGACTACTAGATGTATTTGTTGGACTAAAGAATTTCTTAAAGGATTTTTCATGCAATTTAGGGTGATAACCCATACCAGCTTTGTCATACATTCCCTTTTGATTCCCTAAGAGGACATTTAGGTTATCTCTTCTGCTAGTGAACTTTGCAAGCGTGTTGTATAAATCTTAAATTTTAGTTTTCAAAACATTGCATTCACTGCATTTTGAGATTTCATTTCTTTTGTTTTCACAATAAGAGCATGATGAGGTTTCTCTTGAAGCAGTTAGTTTTTCTCTAATGGTATCCATCTCAGTATTCAAAAGATTAATTTTGGATTCAAGATTAGAGATGGTTTTCTTTGATGAAGAAACAATGTTTCTAAGGCGCATAGTTTCATCATCTAATTCTTCACATGAAACAAGTAAATCATTATATGACAATCCGGATCAAGTTCAAGTTCATTTACCTCATCTTTCTGATGATTGGCCATGAGGCACAGATTTGCCTCCTCGTTGTCTGATTCGTCTGATGAGCTCATATCATTGTCTTCCCATGCAATGTAAGCTCTTTTTCCTTTTTTATCCTTTTGTGGCTTCTTTTCATCCTTCTCATGTTTCTTTTGTCCTTGAGGACAATCGGGTTTAATGTGGCCCTTTTTGCCACAATTGAAGCACGTTGGATTATAAAAACTTCCTCCTCCCTCATTTTTCCTTTGAGGAGTAGGGAATTGTTTTGCTTTGCCCTTATACCTTAGAAACTTTTTGAACTTGCGTACCAACAAGCTCATATTTTCCTCATTTTCATTTAGGTTGTCATAATCGTCGAAATCAGTCTCTTCTTCCCTTTCACTAATACTTGCTTTAAGTGCAAGTCCTTTCTTTTTCTTGTCACTTTCTTCACTTTCAGTGAGTCGATTTAATTCGAGCTCATGTTCCTGTAATTTTCCAAATAGAGTTGCCAAAGTCATAGTGGATAAATCTCTAGATTCAGCTATAGCAGTTACTTTGGGTTGCCAACTTCTATTTAAACATCTAAGCACTTTATTAATCAAATCTTCATTATTAAAGGATTTCCCAAGAGCCCTAAGATGATTAATAATGTGGGTAAAGCATTTCTGCATATCTTGTATGCTTTCACCCTGATTCATCCTAAATAGCTCATATTCATGGGTTAATGTGTTCATTCGAGCCCTTTTGACCTCGGTAGTACCTTCATGGGTCAGTTGAAGGGTGTCCCACATTTCCTTAGCGGTCTTGCAATTTGAGACCCTGTAGAACTCATCGCAGCTTAAAGCTGAAGTGATGATGGTCCTTGCCCTCAAATTGTATTGGACCCTTTTTCTTTCCTCGTCAGTCCAGAGACTTCTTGGTTTGTCCACCACTGCATTATTGACAGAATGGGTGGGGTCAAATGTACCGTTTTCCACAGCGTCCCAAACTTCGAGGTCCACAGCCTCAAGAAAGATTTGCATTCTTTCTTTCCAATAACCATACCCTTCACCATTGAAAGATGGGGGTCTGATGGAATGTCCCTCGTGATTAAAGTTGTTTGAAGTCATGTTACCTCTTGAGGCGGTTAAGCCAATAAGCAAGAGTTGAGCTCTGATGTCACTTGTTGACAAGTGACTCCAAACAGAAGAGGGGGGTGAATTGTGTGTAATGTGTATTTTAAAACTTTTTGCACAATAGAGCACTTTAGAAATAAATAACTTGTATTTAAAGTGCGTTAAATAGATTGCAATAAAATAAATTACTTGTATTTAAAGTGCGTTAAATAAATTGCTATAAAATAAAGGTAGCAGAAAGTAAATGGCGCAAAATAAATTGCAATGAAATAAAGAGTAAGAAAAGAAAAGAAATAAAGAGTCACAGTTTTATCCTGGTTCGGCTACCTAATACCCCAGTAGCCTACGTCCAGTCCCCAAGGTCAACCACCAAGGGTTTTCACTCAATAACTAGCTTTTAAATCAGGTTCAGCTAGAAACCTTCACAAATAAGAGCACTCTTCACAGACCAGGGATATCACCTCCCCCAGTGACAGAGTTTCAAGAGAAAAACCTTCTCTTAAACAACTATGGGATTCACACCCAAAAAATAAATACAATATAAACGAGAGATCTAGCACTCAAGTGTAGATAAGAAATTACAACTTGAAGCACAATTACAATCTCACTTATATGGAGTATAAAGCTCTCTCTCAATATATGTATAGTCAAAGTGTAATATTAGTGAGAGTGATAGAAAGAAATTTTAGCAGAGTATTAGCGCAATAAGAAAATAGGGCAGTCGTATACTGTTGCTGAAACGCTGCCCAAGGCATTCTCTTTATAGGAAAAGAATTAGGCCCATGGGAATTAGGTTAAGCCCATTTTTACCATATGTGATTCGCGCTCCATAATCGATTATTTTAATTAAATAATCGATTATTCCCCTTTTAACCAAAATGCGCTGAGAGACAATAGCATCATAATCGATTATGATAATCGATTATGGTTTCTCTGTTTCAGAGACTAGTACAACGCGTAGGAGCATAATCGATTGAAGAATAGATTATGTGTAACATCGATTAAGGAATCGATTAATCGTAACATAAACATCGATTATGGAATCGATTAAGTGTATAATCGATTATAGTAATCGATTACGCCTTCACTGTTTCGAGCTACTCTTTTCAGATATATTGATAATTGATTATGATCATTTGTAAGCCAGCTGAATTTAAACTTAATTAACGGCTGAAATTGATTTTATCAATCAAAGAGCTTACGGCCTATTAAGTTTATTATTTTTACTCTTTCGATTATGTGTATGTGTGATTGATTTTAGATTGAGAGAGCTTTACCACCATGTAAACAGAATCTACAACACACAATACAAATATTAAAATCCCTTCACCCCTTTTGAAAGACTTGATCATCTGAGATAATTGTTTCCGCTTTTTGCAATCTTGTCCTTCTGGGTCGTTTCGTTTTTTCAACCATCAAAACTTTAAATAATCCTGTCAAGGCATATATTCATAAGGGCCGCACGAAATTAGCCAAGGGTGGGGGAGATAAATAGATATTTTCTCATCCATGGCAAACTTGTAATTAACCGAAGGACAATTTGGTAATTTCCTTAAAAGACCAGAGGCATAATTGTCATTTCCCCTATAAATATCTAGATATTTCTAGAAATGTAATGATGACATTGGTGAGTCACAGGGTCAAAAGGGTCATTTCATAAATTCTCAGGGGCAAAACGGTCTTTTCATCCTAGGGTAAATGGTTATTATGGAAAAGGTCAAGGGCATTTTGGTCTTTTCACGTCCAGATATTTTCTAAACGTCATCATTACAGTGGTGAGTCATGGCACACCTTCCTAGGTGATGTGACTTCAACCTTATCCGTAGCAGGTCACTGAAATCCCGTATTCAGCTCCGTTGTTCACCCGATTTTGGTTTTATGCCCGAATAACTTTCGACGACTTATTAATTTTGAAAATTTTCATAATAACCAATATTGTTGGAAATAAAATATAAAACCTAACTGTTTCGTTCAAGGGTCAAAATTAGGTTTTCTGGTCAGTAAAATCTTACTATCAGTGAAAACGTAGACCGGGCTTCGCCCGAACTTTTAACCCAAAATTTAACCATAGCTTCCTACGATAGCGTAGAGCGTGACTATGGTCTTAGTTTATTTTAATTCACTCTCTAGACCCTCCAATAAAATACAAACTCGTAAATACTGTTTAGTTCAAAAAATTGGGATGTTACATTTTCAGTTGTTATTTTATCTGCTGATAATTATCTGTTTTTGGTTGATTATCTGCTGTTGTGTGTTATAGTACTTTAATGCATGTGATAAACTGTATTATCTGCTATGACGTTGATATGTCAATATTATTGATGTTAATTGCTGATTGAGAAGCTTGATAGTGGTCGGTGCTCAATTAATTAAACAAGATAAAAGCCTTCAAAAGCTTCGTAAGGAATGACAAATATTTGATTTGGTAAACGTTGGAAAATTTTCAATGATGTGAGTTTAACAAAAAGAGTCATTTTAACTTAAGACATTTTTAAACGCTAAACAACGGTTAATTCAGAAAATATTTTTGGAAGGTATTTTAGAAACAACACCATTCTTTTTTTGAAAACGACAATTTACTCTCAAATGCTTTATTCGAAGAACTGAGGTTTTGGAAAATATTTTCAAAGGAAAATAAGTTTCATTGGTAATTCGATGGTTTATAAATGAATTTCAAATGGAAAGGATTTCCTGTAAACGAGTTTTTCCCAACGGTGTAAAATCTGACAACTTGGTTGAGTTGCGGAGATTTTGTTTTTGATTTGTGTTTCACATAACAAAAAATGATGAAAACATTCAAACGTGAACCTAGTAAACGAGACGTCGAGATACTAGTGTTCTTTGAGAATAGCACGTAGATCTAGGATCCGTGTTACGGTGTTGTGGACTGTGTGTCCTGTGGACTGTGTGTCCTCTTCACGTTGTGAGGAAACGTGATTAAAGGTGAATATTGTTTTCTATCACCACGGACCTTGGACTGGTGCATCGGTCTAGGGCTCCGCGATTGAGCACTCGGACTTTGTGTCTTGTGTTAACGATGAGAAATTTTAAAACGTTGTAAATCACGAATGGTCGGGAGCCTTTGAGCTACGACAAGGAAAGAAGGAACAAAAATAAAAGTGACAAGACATGAAATGTTTTTTTTCATGCATATATTGGCAGACATGCCTATTGGTGTTAATCTGGATATTTTGGTGGTCAGGATATTCAAGACAGTGTATATCATTGTGCCTTGACGGTGTATATATTCAAGACGGTGTATATCATTGGGCACGATTTTTGTATCTCGAGAGAAAACATTAGCTAATTTAGGGTAATTCACCTTCAATTGAATTTCATTTTTAATAAAAGGGTTGTCAATTAAGATTCATCTTGTATCATTGTGGTTACCTCCAATCCTGGAAGCTTTCTTGACATTTGAAAACCTTTTCTGAAAGCTTGCTATTCTTGTTCTTGATCTCTTGCATTTTAATATTTATTTTTATTTAATTGTTTGGTTACTACGCTCTTATCACTCAACAATTATATTCCCTTTGTTTAATTGAATTGAGCTAATTAATTAATTGGTATTCATAAACATAGTCCTTGTGGATTCGATCTTTTTATTACTTGACGACGAAACCGTACACTTGCGGCTTTCACGCATCAAGTTTTTGACGCCGTAGCCGGGGACTGTGTCTTTCTTGAATATCAATTTAATTTTTAATTTAATTATTTTAAACATTTTTTAATTATTATTTTTTTATCATATTTTTACGTTCTTATTTTCTCTTTGGCTCGCTGCAGGTAATTTCTCTTGTCATGCGAAGTACTAGCCGTTCTAGGACTCTTATTGAAGTAGATATTGAAATTGAAGTAACTTTTCATAGAAGAAGACAACAAAGGCAAAGAGCGAGAGAAATACTTGAACCAATACTTGTCATGACTGACCCAGTGGATAATAGGCCACTCAAGGAGTAAGCAACCCCTAATGCTCTGGGTTTGCGATCTGGAATCGCTAGGCCAGCCTTTGAAGCTGGACACTTCACCATAGCAACTACCTTGCTCTTTATGATAAGGCATAACCAGTTTGGAGGATTGCCGTCAGAGGACCATAATGATCATGTGGATATGTTTTTGGAGTTATGTGAGACAGTCAGGATTGAAGGTGCCTCTGCTGATGCTATCCGCCTCCACCTATTTCAATCATCAATGAGAGATAGAGCTAGGGCATGGTTGATGTCTGTGCCCGCTGAAACAATCACTACTTAGGACCAATTGGAGCAAGCTTTCTTGGACAAATTCTTTCTACCTTCCAAGACTGCTCATCTGAAGACCTAAATCACAAGCTTCATTCAGAAAAATGGAGAGTCGTTGTCAGAAGCTTGGGATAGGTAAGGTTTTGCTGGAAGCCTGCCCACATCATGGGTTAGAGAAGCGGTTGATTGTTCACACTTTCTATAATGGACTTGAATATTCTTCGAAGGTGTCTCTTGACTCCACAGCTGGCGGAGCCTTGATGAACAAAAGTCTAGCAGAAGCTTACGAAATCATTGAGAGTGTTGCTGCAAATCATCACCAATGGGCAAACGAAAGAGGTAATAACCCGAAAAAACTTTTGGGAGGTAAGTTTGAGGTAGATGGTGTTGATATGATAATGTTTAAATTTGATTCTCTGAATAAGCGTTTTGACTAACTTGAAAAGGCTAATGTTAATGTGGTAGGTGCTACTAACGTCTTTTGTGATATTTGTGGAGCACAGGGACACATGAGTGCCGAATGCCAAGCTGGAATGGGCTCCTCACAAGATGCATCGGTGGAGCAAGTGGAATCATGCCATAATTTTTATGACTTCAACCAAAAGGGGAGGAATGATTCATATAATCAAACCTACATCCCCGAAAGAAAGAACAACCCTTACCTCCCCTACCGAAACGACAACACGTTGAACCACCAATTCCAAGAAGGCCAAGGTAATATGAAACCCATACCAGGGTACCCTCAGGTACAAAAATCTAAACTTGAGTCTCTTCTTGAGAATTTTGTTGAGAGTTAGTCTAAGCAAAATGAGGAGTTTAGGCAACATGGTAAGGTTGTGACTGAGGCCATTAGAGCGTTATCATCTAAGGTTGACAATTTGGCCATTCACAATAAGATGTTGGAAACTCAGATTGCCCAACAAGCGGGCACTTCATAGAGGCAACAGGGTAAATTTCCTGGTCAACCCGAAATAAATCCGGGTAATGAACATTGTAAAGCTGTGACTTTGAGGAGTGGTAGGCAACTAGAGGCTTCTCAGGCAAATGGGGAAAATGATAATGAAGTAGTAAATGAGGAAGTGGAACCTACTAAGACACAACCCTTGGAAGAGGTAGAAACAAATGAAAAAGTGTCTTAGTATGTGCCCCCAAAGCCATACCAACCCCCAGTTCCTTTCCCTCAAAGATTGGCTAAGGCTAAGCTAGATAAGCAATTTGGCAAGTTTCTGGAGGTCCTTAAGAAATTGTACATTAATGTGCTCTTCACTGAGGCGTTGCAACAAATGCCTACATATGCTAAGTTTCTTAAGGATATTTTGTCTAATAAGAGAAAGCTAGAGGAGTATGAGACTGCAGTTTCTTAAGGATTGATTTTTTACACCAGGTGGTCAAGGAAGAATCCACCAAAATTCATTTTATAGATCCTTTGGAGAGATGCTTGGTAGGTGGCGGCTCATTAGATTGTGGAGTTGAAGTAGCCGAGTATGCCCATAGATAATCCGAAACTTCCACCTCATAAAGCCAAAGTGGAAAAACTTGAGCCAAAGCCTAAATTTGATGATTGGGGGGGGGGGGGGTGGAAAAAGCCCCTAAGGTAGCACTCAAAACACTTCCTTCCACTCTCAAGTATGAGTTTCTTGGTCCTAACTCTTCTTATCCTGTCATTGTTAGTGCTAGCTTGAATGAGCTAGAGACTGAGAAACTGCTTGGAGCTCTTACAATGCATAGGAAGGTTATAGGATACACTCTTGATGATATTAAAGGAATAAGTCCTTCCTTTTGCATGCATAGAATTCTAATGGAACCTGACCATAAAACCTCTATTGAGCACCAACGCAGGTTGAATCCTAATATGAAAGAAGTTGTTAAAAAAGAGGTTCTCAAGTTGCTTGATGCTTGGGTAATTTACCCCATTTATGATAGTGAATGGATTAGTCCTATGCACGTGGTTCCTAAGAAACGGGGGATGACTGTGATTAAAAATGAGAAAAATGAATTAATTCCCACTAGGACTGTCATAGGGTGCAGGATGTGCATTGATTATAGGAAGTTGAATAATGCTACTAGGAAATATCACTCCCCCTTACCCTTCATTGATCAAATGCTTGAGAGGCTAGCTAGGCGTGAGTACTTCTGTTACTTAGATGGCTATTCAGGATTCCACCAAATCCCCATCCATCCTAGTGACCAGGAGAAGACCACACTTACTTGTCCTTATGACACTTTTGCCTATAGGAGAATGCCTTTTGGTCTATGTAATGCCGCCACCACAGTTCAAAGATACATGACTGCAATATTCTCTGAATTTATTGAGAACATCATGGAAGTTTTTATGGATGATTTTTCTGTATATGCTACTAACTTCAATGATTATTTATCCAATTTGTCTAAGATTTTGCAGAGATGTGAAGAGGTAAACCTTGTCTTGAATTGGGAGAAGTGCCATTTTATGGTACGAGAGGGCATAGTCCTTGAAAATTTGGTTTCAGGTAAAGGAATTGAGGTGGATGAGGAAAAAATTGAAGTAATTGAAAAATTGCCTCCACTGGTTAATGTGAAAGGAGTGTGGAGTTTCTTGGGACATGCCAGTTTTTACCGGAGATTTATTAGAGACTTTTCTAAAATTGCTAAACCTTTGTCTAATCTCTTGGTAAAGGATGTTCCATTTCATTTTGATAACAACTGTTTAGATGCCTTTAGTAGGTTAAAGGAAGCTTTGATTACCACACCCATTTTGCAAACACAGGATTGGAATCTGCCATTTGAGGTCATGTGTGATGCAAGTGACTATGCTGTAGGAGCAGTGTTGGGGCAAAGAAAAGACAATAAGGTGCATGCTATTTACTATGCTAGCAAGATAGTTGATGGAGCCCAAGGAAATTATGCCACTACGGAGAAAGAATTGCTAGCGGTAGTCTTTGGCTTTGAGAAATTCAGGTCATATCTTGTGGGTTCAAAAGTTACTGTGTACACCGACCACTCGGCACTTAAACATCTCATGAGAAAGAAGGAAGCAAAGCCCAGACTTATCTGTTGGATCCTTCTTCTCCAAGAGTTTGATTTGGAGATTTTGGATAGAAAACGGACAGAGAATCAAGTGGCAGACCATTTATCCAGGCTTGAACCACCAGTGAGTGGCAAGAGTGGATTACCTATTGATGATTCCTTCCCTGATAAGCAATTGTTTGCAATTTATGATGCACCTTGGTATGCTGACTATGCCAACTACTTGGTTAGCAAAGTTTTACCTCCTGATCTTGATTAGCAACAAAAGAAGAAGTTTTTCTCAGATCTAAAGTATTTTGTGTGGGATGACCCATACATATATCGGAGATGTGCTGATGGTATCCATATGAGATGTGTTTTAGAAGAAGAAGTTCAGAGTATATTGAGTAGCTGTCATTCTGCATCTTAAGGAGGACATGCTAGTGCCTCTAAGACAGCATCCAAAGTTCTTTAGTCCGGTTTCTTCTGGCCTCATATTTTCAGAGATGCTCGAAATTTTGTGCTAGCATGTGACCCATGTCAAAGAACCGAAAGTATCTCCAAGCGGCATGAGATGCCTATGAATACTATTCTTGAGGTTGAAATTTTTGATGTCTGGGGAGTTGACTACATGGGCCCTTTTCCATCCTCTTGCAACAACAAATTCATTCTTGTAGCTGTTGATTACGTATCTAAGTGGGTGGAAGCCATTCCATCTCCAACAAGTGATGCAAAGACCGTAATCAAGTTATTTAAGAAGATCATTTTTCTAAGGTTCGGAATTCCTAGGGCTGTGATTAGTGATGGAGGTTCACACTTTATTGAGAGACAGTTTGAGAACCTCCTTAAGAAATATGGAGTCACTCACAAGGTTGCTACACCATATCACCCTCAAACCAGTGGCCAAGTGGAGGTATCTAACAAAGAGATAAAGAGTATTCTGGAGAAAACTGTGTCTATATCAAGGAAGGATTGGTCTTTGAAGCTTGACGATGCTCTTTGGGCTTACCGCATTGTTTATAACACTCCTATTGGTATGACACCGTTTAGATTGATTTATGGGAAGCCCTACCATCTACCGGTTGAGCTTGAGCATAGAACCTTTTGGGCTATCAAGCTTCTTAATTTTAATTTAAAAGTGGCAGGGGAAAAGAGAAAGCTTCAACTACAAGAGCTTGATGAGCTGAGATTGGATGCTTATGAGACCGCCAAGTCATACAAAGAGAGAACCAAGAGGTGGCATGACAAGCATATTCTTCGGAGAGAGTTTCATGAAGGAGAATTGGTGCTTCTTTTCAATTCTAGATTGAAACTCTTTCCTGGAAAGCTTAAGTCATGATGGTCTGGGCCATTTCTAGTGAAGAAAATGTTTCCCTATGGTGCAGTAGAGGTTTGGAATGAAGAGCGATAGACTTTCAAGGTTAATGGTCATAGATTGAAAGATTATCTAGCAGATGAGCAACTTGAGAAGAGAAAGAACGTTGCTCTCCGTGACCCAAATGAATTTTGATGAAATTCATGAGTCGAGCTAATGACTTTAAACAAGCGCTTCTTGGGAGGCAACCCAAGCTTACTTCAATTTTCCTTTTATATTTTTCTTTTTATTGTGTTGTTTTCTTTTGATTTTGTGTGTCGAATTGATGGCTTGATCTTTGTCTCAAGGTTCTTGTGTAGGTTTGGCTCTTTCTGAACCTCAACTTTGGAAGAGAAGGAAGTCATACAAGTCCACAACTTGCTCATGGAAAATTCCATGGCCATGGATTAGAAGCTAGAATAGAGTGCAAAAAGTCACCAGAGTCCATGGCCAGGTTGTGGAATTATCCATGGCCGTGGAAAGCAGAGGAGGGTCGAAGCATAGGAAGTCAGCAACATCCACGGCCTGGGCGTGAATGAAAACATGGTCGTGGATCTTGATATAAAAAAAAAGGGATCAGTAGCATACACGACCAGGCCGTGTAATGTCCCACGGCCGTGTAACGGAACAGAGCAGATCAGAGCGCGAGACAGCGCAGTCCCCGGCCTGGTCGTGGTTATACCCACGGCCGTGGATCGACCAGTGCCCACATTTTATATGAATATGCAGAACCCCTCTCTTCCATTCAAGTAAGCCACACTTCTCCCCCTTCATGCCTCATTTTCTTTCTCTCAACCTTACCTCCATACCCAAACCTCCAAACCTACCTTAACCATCAAATCCCTCACCAAAACACCTTCACCCACATTTTTAAACCTTTTCCTCCATCTCCATTCTCCCCCTTCTTCCTTCTTTTTCTCCAAAATAACTCACCAAAACCTCCATAGCAAAAACCTTCACAACTCCATTCCTCCACCATAAAATACCCTTCTCCTACTGTTTTCTACCATTCCTAACCTCTATACACAATACCCACTCAGCATTTCATTCAATTTTGGGAAAAATAAATAAATTTCCAAATTTGAAAACCCAGCCCCAAATTTCGAAATTCCTTGAATTAAGGAGAGGGGTCTACTTTGATTGCTGTCATTCTAGTTTGGAAGACTGCTGTGGGTCCTAAAAGGAAGAAGTTGGATGTTGCATCGAGCTCTCGTGCTAAGGGAATCTCTTCAAGAGGTAATCCTAATCCTAACCCTCATGGCTTCGAGTTCAAAAATAATGACAAAAGAAATAGGTATAGTGTGCTAGTAAAAAGGAAAATTGTTTGCACAAGATATGTAACACCCTGCTTTTCACCCTTATGTTTATATGTGTTAATCCTTGCTTATAGATGTTTGCATATGTTGTTTATGCTTGTTTTTGGTGCATAAGTTCATAGTTGAAGTAGTTCAGCCTTTAGGATAATCGATCCATTCGAGTCCAAGTAACCTGTTTCACGGTTTTGACCATATTTGGAGTTCTAGACATTCGATTAGGTGATCTTGGATGCGTTGGAAAGCTTAGAGAATTATCTACAAGTCTTAGTTAAGGCCAAAAACACGTTTTTTAAGGGGAAATCGATTTCCAGCTGAAGAAATTGATTCCAGCAAGTGGAAATCGATGTCTGAAAGCCAAAATCAATTTATTTTATAAGAAAATCGATTTGATCAATGGAAAATCGATTTCCATGGTTGTGGAATCGATTCCCATGCTTGTCAGAGCTTGTGTATGCGTTTCAAACATGTTTGTGTTATCAAGCTATGATGTGTACGACCCATTCATCCTAAAATGTCCCTAACAGTTATATATACATAGTGTATGACCTAAACCTAGAATTTACACTCTATTATACTCACAAGTTGCCTCTTCTTATCCCTAAGAGCTCTCACTAATCTCTTGCTCTAGAAAACCCAAAAGATGAATCTTGTTTTAGTATTCTTCGTTAAGAACACGCCTTTGCTTGGCAAGTCTATCCCTGCTGCTATAGTTAATCTTCCTAAGTTAGAAACCAAGGAGAGTTATCTAATACTAGAGTTGGTTTCCCTTTCAATCCTTAACTTAAAGATCGACTCTGCTTTACAGTGCTGCAATCTTGATCAAGTGTTGAACTCGTAAGGAGGAACCGTAGCGGAACATGGCTCTTTTCTCTTTCCCTTAAGCTGTGAATCTTCATACCAGGCATGGGGGTAGAAATTGGTCATGAATATGTGGGTTTTGGGATAGGTTAAGATGAAGGGGTTAACCCATGACCCCAATGTATGCCTGTGTATGCGTATGAATGTTGTTATGATGTTTTCTGGCTATGAGTATTGATTGATGAATAATTTGATGCTATAACATGTTTATAATTATGAGTTCATGATTTACATGATTGTTGATGAGTTGATGATGATGAGCATGTTGTTTATGCCATGATATGGTGTTTGGTTAACCTTATGCTATATGAACATAGTTATAAGGTGAAAATAAATAGGCGATGTGAGATTGATGACCAAGGATTAGTTTGAGAACACTTGGGTTATGATTTATGAGTGTTAGGCTAATCAAATTGGTGATAAATAGCTTAGGCTTTGTAACGCCCCGATTTTCACGTTTTCTAATTCTTCAGTATTTTAATGTCTTTATTTTATTCGAGGTCTTAGGAATAGAAATAAAATATTCCGAGACCATAGTCATGCCCGACGATATCGTAGGAAGCTATGATTAAGTTTTGAGTCGAAAACTGAAACGGAGTCTGGTCTGCGTTTTTACACTGATAGTATGATTTTACTGCTCAGAAGACCTCAGATGGACCCGTGAACGAGATAGTAAGTCTTAGAATTTGATGCTCTACGTTTTGGTTAAATTTCGTAAAAATATCAGAAAAATCACTTCCTGACCTTCGTTCGGGCGGAATCCTCAATCGGGTGACGAACGGAGCCACATATGGATTTACTGGGACTCTCCAACAGATAATCTTGATATCATATCATCCCAGGACACTTGGGAGAGTATGCCAGAGTCGTCATGACGTTCAGAAATATCTGGACGCAAAATGACCAAAATGCCCCTAACCTTAGTCTTTTACACTTTTACCATTTTACCCTTTTGGCAAATGACCTTTTTACCCTTAAGTGAGCTCTTAAGAGGCTGAACTCAGCCCCTCACTCTCTCATTTTCGCACAGCCCCTCCAAACATAGAACTCCATAGTTGTTCTTGAGAGAAAACACCATTGTTGGTCTTGAAGCTCCTTGAGTTCTTGTTGGAATCACTTGATTCCTTGAGCAATCTTTCTTCATTTCAAGGTAAGATCACTTCTATGACCTCTTAGCTTCTTGAATCTTTCTTTATTTCAAGATCAATCTTCATTTTCATGAAAAGAATTTCTTAGATCCAAAACTTTGAAAATCCATAGGAAATTGTAGAAAAATCCTTTTGAGGTAAGACCAAGTTCTTTGAACTCACATCATCAATCTCTACCTAAACCCAAGAGCTTATGATTCAACTCCCATCATAGCCCAAAATCCCTTTTTGGCTGAACCCCACTTGATGATGATGAATAGTGTTTTCATCAATTTTGATTTCTAACAATTGATTTCATCCTTAGCTTTCCTAGTGCCTTGAATCCATGAAATGGGAAACCAAGATCAATTCCTAACCTTTTTAACCTAGGGTGGCCGAAATTCTCTTTGTTATAATTGTTGAGATTGGCTTTGTTTGTTGTTTAATGTTTGATTGTTATGTTGTTGTAGTTGTTGACGATTGCCAGGAGGTTCACAGACCGATTAACCGATTTTGATCCGGGAATCTGCTCATTAACAGGTATGGGGGTGAACCTCATTCACACCAAGATGGTGTTAGTGAAGATGGTTGTTTAAGTTATGTGTGGGTGAAACCCTTTAGTTTGGGTTCACTTTTAATGGTTAAGTTGTCTTAAGTTCTCTTGGAGAACAATGTGTGATATTTGTAGTTATGCTTGTATGCCTTATCATGTGTTTTATGATGATGTTGTCTAGGTGAGAAAATGATTTCTTGCATCATGAAAAACCTACTTAATTTCTAGATCAAGTATGGACTTTTGTGCTTGTGTGCTTGAGTATGGACTTTTGTGCTTATGTGCTTAATTATGATGCAATGTTGTGTGTTATTGTAGATCATAATTGTGTAAGTTTTGTGAGCCATACTTTGATTAGTTGGTGAAGTAAATCTTCACATTGGTTCCTAGTTGGCTTTTAGCCATGACCTTGAGAAAAGGAAGAACATGTGTAGTTCTTGAACAAATCAAGTTTTGATGTAAAGAAAGTGTTTTTAATAACCTATGTTTTTCAAAGAAAAACCTAAGTGACTTTGATCCAAAGATCAAATGGAATTAAATCTCAAAGTGTTTTCACCAAAGTGAAACATGTTTTATACCTTATCCTTAGTCCATCTAGTTAATCAAGTGACCCAAAATGAGAAAAGAAGTGGTTTCATGAAGAGAATCAAAATGGTTCCATAAGGTTAATGTTTTGTTTCAAGGCAATTTTCGCTAAGCGAATACAATTTCGCTGGGAGAAAACAGAGTAAATACAAGTTAGGCATCATTGCCTCACTTTCGCTAAGAAAATTATTATTCGCTAAGCGAACCAAGCGAATTTCGCTACGCGAATTATGTCTCGCCGAGCGATCCAGAGGAGTCTCAAAAGAAGTATAACCGCCTCCATTTCGCTAAGCGAAATAATACTCGCTAAGCGAATAAAGTGGACTTTCGCTAAGCAAAATATGTTTCGCCGAGCGATACAGAGGAGTTTCAAGAGAGGTATTACTGCCTCAATTTCGCTAAGCGAATTGAACTCCGCTAAGCGAATTTCATGTTTCAGAAAATGCTAAAAAAATAGAGTAAGTGGTTTAAAAGTTGTTCAAATCAAATGAGTTTTCAATTGAGAAGTTGTTTTGGTTTATAAAGGAGTTTTAACTCAACTTTAAAGTTTTACGCATTAAAAACCTAAGTTAAGTAATTGACTTAGAGTTAAAGACAAGGGATAATTAAGTATAATATGTGGTGAAACAAGACCACATACTATGCCATTGATGACTTAGTACATCAATGACTTCATAAGACATAAACACAAACATGAAACGTTTTGGATTTTGAAACAGTAGTTCGATGACGGACCGGTGATTCGGATCCCGATCAGTCGTTCAATTGTTTCATTCTTGTGATGACTCGATCCCGGAGAGATCACGAGATTTATCCGGTGGATAAAGGTTTTGTTTTTGAAAAGACGCGTATAGTTCCTAAGGAAGAGAACCTTAGTAGACTTCGAGGTTTATCCGGGGGATAGACATTGCTTGATCGCATCTGCTTTGTGTAAGCATTGGCATTTCATTTGCATAGTTGTAAGGTCTTGAGCCTAGGAGTTGAGCTTACACCTTGATGCGGGTGCGAATCTTACGGTGACGATCTTCAATGGTCATTTTGGAGGTATCAGGGTTGGAAGGGCTTACATGTGACCAGTTGGTAGCTCTTCTGTGTAGTGGCGAATCCATGCAATACACTGATATCCTCTACTAGATGCCGTACTTTTCATGTTTGGTCGAGAGTGTTTCCGTAAAGCCATATACGTGCACGTTACGAATGTTGTAGCATCTTGCTTATGGCTGGCAGAAACCGGAACATGTCCTCCCATTCACTCTCTCCGAATGTTTTGTTAGCTCCATGGAGTAGGGGTCAGAGTAGTACCCAGTGACGTTGACATTGAGTCATACACATCGCATTGCATTGCATGGCTATTGATGTTTACATTTACTATTATACATTGTTGTATTGTTTAAGAATGCCTTATATTATGCTGTTAAATGTTTAGCATGACATTATGTTGTTGACTGCTTAACATGATTTATATTGAGAACCTTTTTAAGCACGTTGGGTACGCTGTTACCCGGTGAGTCGTCTCGTT
The DNA here is from genome assembly GCA_039655645.1 of Ammopiptanthus mongolicus. NCBI lineage: Eukaryota > Viridiplantae > Streptophyta > Magnoliopsida > Fabales > Fabaceae > Ammopiptanthus > Ammopiptanthus mongolicus. Next base: position 30,029,473 of record CM077350.1, read on the forward strand.
TTTATTACTGCTGTTTTGTTGTGTTGATGAACGGGAATCTCACCCATATCTGTATGTTTTCTGCTGGTACTTGCTGTTGCTGCTTGAACAGATGGACGTGACGATGGTTCAGTCCAGTAGTCTCCTTGAGCCCGGAGGCGGACTCTTTTTGCTGTTTTAGCTTTGTTGTCGGCCAGACTATGTCAATTTTTGTAGTGCCTTTTGGGAGCTACGACTCCTAGTACTTATTGTATTTCTTTTGGCAGTTATACATTAGACTTATGTCTGTATACAGTAATGTTGTTATTTCAGTTTCTGTTCTGTGTTTATTATACAGCATGTTCTAGAAATGCATGGCGAACCTAAGTTCGTTTATTAGTATTATTTACCTTTACTAATCCCATTACATCTTGTGAAAAGAAAAAAAAAAAAGAAAACCGTATTTTCCGCATTAAATAATATTTTCGGCCTTATAAACGTCCGGGAATGTGACACTCGGGAAAGGTTCTTGCATTGTTTGGTATCAGAGCTGGCCAAGTCTTTTAGCGGTTTGTAGGTTATGGTCTGTCTTGTTTGTGTTGTGTTCTCTGTGTGTTTCTCTGTTGTTTGCTTTAGTTTTATTGCGGTTTCTTAATTTTGACGGTTCTGGTTTTGAAGGTAGCAATGGCTGCTCAAAACCTGACTGCTGCTGTGAACGCCATACGGGAAATGGCTGCTGCTATGGTTCAATGTGACGAACGAGCTGCCGGAGGTAGAGGACTGGACGAATTTCTTCGTCGGAATCCACCTCAATTCAAGGGCGAAATCAATTCTGAGTTAGCTGAATGCTGGATCCAGACGCTGGAGAAAATCTTTGGAGCGATGAGATGTACTGAGAATGACAAGGTTGTCTATGCAACCCATATGCTGGTGGAGGATGCTGAATGCTAGTGGGAAGGAGCCCGTCAGATGCTGGTGCATGATCAACAAGCTGTGGACTGGAATGCTTTTAAGGGAAAGTTCTTGGAGAAGTATTTTCCTGCGAGTACAAGATACGAAAAAGAGATGGAGTTCCTCCAGCTGAGACAAGGGGGAATGACCGTAGCTGAATACGGGACCAAATTTGAAAGTCTGGCAAAGTTTTCAAATTATTTTCTGGACAACCCAAGAGAGGAGTGGAAGTGTAGAAAATTCGAAGGAGGTCTGAGGATCGACTTGAAGAGAGCTGTAGTTCCATTGGAAATTTCTGTTTTTCCAAGGCTAATGGAAAAGTGTCGTCTGATCGAGAGTTTGGAGCCCAAGGACAAGCGGGTACAGAGTTCTGGACCGAGCAAGTTCCAGAGAGGAAGCGGTGGTCGAGACAATAAATCTCTATGGAAGCCCTATGCAAAGCAACAAGATCGACAACAACGTTCTGTTGGAGGAAGCAGTGGGAGTTTCAGTCAGTCTGGAAACGCCCCAACCAAGTGCATGAAGTGTTGGAAGAGTAACCACATCACCAAAGACTGTTCGATCAAAGGGATTATCTGCTTCAAGTGTGAGAAGCCAGGACATATCTCACGGGAATGCATGCAGCCGAAATTGGAACATTCTGTCAACAATGTCCAAGCTGCAAGGCCTAAGGCGAAAGGCAGAGTCTACACTATGGGAGGCGCTGAAGCTTCTCAAAATGAAGACTTGATCCAAGGTCAGTGTGTCATGGGAGGTAAAACCTTAACTGTATTGTTTGATTCAGGCGCAACGCATTCCTTTATTGCTTATGACTGTGTGAATCTGTTGGGATTACCTGTATCTTCTTTACCTTTTGATTTGGTAATTTCTACGCCTACTGCAAAGCCTGTTGTAACTGCAAAAGTTTGATTGAATTGTTCTATCTCTGTTAAAGATAGAATATTTTTGATTGATTTGATCTGTTTGCCTCTTTCGCAAATAGATGTAATCTTAGGAATGGATTGGTTATCTTCTAATCATATCCTATTAGACTGTGCAAATAAAACCTTAGTTTTCCCTAGTTGTGAGAATTTTGGATTTTTGACTGCCAACCAAGTAAGCGCTTCTTTGAGAGAAGGAGCTCAAGGATACATGTTACTATCTTCTTTGGAGGTCAAGAGCGAGCTAGTCTTAGAGCGCGTACCTGTCGTGCATGAGTTTCCAGAAGTCTTTCCTGAAGACGTACCAGGTTTGCCGCCAGTTCGGGAGATCGAGTTTGCGATCGATCTTGTGCCAGGAACAGGACCAGTGTCTATGGCACTGTATCGTATGGCACCTGCTGAGTTGGAAACTTTGAAGGAACAGTTGGTAGACTTATTGGGGAAACAGTTCGTTAGACCCAGTGTGTCGCCATGGGGAGCACCTGTGCTGTTGGTGAAAAAGAAAGATGGAACATCTCGCTTATGCGTGGATTATCGCCAGTTGAATAAAGTGACTATTAAGAACAAGTATCCACTTCCGAGGATAGATGACTTGATGGATCAATTGAGGGGAGCGGCAGTTTTCTCCAAGATTGATTTGCGATCGGGTTATCACTAGATTCGTGTGAAGGCAGAAGATGTACCGAAGACAGCGTTTCGAACACGCTATGGGCACTACGAGTATCTTGTAATGCCGGTTGGTGTGACGAATGCTCCAGCTATATTCATGGATTATATGAATAGGATCTTTCGTCCATACCTGGATAATTTTGTCGTTGTCTTCATAGATGACATACTCATCTATTCGCGAGACCAGGAAGAACACGCTGAACATCTTAGTGTAGTTCTTCAAGTTCTAAAGGAGAAACAGCTGTATGCCAAGTTGTCCAAGTGTGAGTTTTGGCTCGACGAAGTGCAGTTTTTGGGCCATGTAATTCAAAGGAAGGAATTGCTGTAGATCCGTCGAAAGTCGAAGCAGTTCTTTAGTGGGAAAGACCAATCACAGTGACTGAGATATGCAGCTGGGTATTATCGGAGGTTCATTGAGGGATTCTCTAAGATTGTAGGACCTCTTACCCAATTGACGAGGAAGGATAATGCGTTTGAATGGATTGAAGCCTGTGAGCAGAGTTTTCAAGAGCTGAAAAAGAGGCTGACTACATCGCCAGTGTTGATATTGCCAGATCCAAGCGAACCTTTGAAGTGTACTGTGACGCTTCATACCAAGGATTAGGTTGTGTTCGGATGCAGAATCGAAAGGTGGTAGCATATGCCTCGAGACAGTTGAAAGTGCACGAGAAGAATTACCCAACTCATGATCTGGAGTTAGCAGCGGTAGTCTTTGCGTTGAAGATTTGGAGGCCCTACATGTATGGTTCGATCAATGTTTTCAGTGATCATAAGAGCTTGAAGTATCTGTTCTATCAGAAAGAGCTCAAAATGAGACAAAGACGGTGGCTGGAATTTTTGAAGGACTATGATTTCCAGTTGCAGTATCATCCGGGAAAAGCTAATGTGGTAGCGGATGCGCTGAGTAGAAAAGTGTTACATGTGTCTGCCATGATGGTTAAGGAGCACGAGCTGTTGGAACAGTTCAGGGATATGCATCTGTCCGTGGTTAGTATGCCAGGAAGACTATGTGTGGGTATGGTTATAGTATCTTGTGATCTGATGGATCAGATTCGGGAGAAACAAGTATACAACCAGTATCTGGAGAAAGAGCGGAGGAATCTAAAGAAAGGGATGACGTTCAAGGAAGGAGTAGATGGGATCCTAAGACGAGGAGAACTACCAAACAACCCAAAGATGTTAATTCTGGACGAAGCTCACTACCAGGGTCAACCAAGATGTACCGTGCAAGCATAGGTAGGAAAGGGGCCTGGACGGTGGAAGAGCCAAGGAAATTCTCGCAATGCTGCGAGAATTTCTCTTGATATCGCTATATGATTGCCCTTCTCCGACCCTTCCTGGGGTTCTTCTTCAACTGTCTCAGAAACCGAACATTGCTCTGTCGAGGATGAGGCCATCACTCTTTGAAAAGACATAATGTATTCCTATTTATTCTCCATCCTAAGTCCGAAAGTGGCGAGGAGATTGATTGAAAAGGCAGCCGCCCCTCCCCCACACGGCTCACCAACTTGATCTTCCGCGGGAACCGTATGTCCGAACAGGCCTGGAAAAACGAATAGAGAATGAAATGCAGAAATACTTCTTTTTTTTGGTTTAAGGGTTCGGGTGCTTATCCCCTCCCTCTCTTTTGAAGGACAATGGCATTCCGGGAATCTCTTTTTTCGGATCTTTATCAGGGCGCCTTCTTCCGTGAGATCCAAGTCGAATAAGAGGTACCCCCACACCCCTCTTTCTGCAGGCAACCTATCAAATCAGATCACGTATTCTAAGATGTCGTTGCCATGTATTCGGTCTTCCATTCTCAAAAAGCGAAGGCCGAGCTGAGCTGTAGGTCACGTGACCTGCACCGAGCTTGGCCTTTTCCTTGATCAAAGGAAACAAAGTGCAGTTTTTGGGCCACCCTAATTGATCATATCAGGCCACGTGATAAGCTAATCAAATTTGAGAAGGAAGGCGTCTCGCGGAAATGAATGACCCGATGGAATTGCAAGCCGAGTTCTCTCCTTGTTGATTGGTGGACTATATGATGGTGGGACAGGCTTTCCCCTATCCATCCTAGAATCAGAAAGTAGCTTGTCTGCCGGACTGGCTGCTTCATTGAATTCTTCATTCGAAACTAATGAATGTCGGGTCGGGGCTTTCTGCCTTGTTATCAAAAAGGGAGTTGGGTAAAGCAAACTCGAGTTCGGATTGCTCCACCTAAGTAGAACGAAAAGAAGGAATTGGAAATACCTGAAGCGATTGTTTTGGTGGCAAGGTATGAAAAGAGATGTAGCTGATTATGTGGCATCTTGCTTAGTATGTCAAAAAGCAAAGGTTGAACATCAGAGGCTAGCTGGAATGTTACTTCCGTTGGATATCCCAGAGTGGAAATGGGACAGCATAGCAATGGATTTCGTAACGTGTTTGCCAAGGACACCTAAAGGACACGATTCCATTTGGGTTATAATTGATAGGCTTACGAAATCAGCTCATTTTATACCGATTAATCTTAAGTATTCTATGGAAAAGCTTACTCAGATTTATATCAGTGAGATTGTGAGACTGCATGGAGTACCTTCAAGTATCATATCGGATAGAGACCCGCGTTTTACTTCGCGATTTTGGCAAAGTTTACATGAAGCTTTAGGGACAAAGTTACGATTAAGTTCGGCTTACCATCCTCAAACTGATGGACAATCAGAAAGGACGATTCAGTCTTTAGAGGATCTGTTGAGGGCGTGTGTGTTGGAACATGCCGGTAGTTGGGAGAATTTCCTACCGTTGATAGAGTTCACCTACAACAACAGTTATCATTCGAGTATAGGGATGGCACCCTACGAAACTTTATACGGACGATGTTGCAGAACACCTTTGTGTTGGTACCAAGATGGAGAAAGTGCTTCATTAGGACCTAAACTAGTGCAACAAACAACCGAGAAGGTGAAACTGATTCAAGAAAAGATGAGGATAACTCAGAGCAGACAGAAGAGTTATGCGGATAAAAGACGTAGGCCACTTGAGTTCGAGGAAGGGGATCATGTGTTTTTGAGAGTCACTCCGATGACTGGGATGGGCAGGGTCCTGAAGTCCAGAAAACTCACTCCAAAATTCATTGGACCTTATCAAATTCTTCGTCGGATAGGTCCAGTAGCTTACCAAATAGCTTTACCGCCTTTTCTATCCAACCTTCATAATGTTTTTCATGTTTCACAATTGCAAAAGTATATTCCTGATCCCAGTCACGTCATAGAGTCTGATTCAGTACAGCTAAAGGATAACCTAACCTATGAGACATTGCCGGTTAAGATCGAGGACAGAAGGATAAAGAAACTGCGAGGGAAGGAGATAGCTTTGGTCAAAGTTATCTAGAACGAGACCACAGGTGATGCTACCTGGGAAAGAGAGGAAGACATGCAACAACAGTATCCGAGTTGGTTTTAAGAGCTATGTATAATTTCGAGGACGAAATTCTTTTAAGAGGGGTAGGAATGTAACGCCCCGATTTTCACGTTTTCTAATTCTTCAGTATTTTAATTTCTATATTTTATTCGAGGTCTTAGGAATAGAAATAAAATATTTCGAGACCATAGTCATGCCCGACGATATCGTAGGAAGCTATGATTAAGTTTTGAGTCGAAAAATCAAACGGAGTCCGGTCTGCGTTTTTACACTGACAGTATGATTTTACTGCTCAGAAGACCTCAGATGGACCCGTGAACGAGACAGTAAGTCTTAGAATTTGATGCTCTACGTTTTGGTTAAATTTCGTAAAAATTTCAGAAAAATCACTTCCTGACCTTCGTTCGGGCGGAATCCTCAATCGGGTGATGAACGGAGCCACATATGGATTTACCGGGACTCGCCAACAGATAATCTTGATATCACATCATCCCAGGACACTTGGGAGAGTATGCCAGATTCGTCATGACGTTCGGAAATATTTGGACACAAAATGACCAAAATGCCCCTAACCTTAGTCTTTTACACTTTTACCATTTTACCATTTTGGCAAATGACCTTTTTACCCTTAAGTGAGCTCTTAAGAGGCTGAACTCAGCCCCTCACTCTCTCATTTTCGCACAGCCCCTCCAAACATAGAACTCCATAGTTGTTCTTGAGAGAAAACACCATTGTTGGTCTTGAAGCTCCTTGAGTTCTTGTTGGAATCACTTGATTCCTTGAGCAATCTTTCTTCATTTCAAGGTAAGATCACTTCTATGACCTCTTAGCTTCTTGAATCTTTCTTTATTTCAAGATCAATCTTCATTTTCATGAAAAGAATTTCTTAGATCCAAAACTTTGAAAATCCATAGGAAATTGTAGAAAAATCCTTTTGAGGTAAGACCAAGTTCTTTGAGCTCACATCTTCAATCTCTACCTAAACCCAAGAGCTTATGATTCAACTCCCATCATATCCCAAAATCCCTTTTTGGCTGAACCCTACTTGATGATGATGAATAGTGTTTTCAACAATTTTTGATTTCTAACACTTGATTTCATCCTTAGTTTTCCTAGTGCCTTGAATCCATGAAATGGGAAACCAAGATCAATTCCTAACCTTTTTAACCTTGGGTGGCCAAAATCCTCTTTGTTATAATTGTTGAGATTGGCTTTGTTTGTTGTTTAATGTTTGATTGTTGTGTTGTTGTAGTTGTTGACGATTGCCAGGAGGTTCACAGACCGATCAACCGACTTTGATCCGGGAATCTGCTCATCAACTGGTATGGGGGGTGAACCTCATTCACACCAAGATGGTGGTAGTGAAGATGGTTGTTTAAATTATGTGTAGGTGAAACCCTTTAGTTTGGTTTCACTTTTAATGGTTAAGTTGTGTTAAGTTCTCTTGGAGAACAATGTGTGATATTTGTAGTTATGCTTGTTTGCCTTATCATGTGTTTTATGATGATGTTGTCTAGGTGAGAAAATGATTTCTTGCATGATGAAAAACCTACTTGATTTCTTGATCAAGTATGGACTTTTGTGCTTGTGTGCTTGAGTATGGACTTTTGTGCTTATGTGCTTAATTATGATGCAATGTTGTGTGTTATTGTAGATCATAATTGTGTAAGTTTTGTGAGCCATACTTTGATTAGTTGGTGAAGTAAATCTTCACATTGGTTCCTAGTTGGGTTTTAGCCATGACCATTGTAATAGGGTCAAGCTGTAATGAGTCCCACATCGGGTCTACCAAGCCTGGTGTGGGTGCTTATAAAGGTTGAGCAAACCTCCTCTTACAACCATGGTTTTGAGGTGGAGTTAGGCTTGATCCTATTTATGTTATGTTTATTATTTATGTTTTCCGCGGTTTGTTTTTAAAGGATTTTGATTATTTTAGATCCTACGTTTTATGTTATAGATGATGTGATGCACATTACCCTTGAGGATACGTTTTTACTTTAATTGTTATATTATTTTTAAAGACACGTATGATTTTATTTATGTTTTATTATATGCGGGGTAGTGGATGTCACATTTAGTGGTATCAGAGCCGGTTTGACCTACGGGCCGAGGTATGTGTCTGTTGTGTTCTCTTCTGTGTACTCTTATATGATTATCTATGCTCAGTGTAGATGATGATATAGGATTGTAGGTATATAGTTCTCATCTTGGCTCGATGGAACCTGAAGACCTGATTCAAGGTAAGTGCCTCATCAAAGGAACTCCTTTAATAATGTTGTTTGATTCGGGTGCGTCATATTCCTTTATATCACATGATTGTGTTGTGTACCTTAGATTGCCCGTTGCCTATCTTGAATATGATCTAGTTGTTGCTACCCCTACCAATAAGCATGTTGTTACCTCACCTATTTGTAAAGGATTGTTCTATTGTCATTGATGATAGAAATTTCATAGTTGATCTTATATGCTTACCCCTTAAACAAATTGATGTTATTCTTGGTATGGACTGGTTATCTTCCAATCATGTCCTTTTAAATTGCTTTGATAAAACTGTTGTTTTTGGAACTGCTGTCGATCCTAAGGATCCGGGTTTTCTGACTGCCAACCAAGTCAAGGCTTCTATTAGAGAAGAAGCCCAAGTATACATGATCTTATCTTCCTTCGAAATAGAGAGCAAGGCTGAGGTTAAGGATGTGCCAGTTGGGAGAGAGTTACCTGAGGTCTTTCTCGAGGATGTTTGTAGTTTGCCACCCGAGAGAGAGGTTGAGTTTAGCATAGACTTAGTGCCAGGTATAGGACCTATATCCATAGCACCTTATAGGATGTCCCCTCTAGAGCTAGTTGAGTTGAAGAAACAGTTAAAGGCATTGCTTCAGAAGCAGTTTGTTAGGCCTAGTGTGTCTCCGTGGGGAGCGCCAATGTTGTTGGTAAAGAAGAAAGATGACAGCATGAGATTGTGTGTCGATTACCGACAGCTCAACAAGGTGACTATTAAGAATAGGTATCCTCTTCCTAGGATAGATGACCTTATGAACCATCTGATAAGTGTTTGTGTGTTTTCTAAGATGGATTTGAGATCTGGCTATTACCAAATTCGGGTCAAGTCTGAGGACATTCCGAAGACTGCGTTCTGAACACGCTATGGGCATTATGAGTACCTAGTCATGTCTTTTGGTGTGACTAATGCCCTTACTGTGTTCATGGACTACATGAACAAGATCTTTCATCCATACTTGGATAGGTTTGTAGTTGCCTTCATAGATGAGATCCTAGTATACTTTAAGACTAAGGAGGAACATGAAGAGCACTTGAGGATAGTCTTGAAAAACCTTAAGGAAAAGCAGTTGTATGCCAAGTTGTCTATGTGTGAGTTCTGGTTAGAGGAGGTGATTTTCTTAGGACACATCATCTCTAGAGGAGGGATAGCCGTAGACCTAGCTAAGGTAGAAACCTTGCTACATTGGGAAGCACCTAAGTCAGTGACCGAGATTAGGAGTTTCTTGGGTTTAGCTAGGTACTATAGGAGGTTTATAAAAGGGTTCTCTAAGATAGCTTTGCCTATGACCCGCCATCCTAAGAAAGGTCAGATCTTTGTGTGGGACTCTAAGTGTGAGGAACTTTTTCAGGAGTTAAAGAATAGGTTGACATCTGCACTTGTGTTAGTGCTACCCAATCCTAATGAACCTTTTGTAGTGTACTGTGATGCTTCGAAGCAAGGTTTAGGTGGTGTGTTGATGCAAAACGGTTAGGTAGTAGCTTATGCTTCTAGGCAGCTTAAGACCCATGAGAAGAACTACCCTACCCATGACTTGGAGTTAGGAGCTGTAGTTTTGGCCTTAAAAATTTGGAGGCATTATCTGCAACACCCTTTCCCGAGTGTCACATTCCCGAACGTTTATAAGGCCGAAAATATTTGTTAATGCGGAAAATATGGTTTTTTTTTTCTTTTCGCAAGATGTAATGGGATTAGTAAAGGTAAATAATACTAATAAATGAACTTAGGTTCACCATGCATTTCTAGAACATTCTGTATTATTAATACAGAAATGGAAAACAAAAAACAGAAACAAAAACAGAAATAATATTGTATACAGACATAGGTCTAATATATATCTGACATAAGAAATACAATAAGTACTAGGAGTCGTAGCTCCCAAAAGGTACTACAAAAACTGACATAGTCTGGCCGACAACAAAAACAAAACAACAAAAGAGTCCGCCTCCGGGGTCAAGGAAACTACTAAACTAAACCATCGTCACGTGCATCTGTTCAAGCAGCAACAGCAAGTACCAGCAGAAAACATATAGATATGGGTGAGATTCCCGTTCATCAACACAATAAAACAGCATTAGTAAAAACGGGACGACTCACCAGGTAACAACGTACCCAACATGCTTACTAAAATTCTCGATATCATTCATGTCAAACAATTAACAGCATAATATCATGTTAAACAGTTAACAGTATAATATAAAACGTTCTTAAACAATACAGCGAAGTATAACAGTAAATGTAAACATCAACAGCCATGCAATGCAGTGCAATGTATATGACTCAATGCCAATGTCACTGGGTACTACTCTGACCCCTACTCCATGGAGCTAACAAAACATTCGGAGAAAGTGAATGGGAGGACATGTTCCGGTTTCTGCCAACCATGAGCAAGATGCTACAACATTCGTAACGTGCATGTATCTAGCTTTTACGGAAACACTCTCGACCAAACATGAAAAGTACGGCATCTAGTAGAGGATATCAGTGTATTGCTCGGATTAGCCACGACATAGAAGAGCTACCAACTGGTCAGATGTCAGCCCTTCCAACCCTGATACCTCCAAAAAGACCATTGAAGATTGTCACCGTAAGATTCGTACCCGCATCATGGTGTAAGTTCAACTCCTAGGCTTAAGGCCTTACAACTATGCAAATGAAATGCCAATGCTTACACAAAGCAGATGCGAAAAAGCAATGTCTACCCCCCGGGTAAACCTCGAGGTCCACTAAGGTTCTCTTCCTTAGGAACTATACGCGATTTTGAAAAATAAAACCTTTATCCACCAGATAAATCTCGTGATCCCTCCGGGATCGAGTCATCACAAGATTGAAACAATTGAATGACTGATCGGGATCCTAGCGAACTACTGTTTCAAAACCAAAAACGTTTCATGTTTGTGTTTATGTCTTATGAAGTCATTGATGTACTAAGTCATCAATGGTATAGTATATGGTCTTGTTTCACCACATACTATACTTAATTAACCTTTGTCTTCCAACTCTAAGTTAATTACTTAACTTAGGTTTTAATGCGTAAACCTTTACAGTTTGAGTTGAAAAACACTTTTTATAAACAAAACCATTTCTCGCGGGGCGAAAATATGTTTCGCGACGCGAGGCTGAGAGGTTATCTTTACTGTTTAGACAGTCTTTTTTATTCGCGAGTCGAGAAGGGTATCGCGATGCAAGGCAGAGAAGCTATCTCTTTTACTGCTCGGACAGTCCTACTGAATCGCGAGGCAAGAACGACGTCGCGATGCGAGGCCGAGAAGTTATATCTTTGCTGCTCGGGCCAGCCCACTGTCTCGCGTGGGGAGACAATGTTAGCCAGGCGAATGCCTTGTTTTCCCTCTGTATTGCGTGGCGAGACAGGGTTCGCTGAGCGAGTGCCCTGTTTTCATTTTTCCGTAACTCCTTCATTAATTCTCTTTTTGAAACACTTAGTTTGATTAAAAGACCTGTGGCTAAAGAAAAGACATTTTCCCCACTTTGGTGAAACACTTTAAAGGTTAAAACTTCACTTGACCTTTAGATCAAAATCACTTTTTGTTTTTCTTTGAAAACATAGGTTATGAAATTGAGACAACCCCTTCCTAGGAGGTCACATTGGTGACCCCACTTATAATTATTAGCGTTATAGCGTAGCGTAGTAGTATAAACTTTGCGGAATTATTAAAACATTAAATACATACTGATATCATAATAAAAGTATACATACATAATAGTATTGGCTCCGTCAGGAGAGCCTACAACACTGATACCAAATATGAAAGACTTCAGAGTCTACAGTAAACAAAACTAAAAACATAGCAACGGAAATAAAGGTACATCAGACATCCTCTCCTAGCGCTCAAGGTCCCCCAGCGTTGGGATCCGAGGCTCTCCTGCCGGCATCAGGCTCAACAAGTATGCAATCAATCTCCTCTGGAAACTCCTCATCAGGATCTTCTTATACAGTCGAGAATAAAGATAAAATATGACATAGAAAATATAGGGGATAAGAAACAGTAATATGTCATAAATGGGAAAAACAGCGATATAAATAATGTATATAGATAGCAACACACCAAATCACAACAGTGACAACCAAACAACTTCTGAATAATTTTTCCCTTAACTACTGTCTCTCATACCCATGCAACTAACGACTATATGGACGCGATCACGACGCGACATCCCCAACGGATCAAGGTGTCCCAATCATCACTATGCCACCCCCATAAAGTAGGGTTCGATCTAAAGCCCGCAGGCCCAACTCGTCTCATGGGTATGACATATTCCCCCGCCCGTAGGCCAGGTCGGAATATTTGCCCATCAACAACGTAACTTACGGTAACGACATGTTCCCCCGCACGCAGGCTAGGTCGAAACATTCGCCTGTCAGTTAACAACTCAACTTTCGGTAATGACATATCCCCTGCCCGCAGGCTAGGTCGAGATATTCACCCGCCCGTCTACAATTCGACTAACGGGTACGACCACCTCCTCGCAGGTAAGATCGAAATCGCCCTTACGCAAAACTAATCGGTACGACCATCTCCCCGCAGGTAAAATCGAAATCGCCCGTATGCCAACACAGTGATGAATAACAACTATGCAACATGAATCTCACTGACTCATCTCAGGATTAACACTTAGTGCCTCAACCACGACTTATATACAAGCACGATCAATTTTCATTCGGCTTAACCGGGTATCAACTCACATCACAATAGTAACAGATCAACTATATCACTAGGTTGAGCACTACGACCTATATATATAACCTCGACTTTCTCATCGCACATTCATCACCCGATTTATCATAAATCAATGCCTAGTTCTACTCAGACATCAGCAGTCACAACAGACATCAACAACAATCAGAATATATATTCAATAGTAAAATCAACTTCCAAATAAGTAACAATTAATCAATTATAGCATATAATAGACATCATACACATATCACATATAATATATCAAATATCCAATCATAGCACAGACAACCTCAATATGAGTAAAATCAACCTAACAGTCAAACGACCTCTAGTAGGGTTTGCGTCTCCCTACGCATATCAATATATATTATTTAAAGCTTGCCTCCCCGACGATATTGTGGTTCTTTCCCCCACCTTAATGATGTTCCCAAGAGATTCCGAATGTGGCTCTGCAACTTTCAATGGGGTGCGCGGTCGAATGTCTGAGCTCTGTCTGATTCTTCTAGGTGGTAGAGGAGGATGAGAGGAGCAACTTTGCTTCACAAATCTCCTTGAAAAAGCTTGTGGAAGTTGAGTGAAAATGAAGTTGAAAATGGAGGAAGAAGAAGGATGAAGGAAGAAGAAAGAAGAAGAAGAAGGAAGAAGAAGAAAGAAGAAAGTGAGCAGCTGAAGCCAACGAGAAATGAGGGGGAGAAAAGGTGAGTATAGTGTATTAAATAGGTGACTTAAGGCTTAAGAAATAGGTGAAAGTAATAATAGGTAATTAGTAAAAACTAACCTAGGGCAATTTGGTCAATTCATCTCCCGACATTTTGCAAAATCCTCACGACACTGATAGGAGTCCCCAGATGATTTAACATAGCCCTGGTATGAAAATCATTGGCTCATGGTTCTCGAAAAACCCTAAAACAACTTGAATCGTCTACCCGATCGATTTTCTGCCCAAATATAAAATATTATTTATATTTTTGGACGTCAGGACACATTTTAGCAAAAAGGTAGAGGATTGATGCAACACCCTTTCCCGAGTGTCACATTCCCGAACGATTATAAGGCCGAAAATATTTCTTAATGCGGAAAATACGATTTTCTCTTTCTTTTCTTTTCACAAGATGCAATGGAAAGGTAATAATACTAATAAACGAACTTAGGTTCGCCATGCATTTCTAGAATATACCACAGAACAGAAACAGAAATGGAAACGTCAACATTATTATATACAGACATAGGTCTAATGTATAACTAATACAATAAGAAATACAGACATAGGTCGTAGCTCCCAAAAGTACTACAAAAACGACATAGTCTGGCCGACAAGAAAACTAGACCACAAAAAGAAGGTCCTCCTCTGGCTCAAAGGAACTACTGGACTGAACCATCATCACGTCCATCTGTTCAAACAGCAACAGCAAGTACTAACAGAAAACATACAGATATGGGTGAGATTCCCATTCATCAACACAACAAAACAGCAATAGTAAAAACGGGACGACTCACCGGGTAACAGCGTACCCAACATACTTACAAGAATTCTCAATGTCAAACATATTAAGCAGTTGACAGCATAATATCATGTTAAGCAGTTAACATCATAAAATAAGGTGTTCTTAAACAGTACAACGATGTATAACAGTAAATGTAAACATCAATAGCCATGTAATGCAATGCAATGTATATGACTCAATGTCAATGCCACTGGGTACTACTCTGACCCCTACTCCATGGAGCTAACAAAACATTCGGAGAGAGTGAATGGGAGGACATGTTCCGTGCGCGCCAGCCTTGGGCAAGATGCTACAACATTCGTAACGTGCACGTTTCTGGCTTTTACGGAAACACTCTCGACCAAACATGAAAAGTACGGCATCTAGTAGAGGATATCAGTGTATTGCACGGATTCGCCACGACACAGAAGAGCTACCAACTGGTCACATGTCAGCCCTTCCAACCCTGATACCTCCCAAAAGACCATTGAAGATCGTCACCGTAAGATTCGCACCCGCATCAAGGTGTAAGCTCAACTCCTAGGCTCAAGGCCTTACAACTATGCAAATGATATGCCAATGCTTACACAAAGCAGATGCGATCAAGCAATGTCTATCCCCCGGATAAACCTCAAAGTCTACTAAGGTTCTCTACCTTAGGAACTATACGTGTCTTTTGAAAGCATAACCTTTATCCACCGGATAAATCTCGTGATTCCTCCGGGATCGAGTCATCACAAGACTGAAACAATTGAACGACTGAGCGGGGTCCGAATCACCGGTCCGTCATCGAACTACTGTCTCAAAACCCAAAACATTTGTAAACCAGAACAACTTCTCAATTGAAAACTCATTTGATTTAAAACAATCTTTGAAACACTTACTTGCTCTATTTTTTTAGCATTTTCTGAACATGTAATTCGCTTAGCGAAATTTCATTCGCTTAGCGAAATTGAAACAAGAATGCCTCTTTTGGAACTCCTCTGGTTCGCTCGGCGAGACACAAATCGCGTAGCGAAATGCATTGGATTCGCTTAGCGAATATGAATTCGCTTAGCGCAATTTCAGACGGTTAAACCTCTTTGTAAACGCGAAATGTATTGTATTCGCTTAGCGAATATGAATTCGCTTAGCGAAAGTTCAGACAGTTAAACCTCTTTGTAAACGCCTCTAGATCGCTCGGCGAAACAGAATTCGTGTAGCGAAACTCGTTTGATTGGCTTAGCGAATATGAATTCGCTTAGCGAAAGTGAGGCAGTGATGCCCAACTAAGACTTTCCCTGTTTTTCGCGTAGCGAAAGTAAATTCGATTAGCGAAAAGTTGCCTCAAAACAAGACATCAACCTTAGGGAACCATTTTGATTCTCTTCATGAAACCACTTCTTTTCTCATTTTGAGTCCCTTGATTAGCTAGATGAACTAAGGATAAGGTATAAAACATGTTTCACTTTGGTGAAAGCACTTTGAGCTTTAATTTCCATTCAAAGACACTTAGGGTTTTCTTTGAAAAACACAAATTATTGAAAACACTTTCTTTACATCAAAACTTGACTTAATCAAGATCTACTCATGTTCTTCCTTTTCTCAAAGCCATGGCTAAAAGCCAACTAGGAATCAATGTGAAGTTTTACTCCATCAACCAAACAAAATATGGCCCACAATACTTACACAATCATGATAACCATAATACACATTACTACATCATACTCAAACATCCAAGTCCATCACACATTATGGTCTCATAATCAACAATAAAAGTCCATACTTGACCTAGTGATCAAAGTAGGTTTTTCAACATACATGAAAATGATTTTCATCAATCATATCATCATCAACTTATGCTAAAGCACACTACAACATACTCAAGCATAAACACATCATAACAATCTTGCTCTCCAAGAGAACTTAACAAAACTTAACACATAAAAGTGAACCCAAACTAAAGGGTTTCACCCACACATAAATTTAAACAACCATTCTCACTACCACCATCTTGGTGTGATGAGGTTCTTCTCCCCATACCTCTTGATGAGCAGATTCCCGGATCAAAGTCGGTTGATCGGTTTCTGAACCTCCTGATAATCGTCAACAACTACACAACACAACAATTTAACATTAAACAACAATCAAAGCCAAACTCAACTATTACAACAAGGAGGGTTTCGGCCACCCTAGGTTAAAAAGGTTAGAAATTGGTTTTGGTTTCCATTTCATGGATTCAAAGGCATTAGGAAAACTAAGGATGAAATCTAGTGTTAAAAATCAAAACTTGATGAAAACACTATTCATCATCTTCCAAGAGGGTTCGGCCAAAAAGTGCTTTTTGAGCTATGATGAGAGTTGAATCATAAGCTCTTAGGTTTAGGTAGAGATTGATGATGTGAGTTCAAAGAACTTGGTCTTACCTCAAAAGGATTTTTCTACAATTTCCTATGGATTTTCAAAGTTTTGGATCTAAGAAATTATTTTCATGAAAATGAAGATTGATCTTGAAATAAAGAAAGATTCAAGAAGCTAAGAGATCATAGAAGTGATCTTACCTTGAAATGAAGAAAGATTGCTCAAGGAATCAAGTGAATCCAATAAAAACTCAAGCTTTTCTAGGTGAAAATGGAGTTTTCTCTCAAGAACAACTATGGAACTCTATGGTGTGAGGGGCTGTGCGAAAATGATGAAGTGAGGGGCTGAGTTCAGCCTCTTAAAAGTTCACTTAAGGGTAAAAAGGTCATTTGCCAAAAGGGTATAATGGTAAAAGTGTAAAAGACTAAGGTTAGGGGCATTTTGGTCATTTTGCGTCCAGATATTTCCGAACGTCACAACGACTCTGGCATACTCTCCCAAGTGTCCTGGGATGATGTGATATCAAGATTATTTGTTGGCGAGTCCCGGTAAATCCATATGTGGCTCCGTTCGTCACCCGATTGAGGATTTCCGCCCGAACGAAGGTCAGGAAGTGATTTTTCTGAAATTTTTACGAAATTTAACCAAAACGTAGAGAATCGAATTCTAAGACTTACTGTCTCGTTCACGGGTCCATCTGAGGTCTTCTGAGCAGTAAAATCATACTGTCAGCGTAAAAACGCAGACCGGACTCCGTTTGAGTTTTCGACTCAAAACTTAATCGTAGCTTCCTACGATATCGTCGAGCATGACTATGGTCTCGGAATATTTTATTTCGATTTCTAAGACCTCGAATAAAATAAAGACATTAAAATACTAAAGAAATAGAAAACGTGAAAATCGGGGCGTTACATTCCTACCCCTCTTAAAAGAATTTCGTCCTCGAAATTATACGTACCTCTTAAAACAAACTCGGATACTGTTGTTGCATGTCCTCTTCTCTTTCCCAGGTAGCATCACCTGTAGTCTCGTTCTAGATAACTTTGACCAAAGCTATCTCCTTCCCTCGCAGTTTCTTTATCCTCCTGTCCTCGATCTTAACCGGCAATGTCTCGTAGGTTAGGTTATCCTTCAGCTGTACTGAATCAGACTCTATGACGTGACTGGGATCAGGAATATACTTCCGCAATTGCGAAACATGAAAAACATTATGAAGGTTGGATAGAAAAGGCGGTAAAGCTATTTGGTAAGCTACTGGACCTATCCGACGAAGAATTTGATAAGGGCCAATGAATTTTGGAGTGAGTTTTCTGGACTTCAAGACCCTGCCCACCCCAGTCATCGGAGTGACTTTCAAAAACACATGATTCCCTTCCTCGAACTCAAGTGGCCTACGTCTTTTATCCGCATAACTCTTCTGTCGGCTCTGAGTCGTCCTCATCTTTTCTTGAATTAGTTTCACCTTCTCAGTTGTTTGTTGCACTAGTTCAGGTCCTAATGAAGCACTTTCTCCATCTTGGTACCAACACAAAGGTGTTCTGCAACGTCGTCCATATAAGGCTTCGTAGGGTGCCATCCCTATACTCGAATGATAACTGTTGTTGTAGGTAAACTCTATCAACGGTAGGAAATTCTCCCAACTACCGGCATGTTCCAACACACACGCCCTTAACAGATCCTCTAAAGACTGAATCGTCCTTTCCGATTGTCCATCAGTTTGAGGATGGTAAGCCGAACTTAATCGTAACTTTGTTCCTAAAGCTTCATGCAAACTTTGCCAAAAACGCGAAGTAAAACGCGGATCTCTATCCGATATGATACTTGAAGGTACTCCATGCAGTCTCACAATCTCACTGATATAAATCTGAGTAAGCTTTTCCATAGAATACTTGAGATTAATCGGTAGAAAATGAGCTGATTTCGTAAGCCTATCAATTATAACCCAAATGGAATCGTATCCTTTAGGTGTCCTTGGCAAACATGTTACGAAATCCATTGCTATGCTGTCCCATTTCCACTCTGGGATATCCAACGGAAGTAACATTCCAGCTGGCCTTTGATGTTCAACCTTTGCTTTCTGACACACTAAGCAAGATGCCACATAATCGGCTACATCTCTTTTCATCCCTTGCCACCAAAACAACCGCTTCAGGTCTTGGTACATCTTGGTTGACCCTGGATGCATACTTAACTTGCTTCTATGAGCTTCGTCCAGAATTAACCTCCTTATCTTCGGGTTGTTTGGCACACAAACCCGTTCTCCTCGTCTTAGGATTCCATCTGCTCCTTCTTTGTATTCCGACGTCATCCCCTTCTTTAGATTCCTTCGCTCTTTCTCCAGATACTGGTCGTATACTTGTTTCTCCCGAATCTGATCCATCAGATCACAAGATACCGTAACCATACCTACACATAGTCTTCCTGGCATACTAACCACAGACAGATGCATATCTCTGAACTGTTCCAACAGCTCGTGTTCCTTAACCATCATGGCAGACACATGTAACACTTTTCTACTCAGGGCATCCGCTACCACATTAGCTTTTCCCGGATGATACTGCAACTGGAAATCATAGTCCTTCAAAAATTCCAGCCACCGTCTTTGTCTCATGTTGAGCTCTTTCTGATCAAACAGATACTTCAAGCTCTTATGGTCACTGAAGACATTAAACGTCGAACCATACAAGTAGTGCCTCCAAATCTTCAACGCAAAGACTACCGCTGCTAACTCCAGATCATGAGTTGGGTAGTTCTTCTCATGCACTTTCAACTGTCTCGAGGCATACGCTACCACCTTTCGATTCTGCATCAGAACACAGCCTAAACCTTGGTATGAAGCATCACAGTACACTTCAAAAGATTTGTTTGGATCTGGCAATATCAACACTGGTGACGTAGTTAGCCTCTTCTTCAACTCTTGGAAACTCTGGTCACAGGCTTCAGTCCATTCAAACGCTTTGTCCTTCCTTGTCAATTGGGTAAGAGGTCCTACAATCTTCGAAAATCCCTCAATAAACCTCCGATAATACCCAGCCAAACCCACAAAACTGCGTATTTCAGTCACTGTGGTTGGTCTTTCCCACTCAAGAACTGCTTCAACCTTTGACAGATCTACAGCAATTCCTTCCTTTGAAATTACATGACCCAAAAACTGCACTTCGTCGAGCCAAAACTCACACTTGGACAGTTTTGCATACAGCTGTTTCTCTTTCAGAACTTGAAGAACCACACTAAGATGTTCAGCATGTTCTTCCTGGTCTCGTGAATAGATAAGTATGTCATCTATGAAGACAACGACAAACTGATCTAGGTATGGACGAAAGATCCTATTCATATAGTCCATGACTATAGCTGGAGCATTCGTCACACCAAACGGCATCACAAGATACTCATAGTGCCCATAGCGTGTTCGAAACGCTGTCTTCGGTATATCTTCTGCCTTCACACGAATCTGGTGATAACCCGATCGCAAATCAATCTTGGAGAAAACTGCCGCTCCCCTCAACTGATCCATCAAGTCATCTATCCTCGGAAGTGGATACTTGTTCTTAATAGTAACTTTATTCAACTGGCGATAATCCACACATAAGCGAGATGTTCCATCTTTCTTTTTCACCAACAACACAGGTGCTCCCCACGGTGACACACTGGGTCTAACAAACTGCTTCCCCAATAAGTCTACCAACTGTTCCTTCAACGTTTCCAACTCGGCAGGTGCCATACGATACGGTGCCATAGACACTGGTCCTGTTCCTGGCACAAGATCGATCGCAAACTCGATGTCCCGAACTGGCGGCAAACCTGGTACGTCTTCAGGAAAGACTTCCGGAAACTCATTGACGACAGGTATGCGCTCTAAGACTAGCTCGCTCTTGACCTCCAAAGAAGATAGTAACATGTATCCCTGAGCTCCTTCTCTCAAAGAAGCGTTTACTTGGTTGGCAGTCAAAAATCCAGAATTCTCACAACCAGGGAAAACTAAGGTTTTATTTGCACAGTCCAACAGGATATGATTAGAAGACAACCAATCCATTCCTAAGATTACATCCATTTGCGAGAGAGGCAAACAGATCAAATCAATCAAAAACCTTCTATCTTTAACAGAAATAGAACAATTCAAACAAACTTTAGCAGTTACAACAGGCTTTGCAGTAGGCGTAGAAATTACCAAATCAAAAGGTAAAGAAGACACAGGTAATCCCAATAGATTCACACAGTCATAGGCAATAAAAGAATGCGTTGCGCCTGAATCAAATAGTACAGTTAAGGTTTCACCTCCCATGACACACTGACCTTGGATCAAGTCTTCATTCTGAGAAGCTTCAGCACCACCCATAGTGTAGACTCTGCCCTTCATCTTAGGCCTTGCAGCTTGGACATTGTTAACAGAATGTTCCAACTTCGGTTGCATGCATTCACGTGAGATGTGTCCCGGCTTCCCACACTTGAAGCAGATAATCCCTTTGATCGAACAATCTCTGGTGATGTGATTGCTCTTCCCACACTTCATGCACTTGTTTGGGGCGTTTCCAGACTGATTGAAACTCCCACTGCTTCCTCCAACAGAACGTTGTTGTCGATCTTGTTGCTTTGCATAGGGCTTCCATCGAGATTTGTTGTCTCGACCACCGCTTCCTCTCTGGAACTTGCTCGGTCCAGAACTCTGTACCCGCTTGTCC
Source organism: Ammopiptanthus mongolicus (assembly GCA_039655645.1). Lineage (NCBI taxonomy): Eukaryota > Viridiplantae > Streptophyta > Magnoliopsida > Fabales > Fabaceae > Ammopiptanthus > Ammopiptanthus mongolicus. The sequence continues at coordinate 30,050,830 of CM077350.1, forward strand.
TTAGGCTCCAAACTCTCGATCAAACGACACTTTTCCATTAACCTCGGAAAAACAGAAATTTCCAATGGAACTACAGCTCTCTTCAAGTCGATCCTTAGACCTCCTTCGAATTTTCTGCACTTCCACTCCTCTCTTGGGTTGTCCAGAAAGTAATTTGAGAACTTTGCTAGACTTTCAAACTTAGCCCCGTATTCAGCTACGGTCATTCCCCCTTGTCTCAGCTGGAGGAACTCCATCTCTTTCTCGTGTCTTGCGCTCGCAGGAAAATACTTCTCCAGGAATTTTCCCTTAAAAGCATTCCAGTCAACAGCTTGTTGGTCATGCACCAGCATCTGACGGGCTCCTTCCCACCAGTATTCAGCATCCTCCACCAGCATATAGGTTGCATAGACAACCTTGTCATTCTCAGTACATCTCATCGCTCCAAAGATTTTCTCCAGCGTTTGGATCCAGCGTTCAGCCAACTCAGGATTGAATTCACCTTTGAATTGAGGTGGATTCCGACGAAGAAATTCGTCCAGTCCTCTACCTCCAGCAGCTCGTTCATCACGTTGAGCCATAGCAGCAGCCATGTCCCGTATGGCATTCACAGCAGCAGTCAGGTTTTGAGCAGCCATTGCTACCTTCAAAACCAGAACTATCAAACACAAGAACCACAACTAAAGCAAACAACAGAGAAACACACAGAGAACACAACACAAACAAGACGGACCATAACCTACAAACCCCAAAAAGACTCGGCCAGCTCTGATACCAAACAATGCAACACCCTTTCCCGAGTGTCACATTCCCGAACGATTATAAGGCCGAAAATATTTCTTAATGCGGAAAATACGATTTTCTTTTTTTTTCTTTTCACAAGATGCAATGGAAAGGTAATAATACTAATAAACGAACTTAGGTTCGTCATGCATTTCTAGAATATACCACAGAACAGAAACAGAAATGGAAACGTCAACATTATTATATACAGACATAGGTCTAATGTATAACTAATACAATAAGAAATACAGACATAGGTCGTAGCTCCCAAAAGTACTACAAAAACGACATAGTCTGGCCGACAACAAAACTAGACCACAAAAAGAAGGTCCTCCTCTGGCTCAAAGGAACTACTGGACTGAACCATCATCACGTCCATCTGTTCAAACAGCAACAGCAAGTACCAACAGAAAACATACAGATATGGGTGAGATTCCCATTCATCAACACAACAAAACAGCAATAGTAAAAACGGGACGACTCACCGGGTAACAGCGTACCCAACATACTTACAAGAATTCTCAATGTCAAACATATTAAGCAGTTGACAGCATAATATCATGTTAAGCAGTTAACATCATAAAATAAGGTGTTCTTAAACAGTACAACGATGTATAACAGTAAATGTAAACATCAATAGCCATGTAATGCAATGCAATGTATATGACTCAATGTCAATGCCACTGGGTACTACTCTGACCCCTACTCCATGGAGCTAACAAAACATTCGGAGAGAGTGAATGGGAGGACATGTTCCGTGCGCGCCAGCCTTGGGCAAGATGCTACAACATTCGTAACGTGCACGTTTCTGGCTTTTACGGAAACACTCTCGACCAAACATGAAAAGTACGGCATCTAGTAGAGGATATCAGTGTATTGCACGGATTCGCCACGACACAGAAGAGCTACCAACTGGTCACATGTCAGCCCTTCCAACCCTGATACCTCCCAAAAGACCATTGAAGATCGTCACCGTAAGATTCGCACCCGCATCAAGGTGTAAGCTCAACTCCTAGGCTCAAGGCCTTACAACTATGCAAATGATATGCCAATGCTTACACAAAGCAGATGCGATCAAGCAATGTCTATCCCCCGGATAAACCTCAAAGTCTACTAAGGTTCTCTACCTTAGGAACTATACGTGTCTTTTGAAAGCATAACCTTTATCCACCGGATAAATCTCGTGATTCCTCCGGGATCGAGTCATCACAAGACTGAAACAATTGAACGACTGAGCGGGGTCCGAATCACCGGTCCGTCATCGAACTACTGTCTCAAAACCCAAAACATTTGTAAACCAGAACAACTTCTCAATTGAAAACTCATTTGATTTAAAACAATCTTTGAAACACTTACTTGCTCTATTTTTTTAGCATTTTCTGAACATGTAATTCGCTTAGCGAAATTTCATTCGCTTAGCGAAATTGAAACAAGAATGCCTCTTTTGGAACTCCTCTGGTTCGCTCGGCGAGACACAAATCGCGTAGCGAAATGCATTGGATTCGCTTAGCGAATATGAATTCGCTTAGCGCAATTTCAGACGGTTAAACCTCTTTGTAAACGCGAAATGTATTGTATTCGCTTAGCGAATATGAATTCGCTTAGCGAAAGTTCAGACAGTTAAACCTCTTTGTAAACGCCTCTGGATCGCTCGGCGAAACAGAATTCGTGTAGCGAAACTCGTTTGATTGGCTTAGCGAATATGAATTCGCTTAGCGAAAGTGAGGCAGTGATGCCCAACTAAGACTTTCCCTGTTTTTCGTGTAGCGAAAGTAAATTCGCTTAGCGAAAAGTTGCCTCAAAACAAGACATCAACCTTAGGGAACCATTTTGATTCTCTTCATGAAACCACTTCTTTTCTCATTTTGAGTCCCTTGATTAGCTAGATGAACTAAGGATAAGGTATAAAACATGTTTCACTTTGGTGAAAGCACTTTGAGCTTTAATTTCCATTCAAAGACACTTAGGGTTTTCTTTGAAAAACACAAATTATTGAAAACACTTTCTTTACATCAAAACTTGACTTAATCAAGATCTACTCATGTTCTTCCTTTTCTCAAAGCCATGGCTAAAAGCCAACTAGGAATCAATGTGAAGTTTTACTCCATCAACCAAACAAAATATGGCCCACAATACTTACACAATCATGATAACCATAATACACATTACTACATCATACTCAAACATCCAAGTCCATCACACATTATGGTCTCATAATCAACAATAAAAGTCCATACTTGACCTAGTGATCAAAGTAGGTTTTTCAACATACATGAAAATGATTTTCATCAATCATATCATCATCAACTTATGCTAAAGCACACTACAACATACTCAAGCATAAACACATCATAACAATCTTGCTCTCCAAGAGAACTTAACAAAACTTAACACATAAAAGTGAACCCAAACTAAAGGGTTTCACCCACACATAAATTTAAACAACCATTCTCACTACCACCATCTTGGTGTGATGAGGTTCTTCTCCCCATACCTCTTGATGAGCAGATTCCCGGATCAAAGTCGGTTGATCGGTTTCTGAACCTCCTGATAATCGTCAACAACTACACAACACAACAATTTAACATTAAACAACAATCAAAGCCAAACTCAACTATTACAACAAGGAGGGTTTCGGCCACCCTAGGTTAAAAAGGTTAGAAATTGGTTTTGGTTTCCATTTCATGGATTCAAAGGCATTAGGAAAACTAAGGATGAAATCTAGTGTTAAAAATCAAAACTTGATGAAAACACTATTCATCATCTTCCAAGAGGGTTCGGCCAAAAAGTGCTTTTTGAGCTATGATGAGAGTTGAATCATAAGCTCTTAGGTTTAGGTAGAGATTGATGATGTGAGTTCAAAGAACTTGGTCTTACCTCAAAAGGATTTTTCTACAATTTCCTATGGATTTTCAAAGTTTTGGATCTAAGAAATTAATTTCATGAAAATGAAGATTGATCTTGAAATAAAGAAAGATTCAAGAAGCTAAGAGATCATAGAAGTGATCTTACCTTGAAATGAAGAAAGATTGCTCAAGGAATCAAGTGAATCCAACAAAAACTCAAGCTTTTCTAGGTGAAAATGGAGTTTTCTCTCAAGAACAACTATGGAACTCTATGGTGTGAGGGGCTGTGCGAAAATGATGAAGTGAGGGGCTGAGTTCAGCCTCTTAAAAGTTCACTTAAGGGTAAAAAGGTCATTTGCCAAAAGGGTATAATGGTAAAAGTGTAAAAGACTAAGGTTAGGGGCATTTTGGTCATTTTGCGTCCAGATATTTCCGAACGTCACAACGACTCTGGCATACTCTCCCAAGTGTCCTGGGATGATGTGATATCAAGATTATTTGTTGGCGAGTCCCGGTAAATCCATATGTGGCTCCGTTCGTCACCCGATTGAGGATTTCCGCCCGAACGAAGGTCAGGAAGTGATTTTTCTGAAATTTTTACGAAATTTAACCAAAACGTAGAGAATCGAATTCTAAGACTTACTGTCTCGTTCACGGGTCCATCTGAGGTCTTCTGAGCAGTAAAATCATACTGTCAGCGTAAAAACGCAGACCGGACTCCGTTTGAGTTTTCGACTCAAAACTTAATCGTAGCTTCCTACGATATCGTCGAGCATGACTATGGTCTCGGAATATTTTATTTCGATTCTAAGACCTCGAATAAAATAAAGACATTAAAATACTAAAGAAATAGAAAACGTGAAAATCGGGGCGTTACATTCCTACCCCTCTTAAAAGAATTTCGTCCTCGAAATTATACGTACCTCTTAAAACAAACTCGGATACTGTTGTTGCATGTCCTCTTCTCTTTCCCAGGTAGCATCACCTGTAGTCTCGTTCTAGATAACTTTGACCAAAGCTATCTCCTTCCCTCGCAGTTTCTTTATCCTCCTGTCCTCGATCTTAACCGGCAATGTCTCGTAGGTTAGGTTATCCTTCAGCTGTACTGAATCAGACTCTATGACGTGACTGGGATCAGGAATATACTTCCGCAATTGCGAAACATGAAAAACATTATGAAGGTTGGATAGAAAAGGCGGTAAAGCTATTTGGTAAGCTACTGGACCTATCCGACGAAGAATTTGATAAGGTCCAATGAATTTTGGAGTGAGTTTTCTGGACTTCAAGACCCTGCCCACCCCAGTCATCGGAGTGACTTTCAAAAACACATGATTCCCTTCCTCGAACTCAAGTGGCCTACGTCTTTTATCCGCATAACTCTTCTGTCGGCTCTGAGTCGTCCTCATCTTTTCTTGAATTAGTTTCACCTTCTCAGTTGTTTGTTGCACTAGTTCAGGTCCTAATGAAGCACTTTCTCCATCTTGGTACCAACACAAAGGTGTTCTGCAACGTCATCCATATAAAGCTTCGTAGGGTGCCATCCCTATACTCGAATGATAACTGTTGTTGTAGGTAAACTCTATCAACGGTAGGAAATTCTCCCAACTACCGGCATGTTCCAACACACACGCCCTTAACAGATCCTCTAAAGACTGAATCGTCCTTTCCGATTGTCCATCAGTTTGAGGATGGTAAGCCGAACTTAATCGTAACTTTGTTCCTAAAGCTTCATGCAAACTTTGCCAAAAACGCGAAGTAAAACGCGGATCTCTATCCGATATGATACTTGAAGGTACTCCATGCAGTCTCACAATCTCACTGATATAAATCTGAGTAAGCTTTTCCATAGAATACTTGAGATTAATCGGTAGAAAATGAGCTGATTTCGTAAGCCTATCAATTATAACCCAAATGGAATCGTATCCTTTAGGTGTCCTTGGCAAACATGTTACGAAATCCATTGCTATGCTGTCCCATTTCCACTCTGGGATATCCAACGGAAGTAACATTCCAGCTGGCCTTTGATGTTCAACCTTTGCTTTCTGACACACTAAGCAAGATGCCACATAATCGGCTACATCTCTTTTCATCCCTTGCCACCAAAACAACCGCTTCAGGTCTTGGTACATCTTGGTTGACCCTGGATGCATACTTAACTTGCTTCTATGAGCTTCGTCCAGAATTAACCTCCTTATCTTCGGTTGTTTGGCACACAAACCCGTTCTCCTCGTCTTAGGATTCCATCTGCTCCTTCTTTGTATTCCGACATCATCCCCTTCTTTAGATTCCTTCGCTCTTTCTCCAGATACTGGTCGTATACTTGTTTCTCCCGAATCTGATCCATCAGATCACAAGATACCGTAACCATACCTACACATAGTCTTCCTGGCATACTAACCACAGACAGATGCATATCTCTGAACTGTTCCAACAGCTCGTGTTCCTTAACCATCATGGCAGACACATGTAACACTTTTCTACTCAGGGCATCCGCTACCACATTAGCTTTTCCCGATGATACTGCAACTGGAAATCATAGTCCTTCAAAAATTCCAGCCACCGTCTTTGTCTCATGTTGAGCTCTTTCTGATCAAACAGATACTTCAAGCTCTTATGGTCACTGAAGACATTAAACGTCGAACCATACAAGTAGTGCCTCCAAATCTTCAACGCAAAGACTACCGCTGCTAACTCCAGATCATGAGTTGGGTAGTTCTTCTCATGCACTTTCAACTGTCTCGAGGCATACGCTACCACCTTTCGATTCTGCATCAGAACACAGCCTAAACCTTGGTATGAAGCATCACAGTACACTTCAAAAGATTTGTTTGGATCTGGCAATATCAACACTGGTGACGTAGTTAGCCTCTTCTTCAACTCTTGAAACTCTGGTCACAGGCTTCAGTCCATTCAAACGCTTTGTCCTTCCTTGTCAATTGGGTAAGAGGTCCTACAATCTTCGAAAATCCCTCAATAAACCTCCGATAATACCCAGCCAAACCCACAAAACTGCGTATTTCAGTCACTGTGGTTGGTCTTTCCCACTCAAGAACTGCTTCAACCTTTGACAGATCTACAGCAATTCCTTCCTTTGAAATTACATGACCCAAAAACTGCACTTCGTCGAGCCAAAACTCACACTTGGACAGTTTTGCATACAGCTGTTTCTCTTTCAGAACTTGAAGAACCACACTAAGATGTTCAGCATGTTCTTCCTGGTCTCGTGAATAGATAAGTATGTCATCTATGAAGACAACGACAAACTGATCTAGGTATGGACGAAAGATCCTATTCATATAGTCCATGACTATAGCTGGAGCATTCGTCACACCAAACGGCATCACAAGATACTCATAGTGCCCATAGCGTGTTCGAAACGCTGTCTTCGGTATATCTTCTGCCTTCACACGAATCTGGTGATAACCCGATCGCAAATCAATCTTGGAGAAAACTGCCGCTCCCCTCAACTGATCCATCAAGTCATCTATCCTCGGAAGTGGATACTTGTTCTTAATAGTAACTTTATTCAACTGGCGATAATCCACACATAAGCGAGATGTTCCATCTTTCTTTTTCACCAACAACACAGGTGCTCCCCACGGTGACACACTGGGTCTAACAAACTGCTTCCCCAATAAGTCTACCAACTGTTCCTTCAACGTTTCCAACTCGGCAGGTGCCATACGATACGGTGCCATAGACACTGGTCCTGTTCCTGGCACAAGATCGATCGCAAACTCGATGTCCCGAACTGGCGGCAAACCTGGTACGTCTTCAGGAAAGACTTCCGGAAACTCATTCACGACAGGTATGCGCTCTAAGACTAGCTCGCTCTTGACCTCCAAAGAAGATAGTAACATGTATCCCTGAGCTCCTTCTCTCAAAGAAGCGTTTACTTGGTTGGCAGTCAAAAATCCAGAATTCTCACAACCAGGGAAAACTAAGGTTTTATTTGCACAGTCCAACAGGATATGATTAGAAGACAACCAATCCATTCCTAAGATTACATCCATTTGCGAGAGAGGCAAACAGATCAAATCAATCAAAAACCTTCTATCTTTAACAGAAATAGAACAATTCAAACAAACTTTAGCAGTTACAACAGGCTTTGCAGTAGGCGTAGAAATTACCAAATCAAAAGGTAAAGAAGACACAGGTAATCCCAACAGATTCACACAGTCATAGGCAATAAAAGAATGCGTTGCGCCTGAATCAAATAGTACAGTTAAGGTTTCACCTCCCATGACACACTGACCTTGGATCAAGTCTTCATTCTGAGAAGCTTCAGCACCACCCATAGTGTAGACTCTGCCCTTCATCTTAGGCCTTGCAGCTTGGACATTGTTAACAGAATGTTCCAACTTCGGTTGCATGCATTCACGTGAGATGTGTCCCGGCTTCCCACACTTGAAGCAGATAATCCCTTTGATCGAACAATCTCTGGTGATGTGATTGCTCTTCCCACACTTCATGCACTTGTTTGGGGCGTTTCCAGACTGATTGAAACTCCCACTGCTTCCTCCAACAGAACGTTGTTGTCGATCTTGTTGCTTTGCATAGGGCTTCCATCGAGATTTGTTGTCTCGACCACCGCTTCCTCTCTGGAACTTGCTCGGTCCAGAACTCTGTACCCGCTTGTCCTTAGGCTCCAAACTCTCGATCAAACGACACTTTTCCATTAACCTCGGAAAAACAGAAATTTCCAATGGAACTACAGCTCTCTTCAAGTCGATCCTTAGACCTCCTTCGAATTTCTGCACTTCCACTCCTCTCTTGGGTTGTCCAGAAAGTAATTTGAGAACTTTGCTAGACTTTCAAACTTAGCCCCGTATTCAGCTACGGTCATTCCCCCTTGTCTCAGCTGGAGGAACTCCATCTCTTTCTTGTGTCTTGCGCTCGCAGGAAAATACTTCTCCAGGAATTTTCCCTTAAAAGCATTCCAGTCAACAGCTTGTTGGTCATGCACCAGCATCTGACGGGCTCCTTCCCACCAGTATTCAGCATCCTCCACCAGCATATAGGTTGCATAGACAACCTTGTCATTCTCAGTACATCTCATCGCTCCAAAGATTTTCTCCAGCGTTTGGATCCAGCGTTCAGCCAACTCAGGATTGAATTCACCTTTGAATTGAGGTGGATTCCGACGAAGAAATTCGTCCAGTCCTCTACCTCCAGCAGCTCGTTCATCACGTTGAGCCATAGCAGCAGCCATGTCCCGTATGGCATTCACAGCAGCAGTCAGGTTTTGAGCAGCCATTGCTACCTTCAAAACCAGAACTATCAAACACAAGAACCACAACTAAAGCAAACAACAGAGAAACACACAGAGAACACAACACAAACAAGACGGGACCATAACCTACAAACCCCAAAAAGACTCGGCCAGCTCTGATACCAAACAATGCAACACCCTTTCCCGAGTGTCACATTCCCGAACGATTATAAGGCCGAAAATATTTCTTAATGCGGAAAATACGATTTTCTTTTTTTTTCTTTTCACAAGATGCAATGGAAAGGTAATAATACTAATAAACGAACTTAGGTTCGCCATGCATTTCTAGAATATACCACAGAACAGAAACAGAAATGGAAACGTCAACATTATTATATACAGACATAGGTCTAATGTATAACTAATACAATAAGAAATACAGACATAGGTCGTAGCTCCCAAAAGTACTACAAAAACGACATAGTCTGGCCGACAACAAAACTAGACCACAAAAAGAAGGTCCTCCTCTGGCTCAAAGGAACTACTGGACTGAACCATCATCACGTCCATCTGTTCAAACAGCAACAGCAAGTACCAACAGAAAACATACAGATATGGGTGAGATTCCCATTCATCAACACAACAAAACAGCAATAGTAAAAACGGGACGACTCACCGGGTAACAGCGTACCCAACATGCTTACAAGAATTCTCAATGTCAAACATATTAAGCAGTTGACAGCATAATATCATGTTAAGCAGTTAACATCATAAAATAAGGTGTTCTTAAACAGTACAACGATGTATAACAGTAAATGTAAACATCAATAGCCATGTAATGCAATGCAATGTATATGACTCAATGTCAATGCCACTGGGTACTACTCTGACCCCTACTCCATGGAGCTAACAAAACATTCGGAGAGAGTGAATGGGAGGACATGTTCCGTGCGCGCCAGCCTTGGGCAAGATGCTACAACATTCGTAACGTGCACGTATCTGGCTTTTACGGAAACACTCTCGACCAAACATGAAAAGTACGGCATCTAGTAGAGGATATCAGTGTATTGCACGGATTCGCCACGACACAGAAGAGCTACCAACTGGTCACATGTCAGCCCTTCCAACCCTGATACCTCCCAAAAGACCATTGAAGATCGTCACCGTAAGATTCGCACCCGCATCAAGGTGTAAGCTCAACTCCTAGGCTCAAGGCCTTACAACTATGCAAATGAAATGCCAATGCTTACACAAAGCAGATGCGATCAAGCAATGTCTATCCCCCGGATAAACCTCAAAGTCTACTAAGGTTCTCTACCTTAGGAACTATACGTGTCTTTTGAAAGCATAACCTTTATCCACCGGATAAATCTCGTGATTCCTCCGGGATCGAGTCATCACAAGACTGAAACAATTGAACGACTGAGCGGGGTCCGAATCACCGGTCCGTCATCGAACTACTGTCTCAAAACCCAAAACATTTGTAAACCAGAACAACTTCTCAATTGAAAACTCATTTGATTTAAAACAATCTTTGAAACACTTACTTGCTCTATTTTTTAGCATTTTCTGAACATGTAATTCGCTTAGCGAAATTTCATTCGCTTAGCGAAATTGAAACAAGAATGCCTCTTTTGGAACTCCTCTGGTTCGCTCGGCGAGACACAAATCGCGTAGCGAAATGCATTGGATTCGCTTAGCGAATATGAATTCGCTTAGCGCAATTTCAGACGGTTAAACCTCTTTGTAAACGCGAAATGTATTGTATTCGCTTAGCGAATATGAATTCGCTTAGCGAAAGTTCAGACAGTTAAACCTCTTTGTAAACGCCTCTGGATCGCTCGCGAAACAGAAATTCGTGTAGCGAAAACTCGTTTTGATTGGCTTAGCGAATATGAATTCGCTTAGCGAAAGTGAGGCAGTGATGCCCAACTAAGACTTTCCCTGTTTTTCGCGTAGCGAAAGTAAATTCGCTTAGCGAAAAGTTGCCTCAAAACAAGACATCAACCTTAGGGAACCATTTTGATTCTCTTCATGAAACCACTTCTTTTCTCATTTTGAGTCCCTTGATTAGCTAGATGAACTAAGGATAAGGTATAAAACATGTTTCACTTTGGTGAAAACACTTTGAGCTTTAATTTCCATTCAAAGACACTTAGGGTTTTCTTTGAAAAACACAAGTTATTGAAAACACTTTCTTTACATCAAAACTTGACTTAATCAAGATCTACTCATGTTCTTCCTTTTCTCAAAGCCATGGCTAAAAGCCAACTAGGAATCAATGTGAAGTTTTACTCCATCAACCAAACAAAATATGGCCCACAATACTTACACAATCATGATAACCATAATACACATTACTACATCATAATCAAACATCCAAGTCCATCACACATTATGGTCTCATAATCAACAATAAAAGTCCATACTTGACCTAGTGATCAAAGTAGGTTTTTCAACATACATGAAAATGATTTTCATCAATCATATCATCATCAACTTATGCTAAAGCACACTACAACATACTCAAGCATAAACACATCATAACAATCTTGTTCTCCAAGAGAACTTAACAAAACTTAACACATAAAAGTGAACCCAAACTAAAGGGTTTCACCCACACATAAATTTAAACAACCATTCTCACTACCACCATCTTGGTGTGATGAGGTTCTTCTCCCCATACCTCTTGATGAGCAGATTCCCGGATCAAAGTCGGTTGATCGGTTTCTGAACCTCCTGATAATCGTCAACAACTACACAACACAACAATTCAACATTAAACAACAATCAAAGCCAAACTCAACTATTACAACAAGGAGGGTTTCGGCCACCCTAGGTTAAAAAGGTTAGAAATTGGTTTTGGTTTCCATTTCATGGATTCAAAGGCATTAGGAAAACTAAGGATGAAATCTAGTGTTAAAAATCAAAACTTGATGAAAACACTATTCATCATCTTCCAAGAGGGTTCGGCCAAAAAGTGATTTTTGAGCTATGATGAGAGTTGAATCATAAGCTCTTAGGTTTAGGTAGAGATTGATGATGTGAGTTCAAAGAACTTGGTCTTACCTCAAAAGGATTTTTCTACAATTTCCTATGGATTTTCAAAGTTTTGGATCTAAGAAATTATTTTCATGAAAATGAAGATTGATCTTGAAATAAAGAAAGATTCAAGAAGCTAAGAGATCATAGAAGTGATCTTACCTTGAAATGAAGAAAGATTGCTCAAGGAATCAAGTGAATCCAACAAAAACTCAAGCTTTTCTAGGTGAAAATGGAGTTTTCTCTCAAGAACAACTATGGAACTCTATGGTGTGAGGGGCTGTGCGAAAATGATGAAGTGAGGGCTGAGTTCAGCCTCTTAAAAGTTCACTTAAGGGTAAAAAGGTCATTTGCCAAAAGGGTATAATGGTAAAAGTGTAAAAGACTAAGGTTAGGGGCATTTTGGTCATTTTGCGTCCAGATATTTCCGAACGTCACAACGACTCTGGCATACTCTCCCAAGTGTCCTGGGATGATGTGATATCAAGATTATTTGTTGGCGAGTCCCGGTAAATCCATATGTGGCTCCGTTCGTCACCCGATTGAGGATTTCCGCCCGAACGAAGGTCAGGAAGTGATTTTTCTGAAATTTTTACGAAATTTAACCAAAACGTAGAGAATCGAATTCTAAGACTTACTGTCTCGTTCACGGGTCCATCTGAGGTCTTCTGAGCAGTAAAATCATACTGTCAGTGTAAAAACGCAGACCGGACTCCGTTTGAGTTTTCGACTCAAAACTTAATCGTAGCTTCCTACGATATCGTCGAGCATGACTATGGTCTCGGAATATTTTATTTCGATTCCTAAGACCTCGAATAAAATAAAGACATTAAAATACTAAAGAAATAGAAAACGTGAAAATCGGGGCGTTACATTCCTACCCCTCTTAAAAGAATTTCGTCCTCGAAATTATACGTACCTCTTAAAACAAACTCGGATACTGTTGTTGCATGTCCTCTTCTCTTTCCCAGGTAGCATCACCTGTAGTCTCGTTCCAGATAACTTTGACCAAAGCTATCTCCTTCCCTCGCAGTTTCTTTATCCTCCTGTCCTCGATCTTAACCGGCAATGTCTCGTAGGTTAGGTTATCCTTCAGCTGTACTGAATCAGACTCTATGACGTGACTGGGATCAGGAATATACTTCCGCAATTGCGAAACATGAAAAACATTATGAAGGTTGGATAGAAAAGGCGGTAAAGCTATTTGGTAAGCTACTGGACCTATCCGACGAAGAATTTGATAAGTCCAATGAATTTTGGAGTGAGTTTTCTGGACTTCAAGACCCTGCCCACCCCAGTCATCGGAGTGACTCTCAAAAACACATGATCCCCTTCCTCGAACTCAAGTGGCCTACGTCTTTTATCCGCATAACTCTTCTGTCGGCTCTGAGTCGTCCTCATCTTTTCTTGAATCAGTTTCACCTTCTCAGTTGTTTGTTGCACTAGTTCAGGTCCTAATGAAGCACTTTCTCCATCTTGGTACCAACACAAAGGTGTTCTGCAACGTCGTCCATATAAAGCTTCGTAGGGTGCCATCCCTATACTCGAATGATAACTGTTGTTGTAGGTAAACTCTATCAACGGTAGGAAATTCTCCCAACTACCGGCATGTTCCAACACACACGCCCTCAACAGATCCTCTAAAGACTGAATCGTCCTTTCCGATTGTCCATCAGTTTGAGGATGGTAAGCCGAACTTAATCGTAACTTTGTTCCTAAAGCTTCATGTAAACTTTGCCAAAACGCGAAGTAAAACGCGGATCTCTATCCGATATGATACTTGAAGGTACTCCATGCAGTCTCACAATCTCACTGATATAAATCTGAGTAAGCTTTTCCATAGAATACTTGAGATTAATCGGTAGAAAATGAGCTGATTTCGTAAGCCTATCAATTATAACCCAAATGGAATCGTATCCTTTAGGTGTCCTTGGCAAACACGTCACGAAATCCATTGCTATGCGTCCCATTTCCACTCTGGGATATCCAACGGAAGTAACATTCCAGCTGGCCTCTGATGTTCAACCTTTGCTTTCTGACACACTAAGCAAGATGCCACATAATCAGCTACATCTCTTTTCATCCTTGCCACCAAAACAACCGCTTCAGGTCTTGGTACATCTTGGTTGACCCTGGATGCATACTTAACTTGCTTCTATGAGCTTCGTCCAGAATTAACCTCCTTATCTCCGGGTTGTTTGGCACACAAACCCGTTCTCCTCGTCTTAGGATTCCATCTGCTCCTTCTTTGTATTCCGACGTCATCCCCTTCTTTAGATTCCTTCGCTCTTTCTCCAGATACTGGTCGTATACTTGTTTCTCCCGAATCTGATCCATCAGATCACAAGATACCGTAACCATACCTACACATAGTCTTCCTGGCATACTAACCACAGACAGATGCATATCTCTGAACTGTTCCAACAGCTCGTGTTCCTTAACCATCATGGCAGACACATGTAACACTTTTCTACTCAGGGCATCCGCTACCACATTAGCTTTTCCCGGATGATACTGCAACTGGAAATCATAGTCCTTCAAAAATTCCAGCCACCGTCTTTGTCTCATGTTGAGCTCTTTCTGATCAAACAGATACTTCAAGCTCTTATGGTCACTGAAGACATTAAACGTCGAACCATACAAGTAGTGCCTCCAAATCTTCAACGCAAAGACTACCGCTGCTAACTCCAGATCATGAGTTGGGTAGTTCTTCTCATGCACTTTCAACTGTCTCGAGGCATACGCTACCACCTTTCGATTCTGCATCAGAACACAGCCTAAACCTTGGTATGAAGCATCACAGTACACTTCAAAAGATTCGTTTGGATCTGGCAATATCAACACTGGTGACGTAGTTAGCCTCTTCTTCAACTCTTGAAACTCTGCTCACAGGCTTCAGTCCATTCAAACGCTTTGTCCTTCCTTGTCAATTGGGTAAGAGGTCCTACAATCTTAGAAAATCCCTCAATAAACCTCCGATAATACCCAGCCAAACCCACAAAACTGCGTATTTCAGTCACTGTGGTTGGTCTTTCCCACTCAAGAACTGCTTCAACCTTTGACGGATCTACAGCAATTCCTTCCTTTGAAATTACATGACCCAAAAACTGCACTTCGTCGAGCCAAAACTCACACTTGGACAGTTTTGCATACAGCTGTTTCTCTTTCAGAACTTGAAGAACCACACTAAGATGTTCAGCATGTTCTTCCTGGTCTCGTGAATAGATAAGTATGTCATCTATGAAGACAACGACAAACTGATCTAGGTATGGACGAAAGATCCTATTCATATAGTCCATGAATATAGCTGGAGCATTCGTCACACCAAACGGCATCACAAGATACTCATAGTGCCCATAGCGTGTTCGAAACGCTGTCTTCGGTATATCTTCTGCCTTCACACGAATCTGGTGATAACCCGATCGCAAATCAATCTTGGAGAAAACTGCCGCTCCCCTCAACTGATCCATCAAGTCATCTATCCTCGGAAGTGGATACTTGTTCTTAATAGTAACTTTATTCAACTGGCGATAATCCACACATAAACGAGATGTTCCATCTTTCTTTTTCACCAACAACACAGGTGCTCCCCACGGTGACACACTGGTCTAACAAACTGCTTCCCCAATAAGTCTACCAACTGTTCCTTCAACGTTTCCAACTCAGCAGGTGCCATACGATACGGTGCCATAGACACTGGTCCTGTTCCTGGCACAAGATCGATTGCAAACTCGATGTCCCGAACTGGCGGCAAACCTGGTACGTCTTCAGGAAAGACTTCCGGAAACTCATTCACGACAGGTATGCGCTCTAAGACTAGCTCGCTCTTGACCTCCAAAGAAGATAGTAACATGTATCCCTGAGCTCCTTCTCTCAAAGAAGCGTTTACTTGGTTGGCAGTCAAAATCCAGAATTCTCACAACCAGGGAAAACTAAGGTTTTATTTGCACAGTCCAACAGGATATGATTAGAAGACAACCAATCCATTCCTAAGATTACATCCATTTGCGAGAGAGGCAAACAGATCAAATCAATCAAAACCTTCTATCTTTAACAGAAATAGAACAATTCAAACAAACTTTAGCAGTTACAACAGGCTTTGCAGTAGGCGTAGAAATTACCAAATCAAAAGGTAAAGAAGACACAGGTAATCCCATAGATTCACACAGTCATAGGCAATAAAAGAATGCGTTGCGCCTGAATCAAATAGTACAGTTAAGGTTTCACCTCCCATGACACACTGACCTTGGATCAAGTCTTCATTCTGAGAAGCTTCAGCACCACCCATAGTGTAGACTCTGCCCTTCATCTTAGGCCTTGCAGCTTGGACATTGTTAACAGAATGTTCCAACTTCGGTTGCATGCATTCACGTGAGATGTGTCCCGGCTTCCCACACTTGAAGCAGATAATCCCTTTGATCGAACAATCTCTGGTGATGTGATTGCTCTTCCCACACTTCATGCACTTGTTTGGGGCATTTCCAGACTGATTGAAACTCCCACTGCTTCCTCCAACAGAACGTTGTTGTCGATCTTGTTGCTTTGCATAGGGCTTCCATCGAGATTTGTTGTCTCGACCACCGCTTCCTCTCTGGAACTTGCTCGGTCCAGAACTCTGTACCCGCTTGTCCTTAGGCTCCAAACTCTCGATCAAACGACACTTTTCCATTAACCTCGGAAAAACAGAAATTTCCAATGGAACTACAGCTCTCTTCAAGTCGATCCTTAGACCTCCTTCGAATTTCTGCACTTCCACTCCTCTCTTGGGTTGTCCAGAAAGTAATTTGAGAACTTTGCTAGACTTTCAAACTTAGCCCCGTATTCAGCTACGGTCATTCCCCCTTGTCTCAGCTGGAGGAACTCCATCTCTTTCTCGTGTCTTGCGCTCGCAGGAAAATACTTCTCCAGAATTTCCCTTAAAAGCATTCCAGTCAACAGCTTGTTGGTCATGCACCAGCATCTGACGGGCTCCTTCCCACCAGTATCAGCATCCTCCACCAGCATATAGGTTGCATAGACAACCTTGTCATTCTCAGTACATCTCATCGCTCCAAAGATTTTCTCCAGCGTTTGGATCCAGCGTTCAGCCAACTCAGGATTGAATTCACCTTTGAATTGAGGTGGATTCCGACGAAGAAATTCGTCCAGTCCTCTACCTCCAGCAGCTCGTTCATCACGTTGAGCCATAGCAGCAGCCATGTCCCGTATGGCATTCACAGCAGCAGTCAGGTTTGAGCAGCCATTGCTACCTTCAAAACCAGAACTATCAAACACAAGAACCACAACAAAACAAAAACAACAGAGAAACACACAGAGAACACAACACAAACAAGACAGACCATAACCTACAAACCCCAAAAAGACTCGGCCAGCTCTGATACCAAACAATGCAACACCCTTTCCCGAGTGTCACATTCCCGAACGATTATAAGGCCGAAAATATTTCTTAATGCGGAAAATACGATTTTCTTTTTTTTTTTTCTTTTCACAAGAATGCATGAAAGGTAATAATACTAATAAACGAACTTAGGTTCGCCATGCATTTCTAGAATATACCACAGAACAGAAACAGAAATGGAAACGTCAACATTATTATATACAGACATAGGTCTAATGTATAACTAATACAATAAGAAATACAGACATAGGTCGTAGCTCCCAAAAGTACTACAAAAACGACATAGTCTGGCCGACAACAAAACTAGACCACAAAAAGAAGGTCCTCCTCTGGCTCAAAGGAACTACTGGACTGAACCATCATCACGTCCATCTGTTCAAACAGCAACAGCAAGTACCAACAGAAAACATACAGATATGGGTGAGATTCCCATTCATCAACACAACAAAACAGCAATAGTAAAAACGGACGACTCACCGGGTAACAGCGTACCCAACATGCTTACAAGAATTCTCAATGTCAAACATATTAAGCAGTTGACAGCATAATATCATGTTAAGCAGTTAACATCATAAAATAAGGTATTCTTAAACAGTACAACGATGTATAACAGTAAATGTAAACATCAATAGCCATGTAATGCAATGCAATGTATATGACTCAATGTCAATGTCACTGGGTACTACTCTGACCCCTACTCCATGGAGCTAACAAAACATTCGGAGAGAGTGAATGAGGACATGTTCCGTGCGCGCCAGCCTTGGGCAAGATGCTACAACATTCGTAACGTGCACGTTTCTGGCTTTTACGGAAACACTCTCGACCAAACATGAAAAGTACGGCATCTAGTAGAGGATATCAGTGTATTGCACGGATTCGCCACGACACAGAAGAGCTACCAACTGGTCACATGTCAGCCCTTCCAACCCTGATACCTCCCAAAAGACCATTGAAGATCGTCACCGTAAGATTCGCACCCGCATCAAGGTGTAAGCTCAACTCCTAGGCTCAAGGCCTTACAACTATGCAAATGAAATGCCAATGCTTACACAAAGCAGATGCGATCAAGCAATGTCTATCCCCCGGATAAACCTCAAAGTCTACTAAGGTTCTCTACCTTAGGAACTAAACGTGTCTTTTGAAAGCAAAACCTTTATCCACCGGATAAATCTCGTGATTCCTCCGGGATCGAGTCATCACAAGACTGAAACAATTGAACGACTGAGCGGGGTCCGAATCACCGTCCGTCATCGAACTACTGTCTCAAAACCCAAAACATTTGTAAACCAGAACAACTTCTCAATTGAAAACTCATTTGATTTAAAACAATCTTGAAACACTTACTTGCTCTATTTTTTTAGCATTTTCTGAACATGTAATTCGCTTAGTGAAATTTCATTCGCTTAGCGAAATTGAAACAAGAATGCCTCTTTTGGAACTCCTCTGGTTCGCTCGGCGAGACACAAATCGCGTAGCGAAATGCATTGGATTCGCTTAGCGAATATGAATTCGCTTAGCGAAAGTTCAGACAGTTAAACCTCTTTGTAAACGCCTCTGGATCGCTCGGCGAAACAGAATCGTGTAGCGAAACTCGTTATGATGGCTTTAGCGAATATGAACGCTTAGCGAAAGTGGAGGCAGTGATGCCTCAACAAAAAAAACCAACTAAGACTTTCCCTGTTTTCGTGTAGCGAAAGTAATTCGCTTAGCGAAAAGTTTGCCTCAAAACAAGACATCAACCTTAGGGAACCATTTTGATTCTCTTCATGAAACCACTTTCTTTTCTCATTTTGAGTCCCTGATTAACTATATGAACTAAGGATAAGGTATAAAACATGTTTCACTTTGGTGAAAGCACTTTGAGCTTTAATTTCCATTCAAAGACACTTAGGTTTTCTTTGAAAAACACAAATTATTGAAAACACTTTCTTTACATCAAAACTTGACTTAATCAAGATCTACTCATGTTCTTCCTTTCTCAAGCCATGGCTAAAAGCCAACTAGGAATCAATGTAAGTTTTACTCCATCAACCAAACAAAATATGGCCCACAATACTTACACAATCATGATAACCATAATACACATTACTACATCATACTCAAACATCCAAGTCCATCACACACATTATGGTCTCATAATCAACAATAAAAGTCCATACTTGACCTAGTGATCAAAGTAGGTTTTTCAACATACATGAAAATGATTTTCATCAATCATATCATCATCAACTTATGCTAAAGCACACTACAACATACTCAAGCATAAACACATCATAACAATCTTGTTCTCCAAGAGAACTTAACAAAACTTAACACATAAAAGTGAACCCAAACTAAAGGGTTTCACCCACACATAAATTTAAACAACCATTCTCACTACCACCATCTTGGTGTGATGAGGTTCTTCTCCCCATACCTCTTGATGAGCAGATTCCCGGATCAAAGTCGGTTGATCGGTTTCTGAACCTCCTGATAATCGTCAACAACTACACAACACAACAATTTAACATTAAACAACAATCAAAGCCAAACTCAACTATTACAACAAGAGGGTTTCGGCCACCCTAGGTTAAAAAGGTTAGAAATTGGTTTTGGTTTCCATTTCATGGATTCAAAGGCATTAGGAAAACTAAGGATGAAATCTAGTGTTAAAAATCAAAACTTGATGAAAACACTATTCATCATCTTCCAAGAGGGTTCGGCCAAAAAGTGCTTTTTGAGCTATGATGAGAGTTGAATCATAAGCTCTTAGGTTTAGGTAGAGATTGATGATGTGAGTTCAAAGAACTTGGTCTTACCTCAAAAGGATTTTTCTACAATTTCCTATGGATTTTCAAAGTTTTGGATCTAAGAAATTATTTTCATGAAAATGAAGATTGATCTTGAAATAAAGAAAGATTCAAGAAGCTAAGAGATCATAGAAGTGATCTTACCTTGAAATGAAGAAAGATTGCTCAAGGAATCAAGTGAATCCAACAAAAACTCAAGCTTTTCTAGGTGAAAATGGAGTTTTCTCTCAAGAACAACTATGGAACTCTATGGTGAGGGGCTGTGCGAAAATGATGAAGTGAGGGGCTGAGTTCAGCCTCTTAAAAGTTCACTTAAGGGTAAAAAGGTCATTTGCCAAAAGGGTATAATGGTAAAAGTGTAAAAGACTAAGGTTAGGGGCATTTTGGTCATTTTGCGTCCAGATATTTCCGAACGTCACAACGACTCTGGCATACTCTCCCAAGTGTCCTGGATGAGATGTGATATCAAGATTATTTGTTGGCGAGTCCCGGTAAATCCATATGTGGCTCCGTTCGTCACCCGATTGAGGATTCCGCCCGAACGAAGGTCAGGAAGTGATTTTTCTGAAATTTTTACGAAATTTAACCAAAACGTAGAGAATCGAATTCTAAGACTTACTGTCTCGTTCACGGGTCCATCTGAGGTCTTCTGAGCAGTAAAATCATACTGTCAGCGTAAAAACGCAGACCGGACTCCGTTTGAGTTTTCGACTCAAAACTTAATCGTAGCTTCCTACGATATCGTCGAGCATGACTATGGTCTCGGAATATTTTATTTCGATTCCTAAGACCTCGAATAAAATAAAGACATTAAAATACTAAAGAAATAGAAAACGTGAAAATCGGGGCGTTACAATTGAATTCTAAGACTAATGGTTCTGACCGTTAGTCAAAATGAGGTCTTGATAGTAGAAAAACGCTATCATTCGAAAAAACATAGATCGGGCTCCGTTTGAGTTTTCGGCCCAAAACTTAACCATAGCCTCCTACGATGGCGTAGAGAGTGACTATGGCCTCAGAAAAATTTATTAAAATTCTAGACGCTCTAATAAAATACAATTACTTAAATACCGAGTAATTAAAAGAATAAGAAAAATCGTGGTGTTACATTACACTACCCCCATAAAAAGAATTCGTCCCGAAATTCGAGTACCTTCTTAAAATAGCTTGGATATTGCGTTGCATGTCCTCTTCGCGTTCCTAGGTAGAATCTCCGGTAACTTCGTCCCATATGATCTTGACCAATGGAATATGTTTACCTCGGAGTTCCTTTATCCTTCTATCCGCGATCCTTACAGGTAGAGCCTCATACTCAAGGTTATCTCTTAATTGTATTGACTTTGGTTCTAAGACGTGTGATGGATCAGGATAGTACTTTCTCAACCGAGAGACATGAAAGACGTCATGAAGGTTTGATAAGTTTGGGGGTAAAGCAATGTGATAGGCCAAAGGACCAATTCGGCGAAGAATTTGAAAAGGTCCAATGAACCTAGGAGTAAGCTTTCTAGATTTTATTGCCCTGCCGATTCCAGTTCTCGGAGTCACTCTCAGAAACACATGGTCTCCTTCCTGGAATTCTAACGGTCTTCTTCTCTTATCGCTGTAACTCTTTTGCCTGTCCTGTGGCGATTTTCATCTTTTTCCCGTATCCTCTGATTTGTTCCGTCATTTGCTGCACTACCTCCGGTCCTAGTACTTGACTTTCTCCATTCTCGTACCAACACAAAGGTGTTCTACACTTCCTGCCGTACAATGCTTCGTAAGGTGCCATACCTATACTTGAATGAAAACTATTGTTATAGGTGAACTCAATCAATGGTAAGAACTCCTCCCAATTTCCTGTGTGTTCCAAAACACAAGCTCTTAAGAGGTCTTCCAATGACTGAATTGTTCGTTCCAACTGACCATCCGTCTGAGGATGATAAGCAGAACTCAACCTTAACTTAGTTCCCAGAGCATCATGTAATTGCTTCCAGAATCTAGATGTAAATCTAGGATCTCTGTCAGAAACAATACTAGAAGGCACTCCGTGCAACCTTACTACTTCCTTGATGTAGATTTGGGTTAGCTTTTCCAACGTATAACTTTCGCCATAGGTAAGAAGAAGATGCACACTTCGTCAACCTATCAACGATTACCCAAATGGCATCATGCCTCTTGTTAGTCCTTTGAGAATAAACCAACCACGAAATCCATAGATATACCATCCAATTTCCATTCTGGGA